>OX375877.1:101476616-102023803 GCA_947359465.1 Metellina segmentata
TCTAGAAGAGTACTGTTTCAACGGAAGAAAAATGTTTGGGTGTCATTGAGCCAAACTTTCTGCTCTTAATTCTACCCCGGTTTTGAAGTAAACCTTTTAGATGCAACAAGATATGTTCCTTTTACCATTGAAAGAGGGTTTAGCATATTAGTCCAAGAATAGAAGTTATATTTATATAAACTTTCATTTTTTCCTAAATGAAAATATCCTAATTTCAAGGTTTTAAGCAAACAGGAAAATATTTCCAATACCTCATTTGCAAAGGTCGCTAATCCTTATCTGTAAATATAAAAATTGAAAACATACACCAGTCTTTATCACCTTTCAAAGGTACTTAATGAAGAGATTTCTCAAGATCTACTTTTTGTACAAGCACTTAAAAAATGTATTGTGTAACATCTCTCGTTCAATTTATATTCATGTCAAACTGAAATAAGCACGTTCATTTCCTCCAGACCTGAGCAAAAATAACTTATTTAAAGTATTTCTCTTGTCTCAACTATAAGACTTGCTCACTATTTTTTTGTCAATCCTAAAACACTTCGATAACTGGACCAGAGTTATGCATAGACAAGTATAATAGCTTTGCTAATTTGTAACTAGTTAGAAATTAGGTGTAGTCAGATGTCAGTGGCAAACAATTGTTTTCTATTATCATAATGCTCTATTTAATGTTTCAAATTTTTTTTTTTTTTTGTACTTGTGCAAGATATTATTTTAAAATTTCCTGTTAAATTGTTGAAAGCAATCACCCAAGAGCAGAATTTCGTGAGTTTCTTGGAACTAATTGTTATATTTCTTGAAGGTAATCTTGTTTGAGGGATTAAATTTATGACACCTGGTGCTGCATACAATGTTCATTGGATTTCCAAAGTTCAAAATTCACTTAATATGGAAGTTTCGATTTGTGTGCAAAATTACTCCAAGAGACAATTACAAACATTTTGAAAATTTATGGTACACATGTCAAGGCTTGGATAGCAACTCCTGTATCACCAAGATTTATAACTTCACTGCAATCTCTACTGTTATTCAAATATTGATTCAAAGGTATCAAAAGCTGAATCAGACGAGCTATCATATTTGGTTACTTACAGAGGATATTGTTGTAGCATTTTTTTATCAGAATGTGCTCCCCAGCACACACAAAAAACTTCTGACATAGGAAGAGCAAGAGATTATACCATAAAAAGCATGCTGTGATTGATCTTACTACTACCATAAAGAAGAAATTGGAAAAGTTTGTGTAAAAAGAATTGCAGTTTATTGAAACAATGCAGTCTTCTAAAGGATATTTTACAAGTTGATCCAGAAATGGATGATCGGTAAGATAACTGTGAAGCACTGTAAGTAGGTCAAGATCTTTTAAAGTAGTTAATGACCATGCTGAAAGGGGTATAGCCCTTATTCAAGAGTTTAAGATTATTACTGCAGAGAGTTGAGGGGTTTCAATATACTGCAAAAAACAGAATTTGGCAGTCAGTCAAATATTACTTGCTTCCACACAAATTTTGCATTTGCAATAGTAAAATAGCAGAGATATAGAAATAGTTTTTTAAAAAGGAAAAAACCTTTTTAATACAATACAACAAATTTTACTTGCAAATATTCTCTAAACATGTCTTGTTATTTTGTGTTCTTTCATCCATTAATTCCAGGTTTAACTTTTGTTCTTTAAAAATTGTTTGAAAGATGTAAAAAAGTAAGGGGAAAAAAACGTCTGTTAACAAAACGTTTGGATTTTGGACAATTCCGGATTTGGGACTTAGCACTGAATTTATATGTTCCAGCTACCATATTAAAAATTTCCAAAATATTTTTATTTTCTTGATTTCTGTCACATAATGCTTTTTGATGCCAAAATACAAAGCAGTGTGTCTTGAGCTGCATCTAAATAGCAATATTTTTGTAAAAACTTAGTATTATTTAGTTTTTACTTGAAAAGAACCATTTTGGATAAGTGATAAAATTATCTGTCTCTTTTAACAACCACTCTTGTGTACAAGTACTATGTCTAAAACACCAATGCATTTAATGACTGGGACTAGGATTTTGATGACTATTTGCATTTGGGGCCTTTATTTTCTTCTCTTTTTATGACTTTTGTTTTTGGTCATTGTCTTATATATACAATAAATTGTACATAATTTATAAATATTAGAGTACAGAATGTTTAAATGAAGAATAAATGGTCGATTGCTTTATACCTTTGAAAATATTTAGAAAAATGTCTAAAAACCCATCTAAACAAACCTTAATCATGTAAAATATGGATAATGACTACCAATTTCAAACCCTGTTACCGACATTTCATGTTTTAATATTTAAAAATAAAGATGCTATTCCAAATATTTAATGAGTTCATTTTCATTCATTTAATATGCACAAGAAAATGAAACACATTAATTATGATAAGAATAAAGAAAAACATCTTATAAATTATCAGGAAAATGCAGCAAAATATCATCGACCAACAGAAAATAAAACTAACCAATTCAAATTAAAAACATTAAAAAAATGGACTTGGACATTTGAAATTCTGAAGATAATCCAAATTCAGCAAACACTGAGAAAAGTTAAAACATTTTTTGGCGATAATAAAGTTTAGGTGTAGGTGGAAAATCTGGAATAAATTTCACAGGTGATATATCTGGTTTCCAAACAGGTGACTCTGATGAAGAAGCTGAAGAACAAGGCTTTAGAGGAAAAGACCTATTAACCCTATCAGAACTGGATTTTGATGATTCACTTTTATATTTACAGCATTCTGAAGCGAATTCATTTTGAAGCTCAGGTTCCTCGATTACTTGAACATCACTATCTGAACTATCATCTTCTTGAGAGCACGGAAACATACTTTCAAGATCTTTCGTTACAGCAGTTTCTTGAGTCAGCACTGGATTTAATTTGAAACTTTCTTTGATAACAGGTTCAGAGTATTTGGAAGTGAAAGTTTCTTGGGATGATTCACAATTGTTGGAACTTGAAAGAGTTTGCCTGGCAGAGTTATACTCATTTCTTATAGCAAGAAATTCTTTTTTTACCCTATCTAGGTTAGAAATCCCTGTGAATAATTCTTTATTGACATCTTTAGCAGTAAAATGTAGCCTATTCAAAATAATTTCCCTACAAATTGAAAGTTCACTTCTTTTGCGATCAGCTACATTTTCGGGAGAAAGGTTAACAGATGAAAATTTTGAATTTGGAGCATTAAGTGAATATGCAAATTTGTTCTCATCAACAGTAGATCGCTTCATATATGGAGAACAATAAGAGTTGCCAGAGGAACTTAGGGAAATTTCATTTTGGGAAGAAATGCTGTTTTGATTGGTTAACTCCAATGAAACATTTTGATGTTTCACATTGGATTCATCGGAAAATTTTAATACCTTAAGTAGATCTTGCTCAGTTCGAGCTTTTACACCATCAGGCATAGATTTTTCAAGTCTGGAAATGGAATCTGATATTTTACCCTTTGCTAAAAACCCTACACACTTGGTTAGTCTCTTAGCACCTACAAAGTCAGAATCGTAATTTCCATGTGAAAAAGTGGAGCTTTTAAGTCTGTCTTCCAACCTCTTTTTTCTAGAATGAGCATGTTTTGACAGAGTTTTTCTTTTGGATTTATAAGTTTTACTCCCTTTTTCATTTTCTTCCGCATTTTTTTGCGTATTCAGCCTCTTTTTACCATGAAACATAATCTGAAAAAGAACAGAAGAAAGGCTTGGTAAGCAGAAGAAAGAATAGAATAAGCAAGGAAAGAAGAAACGGAAAATTATTGAATGTTTATGTATATAAGAGATAACAAATTTTGTAAGATGACTTGACAGTTGTTACAGTAAAAAATAGCTGAATAAAAAGAAACATTAACAATTTACTTTTTTCAGCTTAGATGGCAGAAAATGTTAAAATTGGACAATGAACTTTTGTACTTTCATCCTCATTTTGAAGAACATTGCAATTGCTTGTTCTTTACCCTTTTATATCTGTATGAGTTTGTGATAGATATGATTATTTTCTGTTTTGATTTCAAGCTATATTGATTAACTTTTTAAAAGTTCAATGCACTTTGTTCACCATTTTGTGTAAACAATAGATATTTTTGTTTTTTTATCAGTGAAATATTGGCAAAGGAAGTTGCTCTCCTGATGTTGACATGATCACTGCACCATCATCAACCTTCAACTAAAACAAATGGAGGGTGTATGCAGATTTCATATTATTTTTCCTGATCTCTCAATTGGAAGATGTGTCCAAGTTATGTTTTATAAAATATAAACTTTCATGAAAATCTATTAAACTGTTTTTATGCAACTTCCAAACATAGAAATACGGACATAAAATAAGAAGAGAGATGGAAGTTCATTCAATTAGTTACTGTGAGTACCTACTCAATGTGTACAAAATTCATGAAAACAAACCCAGCTGTTTGGATATAGTGTAGGGCGCAGGCACGCACATATATATAGACACATATTAAATGTTGAAATCACTGATATAGCATTAGAGAGGCCAAAAACAGATAAATAACTTGAATTGGGACAAAAATTTTCAATGCACAAATTCAGCATTTTTTATGTATATAGATACGAGGGATTTCTCACACCTCGATCATTTTTTTCTGGATTGAGGTCGCTAGACCAGTGGTTCTCAAAGCATGGTTCATTGGCCTCTGGAGATTCATTGAAAGTATATTCCATGTGATAGTTCCAAAATGAAGAAGTTTCGATAAAAATTAAATATTCCATTATTTTTTTCCAATTCTTAAACGTTCCTAAAAATATTGCTATGTTCTCAAATTATTAAAATGTATGCTATACTACACTCTAGGCAATGTGCAACTGCACTTGCAGATGATTGAGATATTGCATCCTGGCTGAAATACTGCTATAACTAAAATATGAATATCTTTTATGAATAGAATATCACAATTTTATTAAATAACAGTTGAATTATTTTACAAGAACACTTCTCAAAGGAAGAATTAATACTCTAGGGTTCACACACATAGATCCATTCTGCAACTTGCATGACTTTCAACCAGTTAGGATCAGCAGAATATTATGAAGAATTCTTTTACCCTTTGAATGCCAAACCGCCCAAAACGGCTTTACATCCAGACACCCACTTGCAGGCCCAAAAGTCATCAGCGTATCTTCCCCTCTACCAGTGAAGAGGGTAATCAGTCAACCCTACTTTACAAAGGTTTCTCGAACATCTACCTGACACCTTTGAAGCAATCATCAGGTGTCAAGGGGGTCCATTTCTAACTACGCATATCAGCTTCTTCAGTCTGTCTATGGATCGGATAAACTCCTGTGAGATATTTTGCTTTTAAAATGCCTGGGTATCAAAGAACTTTGACCCACCCAAGGGGTTAACTCTGGACCTCTAAAGAAAGATTGTAATGAACTATTTGAGGCAGCTCTTCTTAGTATTCACTACTTGAGGATGACACATGCTTTTGCTACAAAGAGAAACGCAAACGACTGTAACTTGTTCTCAATAGAATAGAGCGGAGTTTGGACAGAAGGGTTCCAGTTATCCTTTTTGTCCATTGTCCTTTTCAATATTATGCTTCATGTAAAAGAACTAGTGTTGCTGTTTGTGTACAGGTGACAGTAACTTGAAGCCTGGGGACTGAGGGAGATTCTTGTGTGAACAATTGACTTTGTGTCGATATAAGTCAGCTTCTCTCGTATACAAAACCATTTGTCTCGATCGGCAACCAGAAATAATTTAAAAACGTTAGCCCAGAAGTAATGGTTGAAGGTATGTTCTAAACCAATAATCAAAAGAATAAAATTCTAAGAATGCATAGCATAAGAATGAGATGACATTATATGTAGTTCAGTTTTATGTTTTCTCTCATCTGACCAGGTTTTGGTCTTTTAGAATAGAAGTTGTCACAAATTTATAACAATTGAAGAAACTACTACACTTTTCATTTTAGTGACATACATTTGAATGCCACTTTCAATGCAAAATTTCACTGAAGTACTTAATCGCTAATATTTTTATGTGAAATTTAATTCCAAGACATGTTTTGTATTTATGCATACATAATAGTCAAGGAAAAATTTGTAAGAATGAAATTGAATTACTAGATAGAAATGCTACTTTTCGATTTATTAGTGAGAGTTTGTTGATAGCAGTAATGTGTGAAATTCATTTTTAGTAAGCAAAACTTTTCACACTTAAAGGTTTGCCTATCTTAGTGTTTTTAGGAAAACCTGCATATTTTTAAAAGTTCTCACAAACCAGTAAAACTTTCATTTCAAGGACATAATTTCAGCATAATTCTAGTAATACTTCAATGATGTATCAAGATGCTTTTGGTCTACAATTTTAAAAGAAACCACTATCAAAAAATCACGTTGCTTTGAGATCCTATTTATAAGGAACAATTATTGAAAAATAACTATTTTTATCACTTTGTATTATTTTTCCGAAAACCTTTTTTAAACATCAATTTCAAAGTAAAAGATATATTATTACTTTAAAAATATCACGAATTTTTTATATGTTGCTTTAAAAATAAGGTAAAAAACTGCAAATTAATTGCCGAGATAACACTACAGAAAAAGTATAACTTCCAGTTGCAAGAGATTTGACATAAAAGAGATAAGAGGGAAATATATACAAATTGGTGTTTTAAAACAATTAATGAACAAATATGTATTTAAAATTATACGTAGAGCATAATGTGTTTGTTTTAAAATTGAATAATATTTCCATTGTTTTATTATAAATAATTTCACTCATTGCTTTACATTTCTGCTATATTTCACTAAAAGAAAATTATTCTTATGAATACAAATATATGTTCTTTCTAACAATTTCGCAATTTTTGATCCTTTTTTTTCTTATTGTTGTTTCTTATGCCTACACTGGCAGACCAAAGGAATGCCTGTCCCGTCGAAGACGGCAAGAGGCGAGAGGGGTGCGGCTTCCAAGTGAGCCCCATTGGGAGGAAGTCCGACTTAACTCGAATTTTTAGCCAACAGATGGCAGCACATCAAAACGTCTTGTATTTGCGGAGAAGTCACATTTTTACAGCATTCAATCATACTCAGGCACACGGTTGTAATATTGATCCAAACCAGAGACCAACTAATCCCTGGTTCGGCATCCCCAGATGTATTGATTTATTATGGGAACATGGAGGACTTTGTGACCATGACAGATTTTTCGTGCACCAGTTCACCTTTAGCGTACACGGGAGTTTTCGGTCAGCTGGGCTCGAACTCATGATCAGTCAGTCACAAGCTCAATGCCCTACCAACCAAGCCACCCGGCCCTTTTTTTTCTTTGCGAGATTAAAAGATGTTGCGTGATGGTCACTGAACGTCAGCAAACACCATGTCCAATTCTGAGATCGACTTATAAGTAGAAAAGAGCGCTTTCCGTACAACCCCCTCATCAAAACAAACGGGGGGTTTCGGATCTGGTGTACAGTCTTCTGATGATGAGTAAAAGGGGGAAAGAAATAGTTTAACTATAATACAGGGTGTTCATAAAAGAATGTCCTAGTTTCAATGGTATAACAGTTTAATTTAGACTATTTACAACAAATCATAAATCAAATTAAAGGTAAACTAACCTAGTTTTTCTTACAAATGTTCAATATGTGCACCTTTGGTTATACGACACACATCCAACCTAAAGTCCAATTCTTCCCACACTTTGGTTAACAAGTCCGGAGTAATGGAAGCATTAGCCTCTTCAATTCTGTGTCTCAACTCTGGCAAATCATTAGGTAGTGGTGGAACGTAGACACGATCTTTTATAAATCCCCAAAGGAAAAAAATCGCACGCCGTTATGTCAGGTGAAAGGCCAGCGAAAAAGAGATCTGTCGTTTTGACATTACAACCAATCTAATGGTCAGGGACTTCGACGTTCAACCACTCTCGTACAAAGGTATTCCAATGGGGAGGGGATCCATCCTGTTGCCAAATAAAGTTTACTGGTTCACCCTCTACTAATTGGGGAAAAAGCCATTCTTTCATCATATCCAGATAAGACACCCTTGTGACGGTAGCTTCAGTGAAACAAAATTTTCTGTACACCTGATGTTGGGACACAGCACAGAAAACATTTAATTTGGGGGAATTTTTTTGGTGTTCTACAAGTTCATGAGGACGTTCTGATCTCCAGATACGAACATTATGGGTATTACCTTCCCACTTAGATGAAAAGTTGACTCATCACTGAAAACCACACGACCAAGAAAGTCATCTTCCCGCTCAAACACTTCACTTGCAAAGTTAAAACATACACCTTAGTCACCTGGCTTTAAAGCATGTAGGCTACCAACTGTAACCGGTATGGAAGCATACATAAACGTGTTCATAAAACCTTCCACACTCTCATCTTTGGCAACTGTATTTCAAGAATTGCTTTCCGAACAGATTTCTTATACTACGCAGGTAAGATGCTCTAACACGGTCAACATACTGTACAGACACGTTTGGTCGTCCCATGCTTTTCCCTTTACAAACACATCCGGTCGTTTTGAATTGACTATACCATCGGTGGATGTTTTTGAAACATGAAGGATCACAATTAAACTTTAAATTAAACGCACGTTGAACTGAAATTACAGTTTCACTCCAAGCAACTTTGCAGAACACAAAACGCTTTACGCTCAGGACTCGCCATTTTGGGTATGTGGCGCTGCAAGCGAGAAAACAACAAAGCAGTACTTGCTCATGCACTTATCAAAACTGTTTGAGTTACTCTTTACTTGCGGCCTTGAACCAACACTACAATGCTAACAGTTGATTGATACTATTAAAATTTATAACTGTGACATTCTTTTATAGACATATTGTACTCCTGATACTCGGGCATTTTGGGTTTCTGAGGACCCGTATGGCTGTTAGAGGGTTAAACCAATAGATTTGGTAAACAGTCATAATGTGTGTTGTGAAAAAGAAGTAATACTATACTACTAGGAAATTTCATGACACTAAGAGGGTCAAGGTAAATAATTAGGTAACATAGTCCTAAGTCAGTCTACATATGCCCAATTTTTCATATCATCTCAAGGGACAACTGTGAAAATTTTTAATTTACAAAGGTGTCTGAACTGAAAAGTTTGGTATCTACTTCTCTAGAGACTTCTATCACCTTTTCTTTATTCAAACACTGTCAGAATTTCTCGCAACTACAATAGAAAACTAATGTTATAGTTCTATTGAGATCCAGAATAAATTTCATTGTTTATCTGTAACAATTTACTGTCTTTCTAATTGGAAAAATAATTAAGTTACAGTATGTAATTCAGTTGAAACACAGAATGCGTCTATCTATCTCTGTCTAACATAATCTACTTCTCTCAATATGTCCAATACCAGAAAAATATCACTGATAATGTGTCAAGTATTTCTCCTGCAGTAAATTTTTTTGCCTGGACTGCACTAAACAAGAATGCTTTTACACATGATAATTGTTGACTTTGACCTAGTACATGGTAGAGATAAGTTTAAAATATAACTACTCTATTGTAAGTCAATTTTCGTACTTGTGGCTAAGTTCATCACAATAATTCCCCTCAAGAATTTAGCAGTGGGTGAATTCATGAAATGGATTATTGTGACCATGAACAGTTTTATATTGGCTTTGGGCAGACTAGTATTAAGAGAAAGTTGAGTGACAGCAAAGAGTGAAGCTGTTATAGAAATAGAAGCAGTGCTTTAGACAGTTGGAAGAAATTGGCAAAGCATCGGCAATACAACCAACGAAGTTCATGCTGATTGTTGCACTTTATGATATTAGTCCAGAGTAAATTTCATTGTTCAACTGTAACAATTTACTGGGTGGAGTGGTCGCAAACGGGACAGTCCTTTTTTCTCGCCAAAGTGGTAACCTTCCCTTTAGGTTTTTAATGGCAACCCTATTAAAAAGATTAGGATTTTAAAGACGTTATCTGATTGGAATTAAACCGTGTTTTGAAGTGAAATTAAACGTGCTCTGATTGGTTTAGATTTTTTTTTTCTCGTTTAACGATAAGAGATAACGACGCTTAATCCGCCACTTTGTTTTTTATCGTTTCACCGTGGTCTGTGTTTTATCGTTCCTCGTGCATTTTTTCTTGTTTAACTACTCCGTTTTTTTTTTTTGAATCCCGTTGTGTTACTCTAGTACGACGTTAACTAAAAATTACCAGTTAATTACCGTGTTTTTTTTGTGTGTAAAGGTTGGTGTTTACTTTTTTTCAAGTTGAGAATGAGCCGTTCGCTAACTCGGATTGCCATGAATATATTTGCTTCGGTAGCGAGATCTGTCCGAAGACTAAACGCGTCCATTGTCAGGGCTTTATTTACTTTAAACAACGGCGTAGAATATCCGAGATCAAGAAGCTTGACAATGATTTGCATTTTGAAGCTGTTCGTGGATCACCAGCGGAATGTGCAGCATATTGCCGAAAGGATGGTATATTCAAGGAGTTTGGTACTCTTCCCGCAACTAATGTAGGCAGTAGCAAATTTGCAGATGTACTTGCTGCCGCTAAAACACGGTGACATTGAGGTCGTTGAGAGAGATTATCCGGGCATCTTCCTCCGTTAAAATACGAATATTCTTTCGTGCATCGAATTTTCTAGCGATTTATAATGTGGCGACAAAATGAGGGTAAGTTTCATTTTTCTATACCATTTCGCAAAAAATTACTATAAAATCCATAGAAATTGCTATCAAATCCATTTATGCAAAGGTTCAGTGTGAATTTTGCTACATGGACACCGCGCCATCTTGTTATGGCGATCTCCGCCATCTTGGTTTGGCGACCAAAACAAACGCCTTGGCGCTACAGTCCCGTTTGCGACCACTCCACCATTTACTGTTCTAATTGGAAAATATTTAAGTTACAGTATGCATGTTCACTATCACGCATCACATGTTCACCATCACTTATGTTCACCAGTCACCAATTTAGCCAGACAAAACCCAGAAGAAAAATGACAGTCAATCAAAAAGAACTTCATGGTGGAGGTAGGCTAGACTGCATCGTCAAGTTTATTTTTGTAGGGGGTATGTAATTCAAGGTCATAGAAAGCTTTGAAAAAAATCTATGCATTGAATTAAATATCATACCGTTCTCATTGAGTTTACAAAGAAATTTCGAAAATTTTGATAAAATAGCAAACATAAATATCTAAATGATTATTAGAAGTAATGCGTTGCTGTCAAAATCGTGATCATTTTAAAAATACACAGTAAAAATTGTGAATGAGTAAGGCGTTCAGAAAACAGAACAATCAAAAAATTAAAATTAAAATTAAACATCAAGCTACAAATTTCTGAAGATCTGTTGTGAAATTTGTGAATGACCATGAGTGTTACATAATTTAAAATAAAGAACGAATTTTCGAATATTTACTTACATTATGTTTAGGCAAGCATGTTTATCCAGCTTTTAATTTCCATATTTGTCTTCAAAACAAACAAAAACAAAACAATGGTGGATTTATTTTGTAGTTCGAAATGTTTGCTAATGCTAATTTGAAAAGCGAAACAAAAGAATAAGTTTGAAATATTCCATATTTCTATTCAGAATTGAAGTAGTAATAGTTACAGTTAATTTTGCTCGCCAAAGATTGCTTGACCTCAATTGTTGTTACGTCTTTGGCTCAAATATATCGGCCTGTGCGTTTAGGGCTTTTTGGAGGGCTCAACTAATATTTTTGTGCTTGAACATTATCCTTGTTCCACTCCGAAAGTGACATTCAATCAAAAATCGTCGTGAATGTGACGGCTGGTGCACGTTGAACTTGTGCATTGAAATGTCTCCACGTTAACGTGGTGTTGTTAGCTTGGTTCATATTGGAGACCCTAGGAATTACACTAAAAACAGGGGAAGCCTCAGAATCTGAAGCTTTCCCTTCGGGATTCATCCTTTCGATGGATTCATCCTGGATCGTCTCCAATGGCACCAGTGACTCCAACAGCTCCGTTATGTTACGTTATGTCGCCCCAGTTTCGTAAGAACAGCCTATCTACCCAAAAGTGACAATCCATTTGGAAATGACGACCAACCGGTATAGTGGTTAAGGTGCTAACCTCTAGATCGGAAGGTTCATGGTTCGAATCCGGGTCCGGGCATGGATGTTTGTAAGCGTATGGTGTAGAGGCGGCTGGTGCACCTTAAATCTGTCGTGGCCGAAAGTCCTCACGTTGGGTTGGTGAAGTTTGGAGAGTGGGGTGCCTGCTCAGGTACCAGTTCAGGTGTTGCTTCGCCATCTGACCGTGGTTCAAAATTACGAGGTGTTGTCCTCTGATCTGTTTCTTAAGGGTTTGATCCCGGACCGTCGTCAATAGCCCGTTATGTTGCTCCAGTACCACGTTAACTAAATTTACCAAAATTACCGTTTGGAAATTTTTGGTGTTTAATCTAAATTAATGTTAACAAAAAGAAACGATCATTTTAAATTCGAATTCATTTTTTGGAATTTCTGTAGGCAGGTTGGGTATTTTAATTAGCGCGTCGGACTGAAGCAACACAACGGTATGTAGGTATTTTAATTAACCTCACACTGGAGCAACACAAAGTGCTCGAATCATTCCATCCGGGTAATGGTATAACGTCATACTAGAGCAACACAGCGGGCTATTGACGATTGTCCGGGATCAGTCCCTTAAGGGAAAGATCCGAGGGCAACACCTCGTAATTTTGAACCACGTTCAGATGACGAAGCAACACCTGAGCTGGCACCCCACTCACCAAACTTCCACACAGACCCAACGTGTGAGGACTTTCGGCCACGACAAATTTAAGGTGCACCAGCCGCCTCTACACCATACGCTTACAAACATCCATGCCCGTATCCGGATTCGAACCAGAAACATTCTGGAATATGGAACAACGGAATTTATGTTGGTAATATGCTGAAATCGAAACGAAACATGCCGAGTTACATCATGTTCGGAATACGATAGAAACACGTTCAAAAATAAAAACCGCTACTTATCGGCCGTTATGAAGCTTTCCGGCCAAACGTTTGGCCGGAAAGCTTCATAACGTTCAAAGATAAGATAATTTAACGAAAAATTTCTATAGAACGTGGTCAATACTTATTTCTGAGCTCTTTTAAGTCGATGGAAAATGTCTATGGAACTATTAAGATCTCTATAGAATCAGAGCTCGTTTTCTCATACAGAAACGAAATTTCATCTTTAGAAATCTATGAAATTTATTCGTAAGTGAAAGCACGTTCTCCATAAAAACACAGCGCTATCTGCATTTAGCTTTTCCGAAGCCCGATTTCGCATTGAATACGCAAAAAAGTACGAATGTCGATCGCTGTGGATGTTTTCCCCTGCCGTCTATTTACAAAGGTTCAATCATCAGGCATCAAACAATAAACGCAGATGCTAAAAATGGCAGTTGGGGAAGGGTGGAATAAGTATAATTAAACCTAATTTAACAGTAACGCGTTCAAAACCATGCGACCTAACTGTCTTCTGGGTGTATGCACAATACTTCTTCTAAACACAGAAATATTTATGATTTTTTTTTATTTAGAAATCTATAAACCGAACAAACTAGCTAACAGCACAGAAAAATTTGCACATTTCCAAAATCTATAGCTCTCTTTCCTCAGCATCGCTTACTATAGACCAACAGAGTGCTATAGACCACCCATATATGGGGCCCTGCATTGGGATTTTAGGCTGATATTTTCTAATGATCTAAGAACATATAAGGTGACTGCAAGGGTAACATTTAACCTCCATGTCTGCGAAATCCCAAAGGTGGTGACTGATCAGATTATGTGTGTGTGAGGTCTTGCTAGAAAAAAAAATATCAATGTGATTTTCCCAGAAATAATTCAATTATTTCATGTTTAAAGCTCCAGTTAATAAACTATTTCTCAGTTTCAAAGCCACATCCATACCTTAAACAATAATTTTTCCAACGTTTGGATTTATATTTAATGGAGAATTTGCAAATAATCCTTGTTCCAAAGGGAGATTTTATCTTTTGAAGATATGGAGTTTCCAAATGAAACTAGACTGTCTTATTGTCTTCAAGGTTTTCAAAGGCAAAGTGGCATAGTTTGGTTTAACGAATATTCAAAAAATTATAAAATTATCATTCGGAAAAGGGAACACCTGATTACATTTCTCGCATGCTATTTGCATTTGGACATGGTTGAAAATGTTCTTTATCCTCAAAAGAGCTGTTCTGCACCCTGCATGACTTCTAATCAGTTTTTTGGGGCCATCCTCCCTGGATGTGTTTTTCTCTTCTGTGTCAGTAACTTTTTTTGTGTGCATGCCTATTACTTGACATTGTTTGTCTTGTGTTTGGTGTGGCATGGTTAAATATGCCCCAAACACGATAAAACCCAACCATCTAATCAGTTATGACCTCAGGCATTAGAATATTTTCTGGGATTCTTTTGACCATTAAATGTCGTTACTAAGCAATTAAATGTGACATAGAATGAATTATGAAATAAAAAAAAATCTTATGATGTCAGGGGACTAAGAAATATTTAACAAAACAGAATATTCAGAATTGCAAAATAAAAGTCATGAGTTTAATCATAAGATGCATGACTTTTATTTTACCATCTTAAATATTAATAGATGGTTTTTCTTGTAAAACTAACACTATCATAAGATTTTGATCTATGCTGTAAACAAAATATATTTATGTGAATATCAGAAATTAAAATTTCTGATCAATCATTTCTGTAAAAAATGCCATCCATGATTTAAAACATTTACTCTGATTAACCTAATTAAAAAGACTTTTAAGAAAATTGCAAGACAAAATTATACCTTTAAAACTAATAGCTAGTTGTGAACACAAATCATAAGACTGATGTAAAAATAAAATGAAAATATGCTGATGCCTTAACAAATACTGCACGACTATACAAATTTGTATGTATATATTTTACTGTGAAATACTCGATGTTGCTTTTTCTGGTAAATGGTATGTAGCTGAAAAAAGAAAACTAAAACATTTATAAAAATATTTATAAAAAAAACAGTACATAAAATACAGTTAAGCAAAATATATACTTGCAGGTATGTAAGATAAACAAGGTTGGTTTGATTTATTACTCAATGGTCAATTTTAGGTGCACTAATTAAATGAGGACATATGGCTAAGGGAAATTTCGAACCATTATGAGCAGAAATGTAGTCATAAATTAAAGCTGTGCCCGAACGCTATGACCTGGTGGGAGACAGAATAGAGCAGTATTTTACTTCTTTTTTCTTATTAATTTCTCGTAAAAAATAAGCAGTGTCAGAACACCGTTCTGGCTCCCTTAAAAACACGAGTATCTATACGAGGGATGCAGACCTGTTGAGAAGACAGGTTAAGGACGAGGGATGCAGACCTGTTGAGACCAAGGGCCACTTTAATGCACTGACGTAGGCCCCAAAAAATATTTGTTTCCTGTAACATGTGCAAAAATATTAGGATTGGTAGGTAGGAAAAAGTATTTTTTGCTGAATATTTTTAGCAAATGCGCTAAAAGAAGTATGTATTATCTGAGTATTAATGTTAGATTTAAAATTGATCAGAGGTGTGATCAGTGATGTAAAATACCTGGGTATATTTATTTTTGTAACAGTCTGTACAATTATTGACTGTATAATTATACATTATATGGTTGTATAATTAATGTATACTAATTAGTAACAACTATTGCATGAATACAATAGTTGTTATATCTTATACATAAAATGCAAATAGCATTTGAACAGTGAATTAATGTGAAAAAAAAAAATATTTGAATGATATATATGCAATGCAAATGTTATGCCTATCCGAAACCAAAACACTGTGGTGCACTATAAAAATGTATAAAAAGTTTGTACACAAATAAAAACAAACTATTTATTTATATAAATTGGGAAGTCTCCATACATACCAGAAACATTTTATGAATTCAAACAGCATAAATTCGAAATAATTATAATCATTAGCATATCAGTGACGAAAAAATCAATTAAAAATTAAAGCATCTTGAGAACAGGCATTCAACATTCAGATCTAGAAACATGACATAAATTCCTTAAAATTTAGTATAGTGTAATAATATTTTGGATAATACACCAATAATTATTTCTTTAATTAAGTAATACTGAAGTAAATTTTAAAGACAAAACAAAGCAATCTAAAAACTGTAACACTAAATGAGCATTATATTTTTCGACTGTTTATGGATATATCTATGTGTATTTACCTGTGTGATAAATAAAACTTCAATTAATGCTGAATAGCTATATATTTTTTTTATTGTTAAACACTTAAAATATTCAAGAGAGGGCTCAAGCCCTGTGAGCAAGCCTTTCCTGTACATACATCCTAGTCACTCAGTTGAACAGACACAAAAATTTTCTCTTCGTATCCAGTCTTCTCTTCTGATTCAATCACCAAGCATAATGGTTACCAAACATTTGTCCAAGGATCCCCCTTGAAATTAAATTTAATGGACCCCTTGAGATAATAAAATTAAAAGGGGTACATGAGATCTGCACAGGACCATAGTAATCCTCATTTTTTTGTCTTAATATTGGAAGATATTTAGATCCATATTCAATCGATCATAAACCGTTAAAACTTCACATTAAGGATGAAGATTTAAAATTCTGAAACAGATAAAAACTAGTTATGAAAGAAAGCAAACAGTAAATACTATATTAGAGAATTCTTATCGATTAATTAAAATGTATTAAAATCTAAAGGCTCTTTAACTAAAATAGTGATATTAATGACATCAAAATATATATACTTCAATTTTAAGGTGAACAATGAAGTTGCTGCATAGCAACTATCCCAGCAATGTTTGAGTAAATGTCAATTTCAATATGAATCACTTTCAACTTCAAGTCTATTTCAAATAATTAAATACTGGAATCTCTTAATTGTTTATACTTTAGAACATAAAATAATCAAATATTTTTTCTTGGAAGTTGTTTTAGTTAGTGAAATATCGCATGTCTTTCAGTAGACCCCTTGAGACCTGTCACAGACCTGGCATCTGATACCCTACTTTGGAAATCACTGATCTAGCATATAGATGGACTTGTGTTATCAACTGATTCAAATTGCTATAAAATATATTTCTATAAACATATACTATTTCATAGATCCCTTTAGTCTCTGTCACAGAAACCCAGGGTCCATTGACCCTACTTCAGAAACAAAGATGGATTCACTTGTTTTAACAACTGATGAATATATATATTTTCAGATCTGTCCACAATTTTTCTACTTATGGGTTTCAAACTAACTTCTGCATTTATTTTGATAACATGAATAACATTTTTGGGTTGCTCGTTTTCTCCTCTGAATACGTCAATGGGGGTAAATGCTCTCTACAACAGGAAACAATAACAATTTAAACAAAAAATATATAAATTAAATAAATTAATAGCTATCTAATTCAGTCTAACATTCCGAGCTTTTGATCCAGAAAATCTCACCAGCACAGACAGCTTTTGAAGCATTTGATACAAGGAAAAGGCCATAAATAATTGCACTCTGTTGCAAGTTGAGGGAGAAGGTAGTAGCAGAATCTAAGCATTGTGGCACTTTTGAAACATTCTGTGCAAGAAGCATTTTCCGAAGCTCCAGTTTTTTCTGGATACTTGGAGGTTTAAGACGTTGGTGATTAGCTGTTTGAGGAATCTATGTTAGTTGGGCGACGTGTCTGTGTTATCCTCATTCGATGCCCCTCAGTGCTTTGATCTTCGCAAACATGAACGACGATGCCAGGTTGAGTTCTAGATGGTGGATGCAACTCATGAGCTTCCCCAGGAGTGAGCTTGGCAAGAGCAGTGAGCAGATCATAATTTATACATGGCTGAGCTTCACCTACTGGTTCCCAGCCAACTGGCGGCGATGCTGGAGGAGATATAAGAAACTGGCGTACAGGTGAGGGCGGTTGCAAATGTGCATCTGATGTTTCGCCATCTTTATTTCCCACTGTAGTAAATGACTGTGCAAAATAGCAATTGATGACACTTTCTCCGATTTTAGCTTGGTGGCATTGAATTCGAGCTGTAGCAGCAGCACTGGGAGTAGTGAAATTTACACGCACTCTTCGAAAGCTTTTAAAATATTGAAAAGAGGCTTCTTCATCGAACTGTTGGAAAATTAGTTCCAGCGCGCCTCTTTGATCCTCATCCAAAAAAATTTGCTCGTCAACATTTGTAAGAATAACTGAAGTTGGTAGATCAGATGTGTCGCTCAGTTCCCCTGAGATGTCATCTTCAAAATCTTCCATTGAATCAATAGAATCTGGAAAGTGTTTCATCCTACTCTGCTTTAGAATTGAAAATATTACCGTCCTTTTCTGAAGTCGCAGACACACTAAGTATCTTGTTCAGTACATTAGGGCATAAAAAAAAAACACAAGTCACGAAAGTTTTTCAAAAATCCTTCAAGCTGCCTCCAAATTTCACAAAATGTTCAACCAACAGAATCAAAAGATGACAATCTAAATGATCAGATCAACCAAGTTCGAGGTGAATATGAAAGACGAAGAAAGAGTAAACACAAAACAGAAACTGAACTCAATAACAGAATTTGATGCCACAAATTTCACAATGTTCACATATTCTTCAACTGCGTTTCTTTTACGTTTATAGCTTCTAATTTAAGTAAAAATATTCTTTGTAAAATATTCGGATGGTAGATGGCAATATATTAGTTGATTTTCTTTAACTTTAATCTAAATGTTTAAAAAAATTTACATGTTAATTTTGATTTTATAATTTTTATTTCTAATTTGTTTCTAGAGAATGGCAACTTTTGAAGTTACTTTTGTTTATTTACACAGAAGGTAGACACTCGATGATATAGGCTCGTTAATTTCAAAAGAATTAATCAGTTTATTATATCTAGATTCTTTCGCTTTGAATCTCATTAACGAAATTTAGCTCTCGATCTTGCCTCGGAAGTTTTCAAAGTAAAGACGAAAATCAGCTCCAATTTCAAAGTACCAGAATCTTGTTCTTGATAGGCTGGCTTTCTGCTAATCTAAAGTTCGAAATCGTTGATAAAAAATCCTGCATGATTAATCTGAAATCCTTTTCCAGTTGATTTCATTGCAGACAACACATTTGCGAACATGGAAACAGAATTTACTGCTATTCTAACTGATTCTAATCAGATAGTCCCGAAAATGCAAAATGAAGTTTTAAATCTTGTAACTTTTCTGAAGCATGTAAGTTATCAAACTTTAATTTTGCTATACAATATTATTGTTGAACGATATTAAAAGGAAATATAATTTAGAATAATGTCAAAACAAAGCCTTTGTTAAGTTTCTTTTTATTTGAATTCAATTCCTATTTTCTTTCTTTTGATCATTCTATTGTTTCTTGTGTTGATATCATTACTAGTTCGGAGGTTAATGACATAACCTCCTGGAGGAAGATAAAAGCGTGCGTAATTATAGCGCTGCTTTCTTTTACCTGTTTTCAGAACTGTCAAAGCTATGCTCGGAAAATGTTAGAAATTTGGAAAGTAGCGACACGTGTAACACCCATTAAAAAATATTTTGAAATTTTCATTAAAAAAATTTATTGATATTTGTGAATTATTTTATAAATAAATATTGTTCGTTTTCCCGTAATTGTCAAAAATAAATCGTTTTAAACAATTCACCAAAATATTTAAAGCTTTTAGTCAAATGTTGAGCATAAAAACAACTGCAATGTAATCCAATTGTGAAAGATGGCGTTTTTGAGTTACAAGTTTAAAATAAAACGATATAAATACTATTTAAAAAAAAAACAATAAATGTAAAACACACATTTATTCTAATTGTTACATTATTTTAACAGTTATATTTAATCTATTGTTATTAGTGTTTTAATTTCAGTTTTTTAAGATGGACATGTTCTTTTAGGTGGGCTATATTCTTACCACATCATTTTTGTATTAATATATTGTCTGAAAAAGTGTGAAACCACATAATGATATATTAAATATACTATCTAATTTTAAAAAATTGACTAGACAAACAGAATAAAATTTTATAAAAATAATTGCATTTTTTTTTAACTTTAGTGGTTTTACACTTTTGCCAACGATATCTGATAATGGGAACTAGAATATTGTTACATATTTGATAGATTATAGATTTGATTTTCTGTAGATTTTCAGTCACAGTAAACCTGAATTTATTATGAATAATTACAGTTGTAACTTATTTCTTACTATACTTATTCTATAAGAAAGTAGTATTCAGAAAGTATGGTGACAACAAAAATTATTTTTGAAACAAATGCTATACAAATGATACTAAAGAGGAAAGTTCGTGAAAAAATGGTATAATATTTATAAAAATGCCTGTCAAAATTCATTAAAAATTTGAAAAAAAAAGGCATTTTTTATTTCAATTTATGTATTTCATGTCCCGATATTCTCCTATTCATAATTTTTCTGTTTACTTACAAATGACACTTTTCTTCACAAATTAGAACTTTTGCTTTTAAAATATTAATGAAAAGTAGAAATTTTTCATGAAACTTGATGCAGGTTCCTTTTATTTTCTATTGGAGACATGATTTATTCTACAAAACAATTGTTCCCATTTAATTATTAAAAATAAAAATAACTGAACAAATTCAATGATTTTACTTCATCTATAAAAAGTGTATAATGCTATTTAGTTAGTTGCTATTAAAGTTTATACAGTACAAAATCCGGAATATCCTCAGGACCTAGGCCATTTCGGATTATTCGCATATTTCGTCAAAAAAACTTTAATCTACCCCAATAATCTTAAACTTCTATCTACCCCAATAGTAAAATAGCACATATGTAAAAAAGAATAATTTTTAAAAAGGAAAAAAACTTTTTTAATACAATGCAACAAATTTTACCATATGAATCTTTTAATTTTTCTGTGTGGTATTTACTCTGAACATATCCGTTATTTTGGATTTTTTCAGCAATTAGGTCCAGGTTTAACTCCTTGTTCTTTAAAAATTGTTGGAAAGATGTAAAAAAAAAAATGGGAAAAACAAACAAAACACTGGTTAGAAAAATGTCTGGATTTGGGACATTGTACTGTAACCTATATAAATGTTTAACATAAATCAAACCCATTTAGAAACTATACTGATTTGCATGTCGTCATATAGGCTGTGAATTAATTAAAATCATAAAAATCTGGCTTTTTATTATAGTTTTGTTGTTTAAAAAAAATCATGATTTTTTTTATTTCCTGTTCTTGGCAAAGATTCCTAACTAGGCATTCTCCATCCAGGCAGAATGTTTAGGGATTAGTCTACTTTAACCCTAGGTCTAATTAGCAGACACATAGCAAAAATTACCATCAAAATACAAACAACTTAGCTGTTCAGACGCTGGTGGATATATTAAAAAAGTATTATCAGAAAGTTATGTTAAATTACTTTATCTACGTTGACAATTTAATTTAAATAGTGAAATTAAAATTTATGTTTGGATTATTGAATGAGATCTAAAGTTGCATTTCACATAAAGTAAGTAATGAACATTTCTCATGTAGTATGATGTAAGTAAATGTGTTTAATGAAGCTAATATTACTTATTCAGATTGATTGGACTGAACCTTGGTTGATTGGCCTTCTAGTTTTCCATATTCTGATAATGACACTCACAGTCGTAACACGTCATCATGGAAACTTTCAAGGAGTATTTTTCTTTTTGTTATGTAAGTTGAAAATTTTTATTTAGTTGTTATTCCTACATGTTTTAGTTTGTCAAGTATGTACAAAATAATCTTAATAACTGAAGGTAATGTGGACTGAGATCACATTGGATAGCCTGAAGCTTTGATAAAATACCGTTGGACGACACAAAATCCTATATGAAATACAGAAAACATGCTGAAATATTCATAGAGCAAGCATTAAGAATATTCTATACACCCATACCTCGCTTTATGGCCTAGATACGTTCTGGAAAAGTTCGACGTAAAGTGAAAAGCCGTATAAGGAATCAATTATTTTGATACAAACCGATACAAATTCAATTGGATGTGTTTAAATTTTTTATAAAACTAGGGGGCTCTGACCCCTGTTCGCTTACGCTCGCAAACCAACATTCCTTTCGTGGAGTGAATCTCCTGGACAGCGAAACTATCTTAATAATTCTTATAATACTGATTCAACTTTCCGGTCCATGACGTCCCAGCGAAGGCTTCGCCTCCTGCTTGCTTATGCTTACCGACCCCCAGGGATTGTTAAGTAATCCCGTTTGGTTTGCTTCGCAAACCATATTCCTTTGGCAAGTGATTTCACTTTTTTTAACTTTAACACTTAATGCACCCTAAACTAATAGCCGCATCAGTTAAAAACCTTCTACATCTTGTTCCCTGTACAATTTAAAGTAAACCGTGTTAATCGCCTAACTTTAAGATCTGTACTTTGTACTTTCTCCGTAAACCATCTGTGAACAGAGTGAAAAAAACGAGCCTTTTTCCTCGCCATATAGAAAGAAATCATTTTTATGGCAATTGTTGCTATGATAAATTTGAAAACCTGCAAACCCGATCGTCAAAAATACAACCCACAAATGCGTGCGGAACCTGCTCCGTGAACTAAAAAAATACGACATTTCTGTGACCAACTTTGGATTGCATCGAATTTATTTATAAACCAATTTTTTAAATAATTGTACCGTAAGAAAGAGTACATTCTGAGGTTTTCTGCGATATTTTCAAAATTAAAAACTAATAGTAATAAGATATAGATACGACAGTTTTTTTAAAAAAGTAACAAAAATGTCCCGATTTTTCCTGAATTACAAAAAATTATTATCAAGAACCAAATTGAAATTTCTAAAATACCTCGACGAGCTGCAAAAATGTACGTTGAGAGGTACTCTTTAAAAAAAACTCATGGCTGATGACTGAAAATTTGTATGTGTTTTGCTCACTAGCAGAAGAAATTTCGCTTTTTTTTCGAACATTAACATGAAGAATTTGTAAACTATAATATGACTGCTGCCATCATCATTTTCTGCTGTTGTGGATTGACCCAGTTTAAAATATTGGCCTAATGTCGTCTGCTTTGCCTTGCTTTCTGCTTCTTTTTGTTGTGTTTTGTAATAGGTAATGGCCAAGTCTACTCCTTGAGACACTTTAGTGCTGCATTCTTCAATTCTACAACTCACCAATTACAAACTACAATTCTTTGGAATATGATTTAAATTTTAATATTTGTGTAGGAGACTAGAAAGCCATTTATAAAGTCTACTCCTTCTGTATTTGTAGAACAAATATTTTCAACAGAAAATTAAAATTGATGTATAAAAATTAAATTTTCAATTTTATAATTCCAAATAAAATGTTTAGTTTTTAAATGGAATTTTTAGTATTATGGATTTGTGTATCATGAAATGGAATTCAATTGAAATAAATGCAAGAACCAATGATGATTTTTATGGTTTTAATATTTCAAAAATTAGTCATGTGATTTGTATATTTCCTTAACCCTCTTACATATTAATATTTAACATAAATAAATACTATTTAGATACTATATTGTGATTTGTTTGTCTCATATCTAACATGTGCAAATATATCCAAACAATGAATAAAAAAAATGTAAAAATCCGATTTAAATATAAAAAATTTTTTAATCAAATAAATCTGATTTTAAGGAAGTTTTCACACCCTATTAATAAGTGTGATTTATAACTCTATTTTGCTTATACATATCATTATTAGTCTTGGAAAATGTGTTATCGTGGAAAATTTGTAGTGTGTCTTGTGTTGGAGGAGGGTCAAACCCCCAATCATCAAAACATTAGGTCTCAAAGATATCTCACTGAAGGGCTTTATGACCTGCCCCTTCTGTGATGTGACCATATGCTACTATACCAGCTGTAGCATAAAATGTTGTGTTAAATGATATTGTTCTAGTCTTTCAAAATTGTTATTTTAAAACCTTGAAATAAATTTAATTAGTGAAATTTGATTTGTTTAATATTTGCAATAATTGTTTACAATAATTAACCAAATTAGAGATGGGAAAAGTAAAAATGATTAATACCACATGTCAAAAAAATATTTAAAATTTTGGATCAATATTTAATTTATGTTAGTACTTCTCAGATATTAATAAAATCAATTAAATAAGTATTTTTGTTTATTTAATAAAATAGGTGTTTATAAAGAATGTGATATTGTTATTATTTTGTATTGTGCTTCGATGCATTATAATTTTCTGTAGTTAATTGTACTATTTCCTTTCAGTAATGCTTGTTTTGTGTGCTAAAAACATCAATGAATTGGGTGCTAATCACTGGGAGTGAGTATTCATCTTAAATCGTCATTTATATATTTTTTTTAGTTGCATCCTGTGAATTAACCATGCTCACTTTGAATTTTATATGAAACTTCTAGCAGTAAAATGTAAAACTTTTTCTTTTATTTAACTTACCCAAAATTACTGGAATACACTGAAGCTTCGATATAAACCATCAATCCAGTATTAAAAGTTAATTCATTAAACATGAAAAGAGTTATTAGTACGTACACACTTAAAAAGACTATTTTAAAATTTGAATGGGTATGTACGTCTCGAGCAGGGTTGGCAAACGTTTATCGGAAAGGGTCAGATTGTAAAAATTTTAGACTTAGTGGGCTTTTTATTAGGGGTGATATTTGTACTTAATATTAATGCACATTTTGCAGATACTTACAAAAACCGAATAAAATATTTTTTTATTTATTAACACACATATTATAGAACAGGTTACATTTTGTTTTAATGCGATGAATGTAATTGTTTTTTCTGAGGTAATATTTCACCATACTGGAGTTTAAAGCACTCCCTATCATAAAGGTTTGCAAATGGCCATCTGTTGATAATGATCTGTATTGCAATTTTACATCATTTTCAAAAATGTCCTTCCACATTGGTAAGTACACCCAACTCCAGATATAAATCCCTGTGCATATGATTTTAATTGACTATATTTATTTTCCGAAAGATAATTATAGAATTGTGTTAGATTAATTTTTATAAACATAATTTTTAGCATATTATTTTTCAGATCAATTACTTCCAATTGAAGTTCCTCAATTGTAGTCACTAGGCCTGGGCGATGTTCAAATTTTGACATCGTGATACATCAGCATTCTAACATCACGATATCATGATACATCGTGATGTTAACCATGCATTTTATGCATAGTATATATATATATATATATGCGCATAAAATTTTTTTAAAGTTCTTTTCTTTGCTATATAAAATTGTGGTAGGAAAAAAATAACAAATAAAGATCTGCGTTGTACGTTTAAGAAACACGCATGATTTAAAACAAGATTTTGCATATATATATGTGTGTGTTCCACGCACCATATATGATCAAGTAGATTCAAAAATTAGCTTATTTACAAAGAGAAAAACTTCTACATAAATAGAAATAAAGGGGCATTTGATTCCTGTTAGTAATGATGACAGCATATATAACCTATACTTCCACAGAAGTTCACAACAAAAAGGGATGCAAGCGGATTGATTGCAACATCAAGAAACAAGAGGGTTTTTCGGAATTCAACTTGAACTGTGCAAAATCATTTTTTTTTTAATTTTTTAATTGTACTGAATTTTAATTTCACACAAAAAAAATTCTGGAAACAATAGTCATCATCAGGACACAAATGATTTTAAGAAATTCCTCATTAATTTTTTTTTTAAATGGAAACATCTTTAAAATTTGCAGATTTTGCAAAATTATTTTGTTTTTAAATATTTTTAAGCAAAAAAAAAACCATAAACAAATTAAAAAAACTTAATATAAAGCTTACCTAGATAAATTCAGCAAACGAGTAGAATTATTAGCTCTCTCGCAGTTTGAAACTTTTAAAATTCAATCTTTATGTGCCGACTTATTCCCTACAAAAAAAAAATCAGCGCAGAAATTGCAAAATTAACTATAAAAAACATCTCATTAGTTAGCCTTTTATCGCGGCATCGAAAATCTAAGTACCGTGGTGGAAAATCGCACATGCACATAAATAAACATCAGAATCGTTGTGTCGATCTAAACCCAAATTTCCCCCAAAGATGCTAAAATAACACACCATCATCAACGCGAAATTTCATACCGGAAAATCATAAGATACTGATTAGGCAACTCAACGTGAAAATCGCGCTCAACGCGTAACCAATGTCCACATCGGTTTTTCACGATGAATCGCGCATGCGCTATGAAAACATCGATGCATCGAAAATCGTGATACCGGAAAACCATGAAATACTGGTTTGGCAACTCAACATGAAATCGCGAAAACGATGTGGGGATGTCAACATAGGTTTTTCACGATGAATCGTGATGAATCACGCATGCGCTTTGAAAACATCGAATATCGTGACACCGGAAAATCATGATGATGCTCTGGGATTGGCTGCGTGGCATCGTTTGAAACCGTGATGATGCCCTAGGATTGGCTGCGTGGCATCGTTTGGAACCGTGATGATGCCCTGGGATTGGCTGTGTGGCATCGTTTGAAACTGTGATGATGCCCTGGGATTAGCTGCGTGAGATCGGAAAAAAACCGCGATTTCGCCCATGTGCTTTGAAAATATCGAAATCGTGATAGTGCTCTGGGATTGGCTGTGTGACATCGGGAAAAACCGATATATCACGATACATCGTCATCGGGAAAATCGCAAAACCGGTATGACGATGTCAACCTCAAACCGGTTTTCCACGATTTATCGATACATCGTCCAGGCCTAGTAGTCACATGAATTTTGAAATATGGAAATGTCTTTTGCACTTGCATCAAGATCCAAAAAACGTTGTTGTAACTTTAGGTTAAGTTCAGAAAATATATCTGTTGCAAATATTTTTAGGATTGGGTAATATTTGCAATTCTTTACAGCATGGAAAATGGTCAAATTTGTGTTTCGAACAGTGCAATTTTTCATCGATATGACTTTACGATAAAATATGTTTCACATATGAGCATTTCCCCCTCCTTAAGTTAAACTCATTAAGATATCCCACAATGTATGTAGCAAATGTTAATTTCAATTGCCATTCATTGTTCGATAATAGTAATTGTGGGCAGTTTTTCTCATTTAGGAAAATTTCTTTTACTTCTTTGAGTTCAAAAAATCTCAGTAAAACTTTTCCATTGCTGAGCTATCAAACTGCTCTATGATAGGGCAAGTCAGAATATTCGACTTTGATCTCTAATACCGAATCTACACGTTCACGCAAATGGTGAGTAGAATCATGAGGCAAATGATCATCACTGATCATTCAACTCGGCCCGCGCCAAAGGCAGTTTTATGGGACTAGTCCAAGGCTTGTAGCAACACGGGTCTTTGTTCAGTTTGCAATGAGTGTGTTTATCAACACGTGCAAAGCGGATGTCGCCATGACTTCTACGTCGTCCATCAGCCTTAAACCTAACACCTGGTGAGTACGTAAGCGGTCATTCGCGTTGACGGAACGAACATGCGAATGTCACTCGTGAATGTCGGCGTGTGACGAGGCAAATGTGTAAGTGTGGCATAGTAAAAAAATCTTGAAAATGACGATGGTTAAGCCTACGAGAGCGAATTAAGTTAACCAATGACACAACTGGTTCAATTACACATGACAGATTGAGATGTTTCTTACAAAGAGCCTTCTGGTGAATAATGCAGAGGTTTTGAACATTTATCTTCTTTACAGGCCTAAAAAATGTGTCCAGCTAATCCTTTCACTGTTCCACACATATTTTTACCACCATCATTTAATCCATTCTAACCGATTCCTTTGCAAATTGTACTGTTAGCGTTTTCTTGACTTCCTTGAAGATATCTTTGCTTGTAGTTGTTTCGTGCAGACTATTCATAGAAACTTATTCTTCAGTCACTTCAAACTCAGTATTGATCGAATATACAGCAGCACTCTTGATGTGGCTCCCAATGTCCTCAACTCTTTTAACTTTTCTTCTCATGATTGTGTTTATTTAATGGCGGGATATCTTGTTCAACAAGATGTCGTCAGTTTTGCTAATGATAAGAGGTTTGGCCGAGACCACCACCAGAAGAATTAATCATCCCAGGCTCAAATGCCATACTGGAAGTTTTTTTTTCACTGATGAGCAATAAATGGATTGATCATAGAAATCAAAGCAGATTAGAACTAATAAAGTTGGTGCTAATGGTAGAAAATTAATTGGCTGTAGTTGCAGAGTTTTTTTAATTTATACAAGTTAAAGCTACTGCTGCAACAGTGGACAAATACATTGGACTAATAAACAAAAAATTTGCTCATTTTCATTCATATTGTGATCTATGTATAAACATTGCAAATTAGCTGTTTTGGTAAATTTTAACCATTCCATCAACATTTGTTAGTGACGCAGCATAGCTAAAAATGTGTAAAATATATCTGGGCTAAATCTCTTAAATTCATGGACTAAAGCTGATCACCCTGCCTCACACGAATGCGAGTTCTAATTCAATTATGTCAATATCAGCATGAATAATATGAAAAGGACAACCAACCCCTGATATTTATATTCTTTACCATGCTGTAGATCCCAGTCAAGTATAAAAATAATTGGTGAACAACTAGCCAAACCCTTACCATCCCTATCATTCTTGCCTATGCAATTTAATAGCTGAGTTTTGCAGCATGCAACTTGGAGAAAGGAATAAAAATAGTAGCACAAAAAAAGTTTCTGATTTTTGAAATTTGTTATGTAAAACACTTATTTTATCTTGCAGTATAGCTGTACCTCAGTTGGCTTCCTTTCAAAAAGTTTGAAACATTTGACATCTAGAATAGTTTGCATGCGATTAATTTAATTTTAAAATATATATTTCAAGGTAATGCATCTTTCTAACTTCACAAATATTCTTTTCTTATGATGTCACTGTGATTTTTTTTAAAAAAGGATTTATAATTTATTTGTGTGACTTAATTTTAAACTTTTAATCAACTATCGTCAACGTACCAACTGTACCTCAGTTGGCTTCCTTTCAAAACGTTTGAAATATTTGACATCTAGAATAGTTTGCATGCGATTAATTTAATTTTAAAATATATATTTCAAATATTTCAAGGTAATGCATCTTTCTAACTTCACAAATATTCTTTTCTTATGATGTCACTGTGATTTTTTTTAAAAAAGGATTTATAATTTATTTGTGTGACTTAATTTTAAACTTTTAATCAACTTTAAATTTTAGTAAAGAGAACTTGCCCTTATCAGATAAGTTAAATGAAAATCTTTATTTTGTTCTAAAATACATTTTTTAACCCTCTGCAGGGTTCAGACCCACATATCCGTTCTACAACATGATGATGTACTTCTCTGCATGATTTGTAACTAGTTTTGATGTCCTTGACCAGTAGAATCCTTGCTTACCTTTTTATGCGTTATGAGGAAAACCACTATTGTGCTACTCGTAAATCTCTTGACACTCACAGGGTTAAAGTAGTTTCTGACATTTTACATCTACTTCATGCTAAAATTAATCGCACAAAAGATTATATCTGGTATATTTTTATCTTAATGATATAATATGTGATATGCTGTGTGGTTCTCTTTGAAACAAAGATAGTGTATCTAATGAAATCTGAATAATGTAAAAACATGTTTTCAGACATGTGCTTTTATTTACATGAACAAAAGAATACTCCCAGAAAGCTCAACTATGTTAAGAATAAGAAATATTTAACATTGTTTTCATTCAATATGAATCCTACCATAATTCTATGAACAAGTGCAATATTTAAGACAGTATAATTTTGCAAATTTTGCTAAAATTGTACTATTTTTGTTAATTTTTCAGAATTTTAAAACATTTTAAGTTTTGTGACTTGCAAGTTTTTTTTTTTTTTTGCATGACCTTATATCCTATGGAATGCATTTGAAGTATCTTCTAATTGAAGAGATTTCAAATGCATTCATTGGAAAACTCAACTAAGAAATGTTCTTTCTTGTATACAGCTAATATGAAGTAACTCTTATAAAATTTTTAATGTTTAGAAGTTTAATATTTTAAGTTTCTAAAACATCAAAATGTTCTGTCTAAAATATGGTATTAATAAATGTACCCCTTATTAAATTTATTGATATTTAATTCATTTATAAAATAAAGTTTGATAGCCTACAAACATTTGTATCAAATCTTGTTTACCATAAATTTAATTAAAAAATTTTTACAGATACTTTTCCCGTCAGCAATATTTTGATAGCAGCGGAATGTTCATATCCATCATGTTTTCCTCTCCAATTCTTCTCAATTGCCTCATCATGGTTGTAAGTAGAACCTGCAATTCCATTAAAACCAGGGTTCCCACGGTCCTTGAATTTTTTTTCCTAACTAGGGGCCCTTGAAAATTACGAAACTTGGTAAAAAATCCTTGAAAGTACTTGATTTTTTTTTGACGAGTACATAATTGTGTAATTTTGTCTTGCGTTTAACTTATGTCCAAACTAGTTTCCTTCAGGGCAGGTGCGCAATTTGAGCATCATTTTGAGGTGTTAAGTGCTTTGACACCATGTGATATATATATATGAACAACCACAATTGGTGATATATACATGAACACACACAAGGTCATAAACCATTTCATTAGCGCGTCGTCCCATCGCTTTTTTGCATAAACTATACAACATGAAAGAGTTCCGCCTCTTTGAATATTTTTAAAAGTTGTCTCGGAGATTGATGAAGAAACACAAAGAAAATATTAAGGTTTTTGAAGTGGGTCACTATTTTTCTTTCACTTTTACAATGTCATTAAAAAATTTGTACAAGTGTTTGTAGTGAATATCTTCGTCAAATGTGGTCAAATTCATATAGAGAAACTCAAAACTTACAATTGTAAAATTTTTTATTTACAGAAAAGCACATTTAAGGTATCCTTGTAAAATTTTCTGCAGGTTTCAAATTCGTTGAAATTTTTACTATCTTTAACGGTTGTGAAGATAGAAAATTGGACAAGAGAATAAAAAAGCCGTAACGGCAGTCAAAACTTTGGATTTGTTATGTTTCTCAAACAAAATAAACCACGACAGCCGTCTGTTGTAGTGACAGTAGATGTGAGCAAAACGCAGATTGTGTCTTGTGTGTAGATCGAATCGTGTGCAAGCTCCCATACTCTTCTTCGTGCCACCAAAGAATTTATCGTACTATATTTTATCGCACGACCGAAATCAATATGTGGGCAAGCAGCCTGATAGCTAGCATTGAGACGCAAAGCCCACTTTTCAAAAAATTTCACAGGTTCTGTGATAAAAGAAAATTCAAATTTTACCAAATTTGATGACAACCTTTCCTTTTTTTTTTAATGTCAGTAGTTTAAAAAAAATTGGCCTTTGAAAAAATATTTTTCACATTTTTCTTTTTAATTGACAACTTTTCCACATGCTTTGTTTTAAGTCGCTAAAAAAATTTTTAGGTCCTTGAAAAAAAAATTTTGAGTTTTGAAAAGTCCTTGAATTTTTTTTGGACAAAGGTATGGGAACCATGAAAACATTTCGTAGCACTTTTTATGTGTCCTATGATTTAAATTTAGAAAAAAAATCCCTTATCTTTCCTCTAGAAAAAATATTGCATTCATAATCCTTATTTGTGCTGGATTGATCAAAATTTTAAAATGATGGAAATATGTTCTCAATTATATATGGCTGCTAAAAACTCAACAGGCTTAATCCCCAAGTTTTACTTATAAACTAGCCATTGCGGGGCTAGCCCGGCGTTGCCCGTATTAGTTGCTTTTAATGGAGTTATTGGTTTGCTTTGTAAACCAAGTGGAAATTCGTAGCCTATTGGATAACAGCCATCACAGATTTCTAATTGATTTGCTTCGCAAACCAAATTATGAGTATGATGAACTATGGTTTGCTTCGCAAACCAACAGGCAACACCACAGCAACGTCGTAATAGTCTCGTCTTGTCATTGTCGAATTCGGCAAAATTCGAATTGGGAAGAGATCCCATCGGCGTGACGTCATGATCTCTTGTGAAAATATAAATATTTAATTCAAAAATTATATATCGAAAGAAAATCAAGGTTTCTACAGATTTCAAATCTGTTGAAATTTTCAATCTATCTTTAACGATCCCGATTTATAAAAAAAGTAAACAATGCCTGTCAAAATGTACACTGTGGAATCGTTTGAGCGGAGACTACACATTCCCATTTAATTGCAAAGAGCGTATGGCGAGCAGGGGGTGGGCCCCCTAGTATTTTAGATTCTCCCTACTCCCATATTAACCATCTTTTTCTCCAGTATATTTCATTAGCAATAAAGATTGAAAACTTTTAATCCTATTACTTCCACCAGATACATTCCAATATAAATTGTCACCATTATCAACAGCTTAGACTTCAAGTTACTTATAAAATAAAATACCGGACCACAAGTAAAATTAATCTACTTGATTCTATCTTATTGAATCTACTTGATTTGTTGAGACATCAAAGGTTCCTATTGGCGTCTCCAATATCAGAGAAGGAGAGAACATTCAATGCTGAAAGTTGTATTTATATTTTACATACACAGCAAATTTACATTACTAATTCTTGTTACAATGCCATGAAATTATGTTATAACAATTGACTCCTCTCGATGGCATCCATGTTTACCAAATGCTTCATGAAAAAAAAAAATTGAAATAATTTTTGGTAAAACGCTTTGGGAGTTGTATTAGTTTTCAAAGATTCGTGATTTATATTAAATATATTTCCACTGCAATTCCAGGGGCGTTAGATGAGTTTTTAAATTTTCGATGGAAAGTACTGCCTGTGAGAAACTTACGAATGATACATCAACTTTTGTGATCCCCACTTCTACCCTCTCTACCTTTGCCTCAACCACTGAGGTATATTATCTGGAGTAAGCTGTTTTGTTTTGAAGACGGCAACAAATTGCGCCAGGCTAGGAAACTTATTCAGGCTATTCCTCCACTTGCGATTTCTAATCGCAGCGACCAAAAAATCGCTGTTGCAGAAAATCTACAAGGTGCACACACTGGGATAGATAAATCACTGATTTAGAAGTTTTCCAATGGATGTCACTGAAACTACTTGTGTCATTGCTCTTTTGTTTCAAGGCAAGCTTTTCTTATACATTAAATTATGTTTTTTATTCCCTTAATTCAAGTTTTTGTCTTTGAAATTGTTGAAGATAGAATAAACATTTCAACGAATTTCAAATCAGCATAAAATTCTACGCCAGATTAATTATTTCTTTAAAGAAAATCACATTTAAGGTATCAATCTGGAGTAAAATTTTCCACAGATTTCAAATCCGTTGAAATTTTTACTCCATCTTCAACGATTGGAAAGATAGAAACTTGAATTGGGGGAATAAAAAACGTAATTTAATGTATAAGAAAAACTGACCTCAGAAAACGTGCAACTAAACTATCGCAAGGGGGTGCACATCATACCTGTCCGTTGTGATTCATTGGGTAGAACAACAGTCGCATCGCAGCGAAAATAGGAAAGGTTGCAACTTTTTAACTGCGGCGATTCTTTAGTCGCAAGTTTGTGCACTTGTATTTGAAACAGCGAGTTTCATTATTGCAACTGAAAAATTGAGCGACTAAATTCGTAAGCGGAGGCCTAACCTTCTGAGATATATTTTACTCTGCAGTAATAAAATCTCTTTTGAATAAATAAGCACATTTTTAGGTTGTATTAATTTTTTTTTCCACGAATAAAATGAAAAATTATGTTTTTAATGGATATTATCATCAGGGTTAGAATTTTTATCACTTTTGCACTTACACGTGGCTCTTTCAAAAAATGGAGCCTTGCATCAAATATGTTATGAATAAACAACGACGTAGCCATTAAAAATGGTGAAATTGTTTTGTGTGTATATGTAAATGTATGTGTTTATTTTTCAATAAATAAATTATCTTGCAATAGATGTAATATCCTAAATAAAGAAAGAGGACGACATTTTTCAAGGGGGTGCCATAACTTGTATTTAGATTGAAGGGGTGCGGATCACTAAAAAGATTAAAAATAAATGAGCATTAATAATAATCCAATAAATTTCTTTTACTACTTCAGTTTTTTCTTTGAACTTCCTTCCATGCAGTAGGTTCAGTTATGTGGAATAAACGAACCAACTCTCTTCATTTGAGCAATTTTAACAGAAGAGCAAATTCAGAGATGGCGTTTGACAGAAACTAACGTCTTCTATTAATTCAAATTCTTAAAATTTGAATAAGGGGCCGTCTTCATATTAAATTGAGCACCAACTTCATAATTTCTAATAGGAAGCCCCTATTTTGACACACAATTTCAAATCTATATCAAAATTTAACTTCAGATACCAAATTTCATGTCATAACAACTTGGTGTTTCGAAGTTATAAGGACAGAAAGATTGGAACTCCTAATGTTAGATCAGTGTCTTAGACTTAAGGATAACTTCCTAAATAATATTTCTATAGCACTATTTTGTACCATGTTTTTGTTAAAGAACCCAAACACAATCCACCTAATATTTTATTTAAAAAATAGTTTTAGTATGCAATAATAATTATTAAATTAATGTTTGAAAAAATTTTGAATTGGATCCTTATTATATTTTTATGGAAATCGATTCAGAAGAACTTCTAGTATGGTAATGCAAAATTTCAGATAATTAGTTTTTGAGCTACTTTACATTTTCCCAATTATTAAGATTGTTAGGGAGAAACCTAAAGTTTATAAAATGCTAGTTCTAAGATCGTTTGCACTTGCATACTAAATGTAATAATTATTGGATTGCTGAAAAATACGTTTGAATTATTGTTCAAATTTGAAATTCGGGTAGCGATAACTACAATTAATCTTGATCTACGGATAGCGTCTTTCTTTGTGGAGATGATCCTTAAAATTGAAACTATGTTTAATATTAGATATCTCAGGATATATTGATAGTAAAGCTGCATGAAATTTTATATTTATACTAATTTAACTATGCAGAATCTGGTATCAAAACAAGGTGTTTAATTTAGAAATTTTGTTTTTGTTCAAAATGTGATATGAAGACGCCCCCTTGTGCAGCGTTTTTGGATTTGAATTTGTATAGAGCAGTGGTCCCCAGGCCGCGGACCGGTACCGGTCCGTGGATCAAATGGTACCGGGCCGCCCAAGAAACATTAATTTATTTCCATTTTATTTACTGTGGTGTATTTCTCTCGGGTTTGTGCGTTTCTTATCTATGAAATGTCCACTCAAGTTAGGAGGCGGTAAATCAGAACTTGAAATTTGTTCTGTTACTAGAGCTTCAATTATGATTTCTGAATTCTGTATGTCTATATTTTCCAATTTTGACAAATGTGACAACTGTTTTCAAGTTGGCAGACAAAGTAGCTGCATTTAAAGCCAAACTGAAGTTGCGGGGACAGCGCGTGAACAGAGGCATTTTGGACATGTTTCGGACATTAGTGGGAATTTTAGGCGAGACTGAGCCTAAACATTCATTCTCCCAGTTGGTGCACGATGACCTGCTTTTGCTTTTAAAAGAGCACAACAGACCCAACCACAAAAGACCCACGTACTAGTAAGGAATGAATCCGCGATCCATTTGCCAACAAATCAGGCGAATCTAGCATGTCTGTGCAAAAAGAAGATCAACTGCTGGAGATTGCAAATGAAGGCGGCCTTAAAATTACGTCCGAGACAACAACTCTGCTGGTGTTCTGGATTAAAGTCATGAAGGAATACCCTGAGATTGCCACCACAGCACTTAAATCCCTATTGCCATTTCCGACAACCTATCTGAATCAAGTGGGGTTTCAATCAACCTATCAAACGGGGTTTTCTGCAGTGACAGCAACCAAAACAAAACTACGGTATAAACTGGACATAAGCAACACACTTCGGGTGTCATTGTCTCCTATTACCCCCAGATGAAACCGTCTCGTCGCATAGAAACAAGCTCAGGGTTCTCATTGATTTAGCGTTTTAGTGAGTTAAAATGTTAAATCACTTTGTATTCATTTTTTGGTGTAACTGTATTTTATTTTGAAGGCATGTTTAAATACAAGCAAATTAAAAATTTAAATCAAAACAATCTAAAATATAAACAATCAACGTCCCCCCCCCTCAGCGGGCCGCGTTAAAATTATCAAACATTGATCCGGTCCGTGGCGATAAAAAGGTTGGGGAGCACTGGTATAGAGGATGTTATTACCTATTGGAATGATACCTTTGAATTTGCTCTACTATGAAAAGTACTCAAAATAAAGGAAGGTATAGAGTTCTTTTTTCCCCATGACTGTACATTAGATTTAAATGATACTCATTAATTGGTACAAGAATGATCGGAAAGAATGCCTGTAATGTTGCTTTTACCCAATAACCCCATCCATCAACCACCCCATCCAACCCCATCCAGCAGAAAGAATCCATGGATTCTTTCTGCTTTTAAAAATATTTTATTGCTTCTTTTCACTTCTTTGTAATGCTCCTTTCCTTGGAATAGAATCATTTGCAACGATTCTATGGAACCATTATGTAGAATAGAATACTTTTGGGAAGTTTTTATTGCTCCTTTCCATAGAATAGAATCCCTTGGATACTTTGTACTGCTAATTTTCTCCGAATCGAATACCTTGGAGAGATTACATTGGTTAAGGTCGAAATTGGTTAGTAGTAATGCAGGAAAGACTGTGGGTTAAAGGTGGAATTGTGCGTTATAACCCTTTAGAGCAGTGTTTCCCAAACTTTTGACTTATGTGTACCCCTTCTATAATTTTCGTAGCACTGAGTACCCCTCGTCAAAGAAATGGATGTATTTTAATAACAATCAAAATTTCTTTTTTTTGACATACACAAAATAATAAGAAAAGAGAAATAAAATTATTCATAATAAAATATAAATAAAAGTTATATTATAAATAACGTTTATTTGGATTAGTGAGAAGGATGAAATTGTTTGTGGTGAGGTTACAGATCGTCATAATTTGGTTCCCTGGTTGTTAATTTTAATCTGAGATGTGGTTCCACGTCCAATAATATGTTCCTTTTTTTCGACTTAATGTCTACAAATGCTGAAAAAGCAACTTCACATAAATATAAAGTTGGAAAAGGCAAAATGTATTTTAGAACTTTTTCTGTTAAAACCAGATATATACACAAGTTGCATTTATAACCAGAATGATGTTACTCTCCTTATGTTTATTTTTCAAGAATCCGTCTGAAGCCAATTCCGACAATCGCTCCTCTCCCGCATGCGACAAATCTTCTGGCATGGATGTTGTGTTAATGTTAAACGGATTATATCTTATCCATTCAATATGTTTGGTTCAATCAGGGAAATGGTTTTTCAAGCCCACTCGCAAACTCTCCAAATGCTGTGTTGTGCATTTCAAGAGTATCGGCATCAATTTTGTAGTCGAACTTGTTATAAACTCATGAAGAGAGGGAAAGGAGTCTACTTCTCCATTACTGACTCTCTTTTGCCATATCTTTAGTTTTGCGATGGCAGCGTTCACTTTCTCTTGAACGTGAAACAATGAAATTTCTTTGCCTTGTAACGTACCTTTATATGTGTAACGCATTCGGGCGCAATGTGCCTGAGAGATCAGAATGACGCTAACAGCTGTCCAAGAAGCGCGCGAATAAAATTAAAAGGTTGGGTCCAAACATCCGGTAAAGATAAGAGACTACTAGAATAAGCAGATTTCTACCCCTTCTACAAGAGGAGTGGGGAACAGTTGCGCCCGACGGAGGGTTAACGAAGTAGGTTGTTTAGGTAACAAAGTGTGGTATATTTCCGCCGTGTCACTCCGGACTATATCACGCCTCACAAGACTGTCTTGACTTGACTCATGAGAACGTAAAATTAGGCGCAGCTAAGCACAGTGCGGTGCGTATCCCCTCCAAACTCCGGTGCAACGCGTACCCCACCAAACTCTTCCCGTACCACACTTTGGGAAACACTGCTTTAGAGGGTCAAAAGTATATTTCAAAAATATTTCTAATCCTGCAAATTTCTTACAAGTAACGAAAAGTTTGGTAGAGTAATTTGTCTTATTTCCTAGAACCACATTTTTACTCAAATAGAAACTCCAAATTAAGTCGCATCAATTAATCGATCTACGCATAGCGTCTTTTCTTCGTGAAGATGATCCCTGAAATTGAAACTATATTTAACATCAGATATCTCAGGATATATTATTAGCAAAGTCATGAAATTTTACATTTAGACTAATTAAATTATGTAGAATTTGATTATGGCATCAACACACGGTTTTCCCTCGTTTTATTGTTTGTGTAAAATTTTATATGAAGACGTCCCCTTATGCAACGTTTTTCGATTTGAATTTGTCGAGAATGTTATTCCCTATTGAATGATATTTTTGAATTTGCTCTAGTATGAATAGGGCTCAAAATAAAGAAGATGGCTTGGGTTTTATTCCCGCTATTGTACATAATCTATATATAAAATCCTCTCATTAAAATGGGATCCTCTCAACTGGCTGCTAAGTCAGAATCTGAATAATAATATATATATGTGTGTATTATCAATTCTCAATCTTGAAATGTTCTGTTCGATTAACCTAACCCAATAACATTAATAACGTATCTCAGTGTGTCATACCCCTGGGTTGGATTGGAATGGTGATAAGATATTCACAGAGTAACATGTCTGGTACAATTACAATGTAACTTGAACAATCTATATATATAATTCTCTTACATGGTACGCAAAAAAAGACGTTATTTGTTATCGCGTTTTGGCAACATTGTACAATTGTTTGTTTACCACAAAGCCTCGCGCCTTAATTGAATTTATAGCGTTATCGGATGAAATTTTATTGAAAAATATTAATTTAATCGAGCTGATGCAGTTAATAATAGAAATAAAAGAAGGCGGAGGATCTTTCAGGGCCATTTAAAAAACGGTCCTTTTCAGGGCCAACAATTATAGTTCAACAAGACGCTTGCACTACAACTTTCGACAACAAACTCAATGAAAAAGCGTGGGTGGATCGAGTGCTGGGTAAATGTACACACAAAACAACATGCTGGATATTCAATTTCGAAATCAACGCCCATATTTCAAGTCAAAATTTGCTCAAAGTTTTCATTTGAATTCTGTTTACAGTGGTAATACTTTATATATATTTTCTAAAAAAACAACAAAAATTTAGATTTCCCTTCTGCTAGGACACATGTCTTTATTGATGCGAGCGAAGCGAAGCAATTCTCCTGGGGTTAGAGAGCAGGGGGCGGGCCCCCTAGTTTTAAATATTTCTGTCTGGTAGTTTAGTTATTTCTTCAGTTTCAATCTTATCAGATTGACTGTTTTGTTTTGGTAATACTACACCTTTGGGAATGGGTACAGAACAATTAGGATTTTTATAATTTATACACATTTTGAATACATTGTTGATGAATGTATATATTTTTTACTAGTTTGCAAAGAATTCTATACCAAGAGTTAATTGGTTTTTCCTAAAACTTTAATTGAAATTATTAATAAATTAATTAAAACTTTCATTTTGTAGTGATAGCAGAATTCAAATATTGGAAAGGAAAAGGAAATGATATCATCAATGAACATAAACACATTCGCACCATTTCATCTAGACAAATTTAAGTTTAGTGAGTATATGAGCTATAGGAATAATCTGTGCAAAAAAATACTAATAACCAGAATGAAAAGTTGTATGCAATTTACCACAAACATCCAAATGTAATAATTCGAACAGGTTAGATGAACAAATACCACATCTTGTGACTTAGAAGAAGCTCTTGGATTTAGCAATTTTACAAGCTACACAATGATCTTTGGGTTCCTCCAAATTGGACAGTCATATACCTGATATTTTACAGGTTTTTGACAAGTAATCTTTGTTGATGTGGAAAAATGTTTTGTACTGTAAAGCATCCTTTAGAAGATTCTGTTGAGAAACACAATTTTTGTGAATTACTTGATTGCTCTGATTTTTGAAAATATTTTGGTTGTACAAAACACAATTCTGTTTGTCATTTTACCATAAAATAACATTTGCTATTCGGGAGAAAAAATTGATATTTTATCATTTGAGCCAACACTATGGCAACCCTATTTCTCTACCAGAGATTATGTCATAATTTAGATAAATACAGATAGTACTGTTATGCGAGTAAATATCTTTCTTTTACTACCGATAAAAACAGTAAACATGACTGTTCCTGTACCTTCTATTGAACTTTCAACATTGTTAATGGATAAAAGACATTGATGAATTTAACAATTTTGAAAATTGGAACAAGTCTATTACAAAAATGACTGATTTCAGCTGTATGGATTACCCCCCAAAAAAATTATTTGTCGATTGAACTGAACTAATTACTTATCTTATTTATGAAAGCACTTGGAGTTACCAAATCAATTTCCAAATAATTATTTTCATTATTTAAATAGTAAACACAGTTACTCTCAAATTTAGGTTTTGCCTAAATTTCTCAACATTAAATACTTTTAAAACTATAATTTGAAATAAAAAAACAACAAATTTGTTATACTAATTTCAATGACCTATTTTTTAGTTACCATTTATTTAACTTTATTGTTATTAGACTTAATCCTTTTGATTGTCGGATTTTCTATTTTGAAGATTGTCCTTTAATATTTTTTATCATATTGAACGTTATTACTTATTGAACTTTATAACATTACTCACCCATAAATATCAAAGAATTACCTGCAATAATCGATTGAAATTTAAGCTTATACTAATCGTTAGTGAAATATGTTTCCAAATTGTAAACAGGATGTATATATCACAAAGTGGGTTCAATATTTTAATTGTTTTAAAAAGCAAACAAAAAAATTGTTGTGCCTATCCTATAATACAGACATTATGCATACCCATGCTAATTTCTTTATAATTCTTGCTTACAGTAAAAATTTTAAATTTAATTAAAAGATGACTCTATAAGTCATCTTTTAGCTTGTATCCTCCATTGGGTTCCCGGGGACATCGTGGTACAGTGGGTATGTCCACTGCGCTAGCTTCCTTCGAGTTGTACCGGTGCAGATTGGATTCCTGCCGGGTACATTCCTCCCTTGGTGTATTTCTGTCTTCTGTCTCGGTAAAAAATTCATTGTGTGTATGTCAATTATTTGATTTTGTATGTCCTGTGTCTGGCGCAGCATGGCCAAATATGGCCCTTGCACCATAAAACCCCAAAGACAACCAGAAGATTCCTTGCCATTGTGACATATTTGGCAAGAAGCAAGCTGAAAAATTAATATTAATATAGCTGATAAATTAATAAATCAAGCTAATAAATTCATAGATAGGCAAAAATACTTGTCTTCTTTTGGATCATCCAAATCCTGAATTCTTCTTCGCAAGGTAAAAAAATTGATAAAAACATGTCCGAGGAAATCGATTTATAGAGCAATTTCTAATCAAAAGAAATGGGCTTGTCTTGCTGATAAGCACAAATGCATACAACGTGATTGTCCTAGAGACATCGGGGTTGCACGTTTCAGAGTCCTTACTGGGTACGATTATCTACAGGACATCGAATAGGATTTTATGATACTCCATTTGTCCAATGCATGGTAGTGGGAATATGATGGATAAGCACCTGTTTACTTACTCAGCTCTGTCCAATGTGCGTTCTTCTGACCACCCCATTCTGTCCTTTTCTTTGTATTATTCGACTGCAAGGCACCTAATCAGAGCTATCACAGGCGACTTATTGCTACTATTTTTTAGCCTTGCTGAATCGGGTTATTTCATAAAGCTCCAATTTTCAAATTTTTGTTGAATTTTTTGTAATATACCAAAATGTTTTTTATTTTTCTTCAAGCAAAAATTTACTAATGGATGCCAATTTTGGCACCAAGCTGTGGCGACCATGAAAGAGAAACATCGAAATCCGTGGTTGGTTAACCTTTTGACTATGGCCAGTACAGCAGCTGTACCTTGAAAATTATAAAAATGACGCCAAAAAAGAATTTAGACTACTGCCGTTACAGCAGTTGTACCTTGATTATAGGAATTGCGCCAAGAAATAATTTAGAATGCGTCCGTTACAGCAGTTGTACCTTGAAAGTTATAAAAATCGCTCCTAGAAATAATTTAGACTGTGTCCGTTACAGCAATTGTACCTTGAAAGTTATAAGAATCGCCGCAATAAAGAATTTAGACTACAGCCGTAACAGCAGTTGTACCTTGAAAGTTATAAGATTCGCACTTGTTATATCTATAGCCGTAGTCGAAAAATTAAGAAAATTATAATTTTTAAATTTAAATTTCTTTGTGAGATCTCCCAACATCTGCTTTATTTTTAAGTAGCACATTTTCCCCCAGCTGATTCATTTTGAATCTGACCAACTAAAATCGCTTCTACAATTGGGGTCAGGAAAAGACTCTTTTTGTTACTATTTTCTAAAATTTATGCTGCTATGGCATAAGTGAATTGTTGTCTGTTAGCCCTGCTAATGCTTTACAGACCTGTGGGCGTAATGTAAACAAAAAAACTACATGCAATATCCAGTGAGAACAACAATGCTCTTTTAAATTTATGCTCAAACGGTTCATCATGCTTTAATTTCATATTTTCACTTACAGGGACATTGGCTCTGGCTATCTGGCTCCATGACCATCAAAATAAAACAAGCTCAATTGAAAGAAAGACTGCGGGCCGAGAGCCGCCTCAGAAAACAGAGGAAAGAATCTTCGCGAGGGAACAGCCCAGGAGATGACAAAACTCACACGAAAGAATCGGATCCGACCCACAATAAAAAGGATTAGGGACCCATTGCTGTGATTCAATTTTGTTTTGTACAGTTAGTTACTTATTTGTTACCTGTTTATCATTTTGTATTCCTGATCAGTTGTACGTGTTTCTAGTGGAAAGACTGTATAGTACTTGTTTTTGCCATTTTGTATTCCAGTCAACTTAAATATTGGGAAAGATGCGTGTTTACACTTTTATAAGTACGTGTGTCGAAGAAAATGGTGTCTGGTAAGGCTCATGCATTCTGGCCATATAGTTTGCCGTTTTTTTGGTACTTTGTTATATTTTTTGTGTTTTGTGAGGTAATGAACCATTGTAATCGAAACAATCTTTTTATCTCCAAATGAATGCCGTTTTGACTATAAACCCTTTTGCGAAAACGCATTGATTTTGTAGTATCAGTTGCAAATAGTTCGTTTCGTTTGAATGCATGTGTGATTTTAAAGTCATCTTTCTGGTTTGCTCCACAAAAATAAACACGATTTAAATTTTCAAAAAAAAAGATTGTAGGAATCTCTTACACAGTACATTTAGTCGCAATTTGACAATGATTGCTCTAATGTTTCATGAAATCTGTGCTTCACAGTTTATTTTATAAAATTAAATCAGAAACAATTTGGTTTATTTTAAGTTTTGTTACAATAGTTTTGACAAAGAATAAATATGCATCAAAAAACATTTGAAGCAGTATTGATGTTCCAAATGTATCTTGTATTAAGTAATTAACTTATTCTTTATTACTTTTTTAAAAAGAATTATTGGGTGTAACTTCAACTTTGGAATAGTATGCAATGCACGTAAAATTTACGAGATGGTCTTTTACGAATGCTGAAATTTGAAAACGAGCATTTAATTCGGTGCAAGTACAAATGAACTATTTTCAAACATTTGAAATTAGTTAAATATTTGCAATTATTTCCTATTAAGCCAAAAAAGAAAGAAGCAGTTCAAACTAGTATTTGATGCTTTTGTTAAGATTGCAACTTATTGTTTTTATTACCATATCTGTTTATTTTCTACGACGTTCTAGATATTCTAAACTTGTTCTGGAGTGTAACATTCACAATTCAAGTATATTTTGTAAAGGAAAAACAATATCAGTCCTACTCATAGGCAATCAAAGTTTAATGTATAGTCCTAGTGTCATATCACTTCATGTTATTATTGTGCTATGTTGTTTCATTTCCAATTCTGTGTTGTAACCAAGTGTGCGTGAAATAATGTACCTCGAGGATATGTATATTTCTTGTCTTTTCTGTGTGATTTATATGCCTTTAAGGGAAAGATACTGAGGTGAACTCCAAAGAATGTGTCAATTTTATTGATTTCAAACTGTTGTTCAAATTAAATAAAATACAGTTTAAATTGTGTGTCGTGATTTTATAGTAATAAATATTGAGATCTTGTAGTGAAAATTGTTGTCGTCTACTTACGACAGGCAAACTTAACTTCTATGTAGGCGTTGGATGGCAATACGAAACTCACTATAATACCATTTACATATGTACAACTTTATTTACAGTTTTTGAACAAGCATGGCACCCTGTGCCTATTTCACATATCAATCGACCTCAATGGCCCTTCGTAATTACATTTACGACGATGATCCCAGATGGTCTTTACACATTCATAAAAAACTCGCAAATCAAAAACGTCTATACATGCCATTTCACAGTGGCGACCTCTCGCGACAATTAATAATTAAGCAGCTCACAAAATGTATGAACTATAAAATTTGTCTTTTAAACAAATTTATCCAAGGTTAACAGTTTAGCTTTCAAATAAAATAAACCTATCCTAACTTTTTGTCTATCCTACCTATGCTATTTTTCCTGGCATTATCACCTATGCTGTGTAAACCATTGGGTTGCCACAGACGACTTATTGCGTCTATTTTCCAACCTTTGCGGGGCCGACCAACCGGTATAGTGGTTAAGGTGTTAGCCTCTAGATCGGAAGGTTCCTGGTTCGAATCCGGGCATGGATGTTTGTAATCGTATGGTGTAGAGGCGGCTGGTGCACCTTAAATCTGTCGTGGCCGAAAGTCCTCACGTTGGATTGGCGTAGAAGTTTGGAGAGTGGGGTGCCAGCTCAGGTGTTGCTTCGTCATCTGACCGTGGTTCAAAATTACGAGGTGTTGTCCTCGGATCTTTCCCTCAAGGGACTGATCCCGGACCGTCGTCAATAGCCCGTTGTGTTGCTCTAGTAAGAAGTTAACTAAAAATTACCAATTACCCTCAAGGGACTGATCCCGGACCGTCGTCAATAGCCCGTTGTGTTGCTCTAATACGACGTTAACTAAAATTACCAATTGCTACCAACCTTTGCGGGTGGCGTGGAAGTTATGGAGAGTGGGATGCCAACTCAAGTGTTGTCTCGTCATATGACCGTGGTTCAAATTTACGGTGTTGTTCTCGGTTCTCCCTTCGGGTTTGATCCCGGATCGTCGTCAATAGCCCTTTGAGTTGCTCCAGTACGACGTTAATTAAAATACCTGCCAATTTTTGTGGCGCCACGGTAGACCGGTTGGAAAAGTAACCGGAAGATTGCGAGTTCGAATCCAACCTAAGACCGTCGTATACAAAGAGGGCTGGTGCGCGTTAAGTCTTTCGGAGCCTCGAATGTCCTCACGTTAGTGTAGTGTGTAAGTTAGGAGAGTAGGGTACCTTGGATGGGACCTCGTCATCTGACCATGGTTCAAAAATTGTGATACTGTCCTCGGATCATTCCCTTAAGGGATTGATCCCGGACCGTCGTCAATAGCCCATTGTGTCTAGAGTCCGACTATACTTTAATCAAAAAATTGCCACACAAAGAACCTATTCCTGATTGTATTCTGTTCTATCAAGAGTTTGTTTCTGTGCAAGTTGCTATATCATTGACTGCTTACAGTAGCATGACTGAAGTGAACATCGAGACAAGTGTGATAAGTTCTCAATTGTTTTCTGAACAAATGGTACTCTCTGTTATACACTAGATACAAATTGTACATGGGATGGGGATGAATCCTGCGTGTTGAACATCTCATCCTATGTAAACCGAATCCAGCCAGCCTACACACAACTGCTTCATCTTCCATTGAATTGATCTGAGAACTGTGGTTATATGTGAATGCTCACATAGGAAAATAAAAAAATTCCAGCTTAGATTTAGAAAAGTTGGGGAATTGTAAACGCACACTTTCCGATTTCATTAAAAAGATTCCAAGTAGAAAATGTTTAATCTATTTTCATTCTTTAGGTTAAAATTGTGTACAGTAATTTCCTTCTATTTTGAAAGTGTGACTCTGATCTCTATTTAAAGTATTCCACACAACTTTCACAGCCAATCTTCAAAACTTTTTTTTGTACCTCAATGGATGATTGGACTCAATTGTTTAGAGTAGATTGGATTTGATTCCAATGGGATGGTGATGGACTGGTTTTGAACATCCTTGTAGTGCAACCCATATTTTTACGTTGATTCTCTCCTATAATTAAGTTGAAGTATTTTAACGTTACTATAAAACAAAACGATTGCTATCTTTTGACAATGTTTACACAGTTGATGTCAAAGATAGATCTGTTTTGAGAAATTTAAGTTACCTTATACGGACCATTGAAGAAGGACAGGGGGTTAAAATTTATTTTTAATATTCTTCCTTTAATTAGTTTCAATATCTTTTTAATTAAATACTAGCGGCCCTAAATAATCTGTACTGCCTTCCCTTCTGTGAGGGCTGCATAATAGTATACAATTTTACATTACACAAGGGCTGTTCTATAAAGAATGATCATAAATTAATAAAAAATAATTTTCTGTACCAATACTCCAAATTTGTATGGTCTTTCTCAAAGTACTCCCCATTACATGCAATGCACTTATCCCACCTCTTTTCCAGTCTTTAAACACATGCTGGAATTGAATTCTGATAAGGTAATGGTAATTTTAGTTAACGTCGTACTAGAGCAACACAACGGGCTCGTAATTTTGAACCACTATCAGATGACGAAGCAACACCTGAGCTGGCACTCCGCTCTCCAAACTTCCACACCAACCCAACGTGAGGACTTTCGGCCACGACATATTTAAGGTGCACCAGCCGCCTCTACACCATACGTTTACAAACATCCGTACCCGAATTCGAACCAGGAACCTTCCAATCTAGAGGCTAACACCTTAACCAGTATACCGGTTGGTCGGCTGAATTCTGACAAATTCCAAACTTACTTTTATGTTCTTGAAGTGGCAACATCTGTTAATTTACATTTATTAGATTTTGCCTAGCTTCATTCGGATCTTTACCGTTGGATTAATGGCATAGTGGTTAAGGTGTTAGCCTCTAGATCGGAAGGTTCCTGGTTCGAATCCGGGTCCGTGCATAGATGTTTGTAAGCGTATGGTGTAGAGGCCTCTGGTACACCTTAAATCTGTCGTGGTCGAAAGTCCTCACGTTGAGTTGGTGTGGAAGTTTGGAGAGTCGGGTGCCAGCTCAGGTGTTGCTTCGTCATCTGACCGTGGTTCAAAATTACGAAGTGTTGTCCTCGGACCTTTCCCTTAAGGGACTGATCCCGGATCGTCGTCAATAGCCCGTTGTGTTGCTCTAGTACGAAGTTAACTAAAAATTACCAATTACCGTTGGATTAATCCCGGACCGTCGTCAAGCCCGTTGTTTTGCTCCAGTACGACTTTAATTAAAATACCTACCTACCTGCCCAACTTCATGATTTTCTCGAACCACATGTAGTACTCGTATTAATCTATGGGATGAATTTTCAGTGCATTGGTAATTTGGTAATTTTTTAGTTAACGTCGTACTAGAGCAACACAACGGGCTATTGACGACGGTCCGGGATCAGTCCCTTCAGGGAAATATCCGAATTTTCAGTGCATATAAACCAAACGGTCTGCGAAGATTTACTTCTGCTGTTCAAATGATCTGATGCATGATACTTATCGGACTTACCAAAAAATGTAGTTTATCGCTGTTCCTGGCGTTTAATATTCAATCTAATTGGTTTTGACCAATCGAGACAGTTCGGAAATTCGATTACTGAAGTGCTGAAATCGTTTTCGAAATAAGCTAACTGGCGTCACGTTCAGAATACGCACATGAAACTCGTAACGCTTCAAAAACACTAGCGCCATCTACATTTAGCTTGACAGAACATGCCTCTCATATTATTACTATTTTAGAGTTCCTTTTTAGTTCTTGTAGAATTTAAGCCCTTTTTAAGGGTAATTTGGTAATTTTAGTTAACGTCGTACTAGAGCAACACAACGGGCTATTGACGACGGTCCGGAATCAGTCCCTTAAGGGAAAGATTCGAGGACAACACCTCGTAATTTTGAACCACGGTCAGATGACGAAGCAACACCTGAGCTGGCACCCCACTCTCCAAACTTCCACGCCAACCCAACGTGAGGACTTTCGGCCACGACAGATTTAAGGTGTACCAGCCGCCTCTACACCATACGTTTACAAACATCCATGCCCGGACCCGGATTCGAACCAGGAACCTTCCGATCTAGAGGCTAACACCTTAACCACTATACCGGTTGGTCGGCCCTTTTTAAGGGCCATGGTATTCCAGTTGGACAGGTAGGCATTTAACTAACGTCGCACTGGAGCAGCACAACGGATCATTGGCGAGGGTCCTGGATAAATCCTGAAGGGAAAGATCCTAGGACAACACGTAATTTTGAAACACTTAGCCCAGTTGAATCCTCAACAGATTAGCAACCGGAGGTTTGTGAATTCGAAACTAGGTTCATACAAAGACCGGGGACTGGTGCATGTTAAATCTTTCGTCACGTTGGTATCATGTGAATGTTTGAAGAGTGGAGTGCCGGCTCAGGTGTTAACCCCGTCATCTGACCGTAGTACAGAATGACGAGGCGTTAATCTTGGATTCGCCTCCTAGGGTCAATTCGCTAATAGATTGATCCCTAACCGTCGCCAATAACCCGTTGCTCCAGTGTGACGTTAAATAACTACCTACCTAGCTCTCTCTTAGAGTTCCTTTTAAGTTTCTGTAGACTCGAAACCTTTTTTTATTCAGATAAAGGCAAAACGAATAACAATATCAATTAAATTCCATTACAACAAAAAAAGACTGAAATACTCATGGAAAAATTAATTCAATATATCGTCGTGTTCCTCTAATACTACGTAAATTAAACTACCTGCACTTTAAGTTTTCTTAGAATTTTAAAACTCCTATCTTCTCAAACGTCTCTATATTTTATTGGATACAGACAAAATACTTCAAGTTTTGGATGTAAGCCGGTTCTCACAGCTGCAGAGGACATCTCGGATTGTTTTTATTTGACCACAACTACCTGAGTGGGGGGGAAAAAGTGGTGATTCAGTTTGCGTGTTTGTCTTGTGTTTTTAGTGTCTCTTCCGTGGCAACAATGAATTTTTAATCTGAATGACAGTCGTCGAGAATTGCAAGCTATTTCGTATCGTCTCGTTGTGCCTGGAAATTACAGAACCTTTTATTATATCATCGGCTTCATGAAATTTGTTTAATATTAGAAAAACCTCAAACTATCTCACCTCCAGAACGATGTCCCAACTTAAAATATGTAAATTCTAGGTTCGTCCCACAGGAGGTTGGCTCAATCACCCACTAGAGAACGTACACTACCCTACAATAATGAACCGGACGCCAGAGAATTTGCATTAAATCCGACTACTTGTTTGGGGTAGGGATGCGACATCGATGTCGATGTTTTTAACATCGATGTATTGGAGTCGATGTTTTTAACATCGATGTATTGGAGTCGATGTTTTTGTAACATCGATGTTAAAACTTGTCGATGTTTTATTTTTAAATGAAAAAAGTACCCTTTATAAAAATTTAAAAGTAACCAAGTAGCATAATTTTCATAATCAGCAAATTGAGCATACTTTTAGACCAAAGTGGCCAAGGGTGAAGGGTCTGAAAAGTAGGGATGCGACATCGTTGTCAATGTTTTCAAAACATTGATGTTTTATAAAAAACATCGATGTATTGGAGCCGATGTCGCATCACCAGTTGCTAAACCAGTTTTAAGAAATGGGGAAAAAAGTTTAAATACACTCAATTTTAAAAACATCGATGTTTTGCTGTCGATGTATCATCACTAGTTGCTAAACCAGTTTTAAGAAATGGAGGAAAAAAGTTTAAATACGCTGAATTTTAAAAACATCGATGTATTATCATCATCTATGTTTTTGTCGTATTTTGAACATCGATGTTTTGCTGTCGATGTCGCATCACTAGTTTGGGAGTGTTTTTCGTGGTATGGCCTGGGACCTTTGCATGTTGTTCCTGGTCAATTGAAAGCCGACGCCTACATGAACATTTTGAACCATCAGGTTCTTCTTCCTACCCTCTGGCAATTTTATGGAATGGACGAATGTTACTTCGAGGATGACAACGCTCCATGTCATATTGCAGCCTCTGTCAAGCATTGGGATCAAGATACGGATGTAAAACGTCTTCCCTGGCCTGCTCAGAGTCCCGACCTACACCCCATAGAACATCTGTGGGACGAGTTAGAGCGACTCTTACGTACCAGGGAACCACGTCCGAAATCTACAGCTGAGCTGGCGACATTCTTGCCGCAGGAATGGACACAAATACCCATAGCTGTGTATCAAAACCTTGTTGAAAGCATACCCAGAAGGGTTGATAGTGTAATTGCAGCATGTGGGGGACCATCCCTCTATTAAAGCATGTATTATTTCCCTTATACCATCACATCTTGCTGTCCGGTCCATTATTGTAGGGTAGTGTATACATAAGTAGAGTGGACAATTCTAACCTTTTGATGTGCCCAAGAATCATGTGACAAAAACCAGGAGGAACCGCACATTTATCATCTGACTGTCCTTGGAACGAGAGAAGACGCCCATTCATTGATTCATCATCTAATTGGTGTGCGTGACATAATAGACAAGCCTACCGGTGATTTCCCCATTTTTGTCGCCACAATAGAAACGTGCGTTCACGCCACTTACTCTGTTATAAGATATTATGTCACTAAACGAGGTGATAAGACGCCAAATCAGCCAACCAAGTCAATTTTAGACACAACAATTTTCAACAACAACAAGACTTCTATAGTTAAGGATTTTATAGAGACTGATTACACAGTAACAGTTCCAACTGCGACTGCTACCGTCGAAGACCTGTAATTCTAAACTGTGATAATCTTTCTAAACTGACTGAATCAATTTGTTTGCAATTTTTTCGATTTAAGAAAATGGTTGCAGACATTCGTCGCGGCTTGCAACGCCAAACGTTTACCACCGATTAGGCCTACCAAATCACTAACACCTTCATTGCTACCGAAGCACCAACACCATTCGGATCGATAGAGGTAAAAAGATATCAGCTGATATCACTTAGCTCTCAATCCCTTCTTCCGAATCACAGCCACAGTATCAGGATCCACCGATATCCGCTGACAAGCCACTGTGTGGCCAGCGGCGTTGCCCGTGACAGTTCTTTTCGTGGGATCAGGTGAGACCACTGCTCTCTGGCGCTCACCGACCCCTGGTGATTGCTACTTATTCTCATGTGATTTGCATCGCAAACGAACTCATCGAGCAACGCCGTGATGGCCTCGAAGATGGCCTTTATCAACAACGTAAATCAAAACACGCTAGAATCGGAAAACTTTGCATGTTTCTAAGGTGATGTTACGTGCGTTTTCGTAGAATGATTCAGTCTCATCATAAAATAAATATTTATTCAAACTTTAACAGTATAACAACGACACAACAAAAAACATGTTGGGTGAACATTCTGAACTGCGAGAGTGCGAGATCCCGAGTGAACATTCTAATATCGTTTTAAGCACAACGTAATCCTCCGCTGCCCTCTCATTGGTTAACACAGTGTGAGAGCATTAGAGGAAAGTGACGTCAGCTGCTGATGTCACCTTGCTGGTAGCAGTGTTGCCAGATCACTACAGTTCTAAAGACATTCGAACTCAAAACGTTTATGACGTCAGAGGTCGAAAATCGCAAAATCGGCTCGCTTCTTCATTCGAGGTAGATGTGACGTCACATTCCGAGACGAAGAAAGAACGGTGCAAAAGCGAATAAATTAATTTTGAAATGTTCTAGATCAAATTAAAAAATTGCGGGGCTACACAAAAATCGTAATAAATTAGGACTACCTACGTGACCAATTTCATTATTGTAAGTGCCATAGATTCGTCAGTACGCTGCGTACAGAGAAACAGAAAAACACTTCCTTTTATAATAGTAGACATATCAGTTAACCCTCAATCACTGATACCAAATGACACATTCACAATCACTGTTCCAGTAATCACTGCTACCAAATCACAGCTATTTTGATAATTCAGTAGCAGGTAAAAACTGTGATTAAAAAAAAGTAGGGGAGAAGGGGGCTAGTGTGGACAATTTTTATAAATTTGGCAAAAAAGTGTACTAAATATCCTTTTTGACTCACCAACTATTTTTTTTTTTACAATAATGTACTCTTTTACCTTTATTTTGGTTGATATATTGAAGTATTTGGCAATTTAGTTTTTTAATAATCTTTTGTTTAAAAAAGTTGTTGTCTATCAAGTGTGTGGTCATGCAACTAAACATGGAAGTTGATATCAGTGTTGCTATTCTGCAAAAACTATCTGAGAGATTTGGACTGACAAATAGCAGAATTATTCAAGTTGTCCACTCTAGCCCCATGTCCACATTAGCCCCCTTCTCCCCTATATCAGTGATTAAGTAGCAGTTCCGTGATTCGCGTACCATCCTTACTACTGGTCGATATGTTGGTCACAGTATTTGAATCTGCTCTCAATAGGAATGCTCAGTCTACTTATATTTCACATCTATTCATAATTTAGATTACGTCTTAACATCACCGAAAGTCTGTTGAACCGGGAAACGCTACTAACCAATCGTCTATCACAGGGGTTCCCAACCTTTTAGTAACTGCGTACTACTTGAAACTCTTAGAAATTTTTGGTGTACCACCAGTCCTATATTTTTTTAGAAACATATCTAATGTCAGAAAAGTGCCAATGGCTTGTTTTATTTTAATTTAAATACTAAGAAAGCTTCATATTTTATGATTAATGCACTTGTATTTCGTATTAATGTGACGCTGCTATCGTCACGATCGCTTAAGTTAAGTTTAGAAAGATTCTGGAATAGAAAACCGTGTTATCACCATTCTCAGCAATTGAAAATCAAACACCAGTGATCACTTATTTGACTTTCCCAGACTATTCTGGATCACCCTTTGGCCTTTCTACCCCTTTTGATACTTAAATCACGGGATTCTCCCTGATTATCTCAAGGTCAAGGGCAGAGGTGTAATACATCACGAGTTCGGATCTTTGTTTCTTAACCCACTAATCTAATTAAGTTCTAAGTTCGTCTGGGGGACGTGGATTCAATTCATAGATAACAGCGTGTTAGCAATCAATGGAAGCTTCTATAACAAACATGGTACCCCCATAAAAAGGGTGGTGCTGATTTGAATACAGAGCAAGAGGCAGCAAAAAGAAGAGAAAGAGTGAGAGCCATACCCAGCAGGCACGTCTAGGCCTATAGTAGCAGGATGGAAACAGAATCTGCATCACTGAACAGGACGTTGGCAGGTGGGGTTCTATATCCATATTCTATCCGTTATTACTTATAACTATATTTATCTTAAGTTGTAGAGAAATGCTCGTTATTTCAGACAATAAATAATACTTCTTAAACTTTGATTTGTTCTTGAAGCATGCACCGCCGTGATATTAATGATGTTTTAATAAAGGGAAAAATAAAACGATTATTGAAAATTACAGTTTTATTTTTTACTCACAGGTCTAAAAACAAATAATTTTAAATAATCAGTACAAACTAAGCAAACAAAGATTAATGTAATCAAAAATCAATTTTTGTACGAAACTTGTTGTTTTGTCTTTTATTAAAATATCAATATCAGGAGCAATGGAGCTCAACTTCACTCTTAAGTCCTCTTCAACACTTACTGTTTCTATATTAATTTTTTTACATACAAAAGTTCAGAAAAACTACTCTCACACAAGTAACTAGTAACAAATGGCGTAAGAAATAGCATAACGTGGTTGTACATATTAAAAAACGAACAAACTTCGTAGAATATTTGGGTCGCTCGTATCATCCTTGCGTACCACCTGAAACGTTGCCGCGTACCACCTGATGGGAATCCTTGGTCTATCATGTCAGCTTTGACAAGCTTGAATTCTAATTTGAGCATAGAGTACGTAGAAGTCGTTGAGGGGCTGTGACGACAACCTGAAATTTATAAAGGGGTGGTATTTCAAATGTATCTATTTGAACGCAGTCAATAGTCACGGATTACGAAGTAAAACTCCATCCAACCAAAAACGTTCGTGGGAGCTGATGCACGTTAAATCTATCGTGGCCTCAAAAGCCCTCACGTTGGCATAGTATGGACGTATGAAGAGTAGGTTGTCAGCTGAGGTATGACCTCGTCATCTGACCGTGGTTCTAAATGACCAAGTGTTGTCCTCGAATTGATCCCTTCGGAATTGATCCCCGACCGTCGCCAACCATTCCTTGTGTAACTCCAGAGCGACGTGAATTTAATTACCTTCCCGTTAGGTAATTTCAAATTAACGTCGTACTAGAGCACCACAACGGGTTATTGACGAAGTTCCGGGATCAATTTCCTAAGGGTAATTTTTTGGCAATTTTTAATTAACGTTTTACTGGCCAACCAACCAGTTTTGTGGTTAAGGTGTCAGCCTCTAGATCGGGAGGTTCCTAGTTCGGGCATGGATGTTTTTTTATAAGACCTTGCCTGGACCCACTCACCGTAGGTTTAGAGTGTATTAATGGTCAAGGGGGGAAGGGGGGGGGCAACCTCCACCACAGCACAAATGAGGCAAAAGGACACACGCCGCCCGATCGCTCATTCATTTTTCCAAAAAAAAAAAACAGGTTACAGTTGAGGTTTGCATATCTCGACAGGAGATTTATAGAACCACGGTACTTTCAGGCCTTTTCATGATAAAATGTACAGTAAAAATACGGGAGTCCCGGGAAACCAAGAATATAAAAAACCGGTGGCACACCGGTAAGATGGCATTGGATGTCTGTAAACGTATGGTGTAGAGGCGGCTGGTGCACCTTAAATCTGTCGTGGCCGAAAGTCCTCACGTTGGGTTGGCGTGGAAGTTTGGAGAGTGGAGTGCAAGCTCAGGTGTTGCTTCGTCATCTGACTGTGGTTCAAAATTACGATGTGTTGTCCTCGGATCTTTCCCTTAAGGGACTGATCCCAGACCGTTTTATTGCTTTAATACGACGTTAACTAATAATTACCAATACTAATAACGTCTTACTAGAGCTACTCATCTGGCTATTGACGACAGTCCAGTATCAATTTCCTGAGGGAAATAGTTGAGGACAACACCACGTAATTTTGAGCCACGGTGAGATGACGAGGCAACATCTGAGTTGATAACCCACTCTCCAAACTTCCACACCAAGGACTTTCGGCCACGACAGATTTAAGGTGCACCAGCCGCCTCTACACCATACGCTTGCACACATCCATGCACTGACCTGGATTCGAACCAGAAATCTTCCGATCTAGAGGCCTTAACCTTAACCACCAGACCAGTTGGTCGGCACCTACCTATTAGAACAAGAAAGTAATGGTTTTCAAATTTGATTTTTTTTTTATGCGCTGCCAGTCGTTTGTGCTCACATATCTAACGTATCGAATCTCTTCTTTCATTCCAAAATATCCAGAAACGAGATTCGAATGATGGCGATTACGCAGGAGTCTAGAGCTTTATTAGAATTGCACTGAAATAATTATGTTGATTCAGTACATCCTTCTTTCAAATCTGTAAGGTAAACAATGCTTTTTTTGAGAGCAACTGACTGTTCTCCAGAGATCCCTCCATTTCTCCTTGCAAGAACACAGTATCAAAAATTTTTTACACTCAGTTTACACAGTTTCGCCCGCAAACATTTTCCTCTACGATAAACCCTAACCAAGATTGCCGAGGGATCATGCAATCTGCAATTGTTTTTCGAACCTTTGAACCGAGGCTCCCTCCTGAGGCTCGGGTTCAGGTGTTTACCATTCACAAATCCACCCTTCCCATTTACCACCCCGGCAAGAGCAACAAGCAAGGGAAGCGCATCATGCATATTCAAAACACAAGCGATATAGTCTCAACAAACAACGCTGCCTGCCGTGTGTATTATAATAACGCAAATGGTGTTTCTCCTAAATAAATTCGCTAACTCAAACATAAACATCCGCGGAGGTCTCCCTTGACTGGAGTTCGGAATGCAACTTCAGAATGCAAACACGAGTCGTAGATAGTTGTCATGGTGATGAGATCTTTCCACCGGGGGACTGTCTCTTCTCGAAGGGCGTCGGGGATATTTGCCGACACCAGAGTTTGACCGTGAGAAGATATGCGATTTTCAATCGCGCCTTCTGTGTACACAGGAGATAAAAATGGCAAGAATAGAAGTCTCGCTGTAGTGCATTTCGCGTTCTAAGTAAAAAAAAATGCGTCTGGACTTCTTGTTGCCGTGTTTTCTTTTGTTGGAAATGTGCTGATATTTGCGAAACTGAAGTAATTCTGGAAAACATTGAAACGTCGATTTTCAGATTGGTTGGTTTAGGATTTTATGGCGCACGGCCCATATTTGGCCGAGCTGGCTATGTTGTTTCCATGTAGCTTTATCCATGGAAACTAGCATGTAGCTTCCATTTATGCTTTAAAAATCAGAAACCAGATAAAAATGGCAAGAATAGAAGTCTTGCTGTAGTGCATTTCGCGTTCTGAGTAAAAAAAAATGCGTCTGGACTTCTTGTTGCCGTGTTTTCTTTTGTTGGAAATGTGCTGATATTTGCGAAACTGAAGTAATTCTGGAAAACATTGAAACGTCGATTTTCAGATTGGTTGGTTTAGGATTTTATGGCGCACGGCCCATATTTGGCCGAGCTGGCTATGTTGTTTCCATGTAGCTTTATCCATGGAAACTAGCATGTAGCTTCCATTTATGCTTTAAAAATCAGAAACCAGATAAAAATGGCAAGAATAGAAGTCTTGCTGTAGTGCATTTCGCGTTCTGAGTAAAAAAAATGCGTCTGGACTTCTTGTTGCCGTGTTTTCTTTTGTTGGAAATGTGCTGATATTTGCGAAACTGAAGTAATTCTGGAAAACATTGAAACGTCGATTTTCAGATTGGTTGGTTTAGGATTTTATGGCGCACGGCCCATATTTGGCCGAGCTGGCTATGTTGTTTCCATGTAGCTTTATCCATGGAAACTAGCATGTAGCTTCCATTTATGCTTTAAAAATCAGAAACCAGATAAAAATGGCAAGAATAGAAGTCTTGCTGTAGTGCATTTCGCGTTCTGAGTAAAAAAAAATGCGTCTGGACTTCTTGTTGCCGTGTTTTCTTTTGTTGGAAATGTGCTGATATTTGCGAAACTGAAGTAATTCTGGAAAACATTGAAACGTCGATTTTCAGATTGGTTGGTTTAGGATTTTATGGCGCACGGCCCATATTTGGCCGAGCTGGCTATGTTGTTTCCATGTAGCTTTATCCATGGAAACTAGCATGTAGCTTCCATTTATGCTTTAAAAATCAGAAACCAGATAAAAATGGCAAGAATAGAAGTCTTGCTGTAGTGCATTTCGCGTTCTGAGTAAAAAAAATGCGTCTGGACTTCTTGTTGCCGTGTTTTCTTTTGTTGGAAATGTGCTGATATTTGCGAAACTGAAGTAATTCTGGAAAACATTGAAACGTCGATTTTCAGATTGGTTGGTTTAGGATTTTATGGCGCACGGCCCATATTTGGCCGAGCTGGCTATGTTGTTTCCATGTAGCTTTATCCATGGAAACTAGCATGTAGCTTCCATTTATGCTTTAAAAATCAGAAACCAGATAAAAATGGCAAGAATAGAAGTCTTGCTGTAGTGCATTTCGCGTTCTGAGTAAAAAAAAATGCGTCTGGACTTCTTGTTGCCGTGTTTTCTTTTGTTGGAAATGTGCTGATATTTGCGAAACTGAAGTAATTCTGGAAAACATTGAAACGTCGATTTTCAGATTGGTTGGTTTAGGATTTTATGGCGCACGGCCCATATTTGGCCGAGCTGGCTATGTTGTTTCCATGTAGCTTTATCCATGGAAACTAGCATGTAGCTTCCATTTATGCTTTAAAAATCAGAAACCAGATAAAAATGGCAAGAATAGAAGTCTTGCTGTAGTGCATTTCGCGTTCTGAGTAAAAAAAAATGCGTCTGGACTTCTTGTTGCCGTGTTTTCTTTTGTTGGAAATGTGCTGATATTTGCGAAACTGAAGTAATTCTGGAAAACATTGAAACGTCGATTTTCAGATTGGTTGGTTTAGGATTTTATGGCGCACGGCCCATATTTGGCCGAGCTGGCTATGTTGTTTCCATGTAGCTTTATCCATGGAAACTAGCATGTAGCTTCCATTTATGCTTTAAAAATCAGAAACCAGATAAAAATGGCAAGAATAGAAGTCTTGCTGTAGTGCATTTCGCGTTCAGAGTAAAAAAAAATGCGTCGACTTCTTGTTGCCGTGTTTTCTTTTGTTGGAAATGTGCTGATATTTGCGAAACTGAAGTAATTCTGGAAAACATTGAAACGTCGATTTTCAGATTGGTTGGTTTAGGATTTTATGGCGCACGGCCCATATTTGGCCGAGCTGGCTATGTTGTTTCCATGTAGCTTTATCCATGGAAACTAGCATGTAGCTTCCATTTATGCTTTAAAAATCAGAAACCAGATAAAAATGGCAAGAATAGAAGTCTTGCTGTAGTGCATTTCGCGTTCTGAGTAAAAAAAAAATGCGTCTGGACTTCTTGTTGCCGTGTTTTCTTTTGTTGGAAATGTGCTGATATTTACGAAACTGAAGTAATTCTGGAAAACATTGAAACGTCGATTTTCAGATTGGTTGGTTTAGGATTTTATGGCGCACGGCCCATATTTGGCCGAGCTGGCTATGTTGTTTCCATGTAGCTTTATCCATGGAAACTAGCATGTAGCTTCCATTTATGCTTTAAAAATCAGAAACCAGATAAAAATGGCAAGAATAGAAGTCTTGCTGTAGTGCATTTCGCGTTCTGAGTAAAAAAAAATGCGTCTGGACTTCTTGTTGCCGTGTTTTCTTTTGTTGGAAATGTGCTGATATTTGCGAAACTGAAGTAATTCTGGAAAACATTGAAACGTCGATTTTCAGATTGGTTGGTTTAGGATTTTATGGCGCACGGCCCATATTTGGCCGAGCTGGCTATGTTGTTTCCATGTAGCTTTATCCATGGAAACTAGCATGTAGCTTCCATTTATGCTTTAAAAATCAGAAACCAGATAAAAATGGCAAGAATAGAAGTCTTGCTGTAGTGCATTTCGCGTTCTGAGTAAAAAAAAATGCGTCTGGACTTCTTGTTGCCGTGTTTTCTTTTGTTGGAAATGTGCTGATATTTGCGAAACTGAAGTAATTCTGGAAAACATTGAAACGTCGATTTTCAGATTGGTTGGTTTAGGATTTTATGGCGCACGGCCCATATTTGGCCGAGCTGGCTATGTTGTTTCCATGTAGCTTTATCCATGGAAACTAGCATGTAGCTTCCATTTATGCTTTAAAAATCAGAAACCAGATAAAAATGGCAAGAATAGAAGTCTTGCTGTAGTGCATTTCGCGTTCTGAGTAAAAAAAAAATGCGTCTGGACTTCTTGTTGCCGTGTTTTCTTTTGTTGGAAATGTGCTGATATTTGCGAAACTGAAGTAATTCTGGAAAACATTGAAACGTCGATTTTCAGATTGGTTGGTTTAGGATTTTATGGCGCACGGCCCATATTTGGCCGAGCTGGCTATGTTGTTTCAATGTAGCTTTATCCATGGAAACTAGCATGTAGCTTCCATTTATGCTTTAAAAATCAGAAACCAGATAAAAATGGCAAGAATAGAAGTCTTGCTGTAGTGCATTTCGCGTTCTGAGTAAAAAAAAAATGCGTCTGGACTTCTTGTTGCCGTGTTTTCTTTTGTTGGAAATGTGCTGATATTTGCGAAACTGAAGTAATTCTGGAAAACATTGAAACGTCGATTTTCAGATTGGTTGGTTTAGGATTTTATGGCGCACGGCCCATATTTGGCCGAGCTGGCTATGTTGTTTCCATGTAGCTTTATCCATGGAAACTAGCATGTAGCTTCCATTTATGCTTTAAAAATCAGAAACCAGATAAAAATGGCAAGAATAGAAGTCTTGCTGTAGTGCATTTCGCGTTCTGAGTAAAAAAAATGCGTCTGGACTTCTTGTTGCCGTGTTTTCTTTTGTTGGAAAAGTGCTGATATTTGCGAAACTGAAGTAATTCTGGAAAACATTGAAACGTCGATTTTCAGATTGGTTGGTTGGTTTTGGATTTTATGGCGTACGGCCCATATTTGGCCGAGCTGGCTATGTTGTTTCCATGTAGCTTAATTCATGGAAGCTAACATGTAGCTTCCATGAATGCTTTAAATATCAGAAACCACAATTCTTTTTTTGGGGAAGTGGAAGAGTCGCCCTCTCTAACGTCTCTGACACTTAGTAAACAATTGGGGACTAGATATTCCCCCTACCCCCCCCCCCTCTCCTATCTATCTATCTATCTATATACACCGTCATATATATACAGGGTGACCTGTAAAGTCCTTTTAAGCCCTTTAATTTTGAAACCGCGTCTCGTAGAGTCAAGGTAGTAACGTGTACCTACAGTAAAGCGACCATGCTGAATTTATTGAGACAACTTACAGCGCCCCTAGCGGTGAAATAAGGTAATTAAAAAATAACTCGAAAACTAAAGGAGATTGGCCAAAAAGTTCAATTAGAAAAATGTACGCAATAAAATAACAAAGACACAGAAAACAAATTTCATGGAGTTATCAGTAAAACTGGCGGAGATACTTGCGATTGAAATTTGAACTTTTCCATACCTTGAAAAAGGGGTCGTCCTGAAATTGAAAACGTGCTTTCCTGTGTTATCATTCAGTTTTTCTGAGTTAAGCAGCGACAAATTTAGATTCAAACAACATAAAAAGTAAAATAATAATAATAATAATAATAAATAAATTTAAAAAAAACATCTGAAAAACGTACTACGGAAATAAAAAAAAACGACGATCCGAAATCATAATTTTCGTGCAACAACTAAAATACACAAATGAAAACCTCTAGACCATGCTGCCAGAACGAAGATTTACTATTTAATAATTTTATTCTGATAAATTTTGGGGCCCGTGGTAGCTCGATTGGTAAAGGGGCGGACCGCCAACTAGATGGTTGTGAGTTCGATCCTCGTCTGTGCCATCCAAATACCGACGGGTAAAAAAGGGGCTTGGTGCACGCAAAATAAGTCGTGGCCTCTTAAGACCTCGCGTTGATGTAATGTGGAATTGCGGAGATTGGGGCTCCATCTCGGGCGTTACTGCGCCACCTGACCGATTTTCCAACATGGTGGTGCCCCGCCGTACAAACCCTACCATCCCCATGCAGTGCGCAAATTTCTTAAGAACAGATTTCGCCAACAGACAATGGGCTACGGTGGCTGTGTTGAATGGTCTCCACGATCACCAGATCTTACAACCCCACTCGATTTCTTCCTCTGGGGTTACATCAACGATCGAGTGTATGAAACTCCGTTGAGAAGCTTATTTGAACTGCGGTAGTGTTCATCGATAGCTGCGCTACTGTCACACCACTGATGATAAGGAATGTGCATGCCGGCGTGCTTGATCGAATACAAATGTGTATTGTAGCCGATGGTGACCTTATTGAACACACTCGCCAGCCACACTCAATAACGCGCATTTGTTTCTGACATATTCGCATCTCACTCAAAGTTTATTAGGATAAAATGATTAAATAGTAAATCTTCGTTCGTGATAGTATAGCAGAGAGGTTTTTAATCGTGTATTTTAGTTGCACGAAAATATTATGATTTCGGATCGTCAATTTTTTTTTATTTTCCGGAGTACGTTTTTCAGATGTTTATTATTATTATTATTATTATTATTTTATTTTTTTACTTTCTTTGTAGTTTGAATTTAAATTAGTCGTTGTTTAACTCAGAAAAACTGAATAATAACACCGGAGAACACGTTCAATTTCAGGACGGCCCCTTTTTCAAGGCATGGAAAAGTTCAAATTTCAATCGCGATTATCTCCACCAGTTTTACAGATAACTCCATGAAAATTTTTTTTCTGTGCCTTTATTATTGTATTGCGTACATATTTCTAATTGAGCTTTTTGGTTATTTTAGTTTTCGAGTTATTTTTTTAATTTCCTTATCTCACCGCTAGGGGCGCTGTAAGTTGTCTCAATAAATTCAGCATGGTCACCTTACTGTAGGTACAAGTTACTACCTTGACCCTACGAGACGCGGTCTCAAAATTAAAGGGCTTAAAAGGACTGTACAGGTCACCCTGTATATATATATATATATACTACTAGGGGGCTCGGCCCCCTGCTCGCTTACGCTCACCAACCCCCGGAGATTGCTACGCAATCCCATTTGGTTTGCTTCGCAAACCAACATTCCTTTCGCAGAGTGAAACTATCTGAATAATTTGTATTATGCTGATTTCACTTTGCGGTCCATGACGTCACAGCGAGGGCTTCGCCCCCTGCTCGCTTACGCCCGTTTGACCAATCACACGCCAAATTTGGTAAACGTGTACTTAAGAACAGTGCGGGAAAAAAGTCTATTCTTTCCTGTCTTCAGACCAATCGGTAGCACTTACAACCATGAAAATTGGAACACAGGTAGTCCTAAAAGTGCCCTCGAAACCACAATTTTAAAATCTAAAGTTTGTTTTCTAGCAGTAAATGAAAATTGACAAGGAAATACGTTCTACAGGATACTTAACACAGGGAAATGTCTCGGTCATATTTGAGCATTACTAAATTTCATAAATCATTTTCGTTTTTATCAATACTTTTCTTATGTCTTTTTTCGAATTGCTCTATTTTAGCTCGCAGGAAGTTGAAATTCGACGCTGCATATCTTTCGTTTTTCAGAAAACATTGCAGAATTCAGCATTTTTTTAAATTTCGTTTCTGTTTGTATATGTCTTTGTCTTTTGCATATTACAGTATATTATTCAGGAATTAAAAGTACATATTTGCATCCGAAGTAAATTGTAGAAGCTATGAATAAGTTGAAACGAAGTTTAAAAGTATTTTCCGTACAACTTAAATGATTGCCATTTTCTATGTCAAAAAGTGATTATTCTAATTCACTTTTCAATTAACATTTAATCATTTCAACTCGAGCAACGCCGGATTATTCAGCTAGTATACGCTATTATAGGGTCTACTCATTCGTATCTTTCATAGTAGACTGAATAGAAGTGACTATACAGCGCGTTTCAAAGCTTGAGGCAGTAACATAAAATTAAACCGCATTCACAAGAGATGTACTATGCCCACAAAGGGTTCCTTTACTGTGGTGACACACGGGGTAATTTGGGAAGTGAGACTGATTGCGCTTCTTTTCGTACCGATACCCCAGATATGAAAGAGGGGCCATCTCGTTTTTCTTCTCTGTCAGGAAGACAAAGGGAACCCGGGTCGGGCTGTTCAAGTCGCATCGTGTGTCACCCACCTATGAAAACACTAACGGCCATATTCACAAGTCTCGAGTTAACTCGAGGATCAGTTGATCCGCGAGTAAGAGTTAACTCGAGGATTATCAAAAACGGTATTCTCAAACGGCGTGTTAAGTGATCCGGGGATTAAAATGAGACGCTCGCTCTGATTGGCTCCTCACGATCACATGATATTTGTTTACATTGGTTAGGACGCTCGAATCTGCATTCATACTGATCAAGCCCGTACTTCGCCGTAGAATTGATTCCAAATTGTGAATAAATAGGACTCGCACAGCATTTTAATATGGGTTTGGGAAAAGAAATGCAAAGGTATTTAATCTCAAATTGGAATTTTATGGAAACCTAAATTTGGCAAGAAAGAATTGTACACAATGTCTTGACAGATGTATGTAATCTGATTATCTTTGTACTTGTCAGTATGGGTGTGTGTTGGTGTCGTGACAAGTAACTTGCATCATCAATTTTTTTTCATTCGTAGTAACTCAACAGAATAATTTTAATTCTACGACGAATTTGTATCTGCCATGGTCGTTTTCTACCGTTCGCTCTCTCCGGCTTAGAGGACAGAGGTGGCGCCATCTATCTTTTCGCTAAGCTGCTTGGTTAAGATTACGCAGCTATTTTAATTTTCATTTTTCTTTTGAATTTCAATAAAAATATGTTTAAATTTTTCCATTTAAGCAATTTTATTATGAGGAGATTAGCTGCTATGTAGTAGGTGCTCCGTAATGACAGATCCAGTTCAGTCGTCGCAAGAATTCTGTAATTGAGCATAGAATGAAATGTGTCCTCCATTTTCTTTTTCCAAAAAGATGGTACTGCGCATGCGTTAAATGTAACTCGCGAGTTAACTCGCCGATTTCGGAGGATCAAAATGTAACACCGAAACAGCAGTTTAAACCACGGATCAGGACTTGTGAATACGGTTTTCTCGATAACTCCCGGATTATCGTTGATCCTCGAGTTAACTCGGACTTGTGAATACGGCCGTAAGACGACGAGGAGCACTATTTGGAAATCGACCTCCAGTTCCGTAGACATGTCCTTGAATATATCTCTTCTTCTGGCCACGACCATCAACCTTAACCCCGGATTCGAACCAGAAACCCTTTCGATCCTGAAGCCATATTTCCCTGAATATTAAAGGCGCCAAATAAATCCATCCTCTTCCTAAACTACCATCTTCCTATACGTTATCCGAAAGAATTCTATATAGGCTTTTATAGAACGTATTCTCGGGCGTTTCGATCTCGAGCAAAATAACGGCAATTTTCTCAGAGCTTTTATCACTCTTCTTTTACGTTTGGGAAGAAGAAAACCGGCTATTATGTATTCATTTTATTCCACATCGAGCTCAAAATCACTCCACAGGGCCAACCGCTTGGTTCGGATTTCTAAAATAGCACGGCCTGGTTTTGAATTTTTCCAGAGAATTGCTAACTTGAAGCATGCTTCTGTTCTATAAACAGCAACACATTTTGTTGCGAAAATCCCAAATGCTGTTACATCAAATTGCTTTTCTCATAGGTCGAAATCATAAATATAAAAATGGGGTGGCGTTTGGAAAAGAAACGGATTAGTAACCGGAGAGTTACGAGTTCGAATCCAACCAAAGACCGGCGTGTACAAAGGGGGCTGTTAAATCTGTCGTGACCTCAAATGTACTCACGTTGGTGTAGTGTGGAAGTTAGGAGAGTGAGGTGCCAGCTCAGGCGTTTTCTTGTCATCTGACCATGGTTCAAAATTACAGAGGTGTGAAAATTATTAAAAGAATTGCGATTTTTTTCAGTTTTTCTTGATTCATTTTGTATATACTTGCAATATTTCACGAAAGGTAATTTGTTTTGTTGAACCAATTTTCGTGTTGTCGATCTTTGTGTTGCTCTAGTACGACGTTAATTTAAAAAAAAATAACGTTGCCCATCCGCTGATATTGAAAGTCCTTATCACTACGTTGCCTTATACCCTTATGTTGTTGTCGTGCGGGCCATGTATGGCCCAATTGGGGATGCCATTGCCCCGGAGGGTTGGACTTCTTCATACTTGACACATCCGTTTTACAGGAAGGTCCCTTTCACACATATTGTAATTTAGATCCCAATCAGAGGCCGATAACCCCCTGATCAGGTACCCCCAGAGGTATTGATTTGGTATGGGAACATGGGGGACTTTGTGACCACGATCTACTTAACGTGCCCCAGCCACCATTAGCGAACACAACGTTCTTTAGCCAGGTCCAAGCGCCAATCTCGCAACCATCAGAATTGCAGGCTCCGTTGAGAACAGAACCCACAACCTTTCCGATGCGAGCCCGACGCTCTTACTGACTGAGCTACCGCGGCTCTCTTATACCCTTATAAAAGTGAGAAATAAACTTTTCAAATATCGGAGGAATTCTCCAATCCATGGCAATCAGAGGATTCATTTCAAAATGTAAACTTGATCCTCGAAAACAAAACGGAATTTTGCATCAGTAAAAAAAAAACCATATCAGAAGTTTAAGATTGTTTTACGAAATACTTCGATATCCTTGTTATTGATGTGGTAGACTGATAATTCTTTAACGAGGATTGAGATGATATATCGATGCCAACCATCGCCAATTAGCAAATGATAAAATAATTAGAAACCACCGCCCATTGGCGTTAAGTTTGGAATATGGCAACCCATCGTAGGCTTTATCCAAATACCTTTTTGGCAAAGAAAATTTTAGTCACCAATACGACGAGGGACCGCAAACTTGATGTGACAATACGTCCCGTTTTTAGGTAGGCTGTCCCGCAGTCCCCAAACACAGCTTCGGGACGCCGAAATGTCCCGTATTGAGAAAGTGATCATCCGCGGTACCAACGGTAGACGCGAAAATTTAAAAAAATCCGACGGACCTCATCTTTTTGAAAGAACTTATTGTAGATAGTTCCGGAAAATCTTGAGCACAAAAAAATGATTGCCATCGTTTTCGCGGTCACCAATATTTTACTGCGGAAGACTTTTTTTTCCTCTTGTTTTGACAGAAGAAAACGAGATGATATTAGAATGAACATTCCAATTTAGTACTTATAATCACTTTAGGCGTCTAGAATTTTGGAATTCACATTGTAAAAGAACAGATTATTATTATTTCCCCATCCCTAGTCAGAAGCCTTCTATCTCTGGCTCCCCGATTAAGAGTACGCGTAGACAGGTAGTGCATCTTTCTTGACGATTGATTATTGTTTTGTTTATCGACGTGTTATTATAGTCAATTTAAATTTATTGTACGTGAAACATTCATTTCAACAATGCCTAAGCATAAGTGCACTTTTAATGTTAACTTATAAACCAAGTACCCGTTTATAAAACACAAAAGTAAATTTTAAGAAATCCTGCTAAGAATTTCATTCTTATTTAAAATCAACACTAAATATACTCAAGCAAATTTGTTCTTCAGAAAATATAAGACCACATAAATAAAAACTGAAAAGAAATATGTGTTTTCTTGAATACTCATATTATTACCTAAAAATGAGCAGATGTCCCGTTTTGAGAAAAAAATTAAATGGTCACATTACGCATACTAGAATAGAACCGTAAATTAGGTACTAAAAGTTGAATTACGCTAGAATTTCGGTAAATTGAGTAATCAATAACCAAAGTCGGACGCATAAAAAGCAACGAGGCAAAACTCATTTCACAAAGCTGAACGGAAAACGAAAAAACTGTCAAAAGACGAGACATTAAAAATGTTCGACCATTCGAAACATCCACTTCCGAGTCCTCAAAAAATATCGATTAGAATATCTTTAAAAAAAAAATATGAAAAGACTGGAAAATTAAAAAAAAAAAGAAAATCTCTCGTGTTTCTTTACGAATCATTAATATCTGTATAAACTATAGGGATATTTCGGGTGCTCACGAAATGAGATTCAATTTTCTGTTCCCATGGCAAAATTCCAAGCCTCGCGTCATTAATCATCCGCCATTATTTTTCTAACAAATGCCACTGGAGACGTGAATGGAGTTTGATCTTTAACAATATCTTTTTCCCCGCTATTCTGTGTGTGTGAGCGCTTTATGAATATGGTGCTTTATAATTTAATGCATCGCTATTGTTGAGCCCCTGCAATGGACGCAGCGTTCACTGTTTAGGCGGGCCTCTCTTGGAAATCAATGTCTTATTGAACAGAGGGGATAAAACGTAGTTCCTGTGGGAAATAAATGCGCGTCTGCTTTTATTCGTCTTCCGCTATGGCACATTTTTCACTGTGGGAAAAAAAGCGATTATTTTCCGATACAATCTGAAATGAATTTACGTTTTAGTATGCGAAAGAGTGTGGATTGAATTTTAAAAAATGATTGGATGTGTCGAGGACGCGAACCGGTACTTTAGACGTGAATGATCCAGATGTTGGAATGTGGATTAAATGAAGCATACAGAGGAAGTTTGAGTGATTGTTTATTATGAATATTCAGCTATTAATTTACAGTTTGAACTATTCAAGTGCAGCTTAGCTTGATGTTAAAATTGAAGGATGGTTTTATACTTGTTAAAGGTCTAGGATTACAGCGTAGTTCGGGAAGGTTAGGTGTTCCAACTATCGCCCCTGTGCTTAAAATCGCCTACTCGTGTTTGCAAGTTACTATGCGCGACATCTATGAGTTTATGTAGTTAGTGCCACGATTCCCTGTATTTCACAACGTTGGTTACGAACACTGATAAGTTGCAAGAACAGTTGTTCTTGTGTTCTGGTTGCTACTTGTTCTAATGGACGAACATGGATGGATGACAGTTGGACATGGATCCTGAGTTCTGATACGATTAAGAACATGAAATATTGGGTGCTATTCTGAAAAAGAACACGAATAAAGATAGAATTGTTTTACAATTCGAGAGGGTCAGAAGTGTTTTTACACCGGACGGTGTGGCGTGTATTTTGAAACTTTATATTGCATTGTAAATAAATGTACATGTCTACAATTTAGGTATACAGTATTCCTCTGTTCTTGGTCACTACTACACACACTGTCAATCAAATTAGACAACTCTCGGTCACTCTGACAGTTACCTTGACAGTCTACGGTTTTGCCCCACTTAGCGCTACTGGCAAATTTTTCTTATCAGTCATATCAACAACACTATTGCATCTTAAGTATTTGAGGCAGTAGTTGTCTAAGGTGTACGTCTCTAGATAGGAAGGTTCCTGATTCGAATCCGGGTCAGTGCATGGGTGTTTGTAAGTTTATGGTGTAGAGGCGGCTGGTGCACCTTAAATCTGTCGTGGCCTCAAATATCCTCACGTTGGGTTGGTGAGGAAGTGTGGAGAGTGGGGTGCCAGCTCAGGTGTTGACTCGTCAACTGACCGTGGTTCAAAATTACGTGGTATTGTCCTCGGATCCTTTCCCTTAGGGGATTGATCCCGGAACGACGTCAATAGCCCGTTGTGTTGCTCTAGTACGACGTTAATTAAAAATTTCCAAATTACCCGGACAGTTGTCAATAGCCCGTTATGGCGCTTGCTCCAGTGTCGACGTGGTTAAAACACCTACCTGATAAGATCGGTAATTTCTTTAATTAATGTCGTACTAGGGAAAAACATCGGACCACTGACGACGTTCTAGGATCAATCTTCCAAAGGAAAGATCCGAGGACAACTCCGCCGACCAACCGGCATAGTGGTTAAGGTGTTAGCCTCTAGATCGGAAAATTCCTGGTTCGAATCCGGGTCCGGGCATGGATGTTTGTAAGCGTATGGTGCAGAGGCGGCTGGTGCACCTTAAATCTTTCCCTTAAGGGACTGATCCCGGACCGTCGTCAATAGCCCGTTGTGTTGTTCTAGTACGACGTTAACTAAATTTACCATTACCCTTACCGAGGACAACACCAAGTAATTTTGAACCATGGTAAGATGACGAGGCAACACCTGATCTGTCACCCCACTCTCCAAAATTCCACACCAACCCAACGTGAGGACTTTCGACCACAACAGATTTAAGGTGCATCAGCCGTCTCTACACCATACGCTTACACAATTCCTTGCACTGACCCGGATTAGAACTAGGAATCTTCCGATCTGGAGGCTAACACCTTAACCACCAGACCTTTCGGTCGGCCACTCTCTTATCAGCATTCATATTTAAAACTTTACGATCGCATCGAGCCACGCATAAACGTAAGCTTTCACATCAGGAAGAGTAATTAATACATTCTTGTTTAACTTCCCCTGCATTTTTCCATCGGCGGCATTTCGTGATCGGAATACATTCCGGGGGAGTTTCTCCAACTCCCTCTCTCCCAAGTACTCTAATGGACCCCGGGAATTAATAGAGGGCTATCAACTTCACATTCATCAATTGGAACTGCAGTCCCATTTAGGGTGTCCCGGGTCCCTTTTTCAGCGACACACGAGCCGAATGCAAACGATGTTCGGCAATAATGGATCTGGCTTCGGTGGTGTTGCTCCGACGTTTTCGGCATGTTGCCAGATTGCCGTTCAAAATGCCAATGACTTCATCCACGCACACCCATGCGAGTGACCCAGTGGCAGGAAATGAGGGCTTTGTAGTACGGGGTGTTTTTTTTTTTTTTTTAAAGGAAAGGGTGCCAATTTGGTTTGTAGTAACTTTCAAACAAATGTTTTTAAATTTAATTAAAGGTTTTTCAATTAAAGATTCGAGTGTTCGGACAATTATATAGTCCGATATCAGGTCAATTTTTCTAATGACGAGATATCTCGTCGCGACAAAACTGACTTTTTACTAAAGGGGAATGAAGTGGGTTGGTTGGTTATTTTGAGTTTTGTGGCGAAAGGGACATATTTAGCGAAGCTGAACCAAACACCAAAACAAGTGTTGTTGTTAATTGACGTCCCATTGGAGCAATACAATTGACTATTAGCGACTTTAAGGGATCAATCCCTAAGCGCAACATCCAAGGACAATGCCTCATCATTTTGTGCCGCAGTCATATGACAAGTACAAAAACTGAGCTGTCACCCCACTCTCCAAACTTCCAAGCCACGCCAATTTCAGAACATCTGAGGCCATGACAGATTTAACGCACCATACCCCGTATACACGACGGTTTTTTGGCAGGATCGAGTTCCGAACTGTCAACCCTCCGGTTGCTAATCTACTGCTCTTCCAACTGGGATACCACGGTCAGACGAGAACAAATACTAGGCTGGCTGGACCTAGTTCCAAACTGTCAACCATCGGGTTGCTAATTCACTGCTCTTCCAACTAGGCTACCACGGTCAGATGACGTGAACAAAAGCTGGGCTGGCAGGACCGAGTTTCCGAACCGTCATCCTCTGGTTGCTAATCCGCTGCTCTTCCAACTGGGCTACCACGATCAGATGACGTGAACAAAAGCTGGGCTGGCAGGACCGAGTTCCGAACTGTCAACCATCGGGTTGCTAATTCACAGCTCTTCCAACTAGGCTACCACGGTCAGATGACGAGTACAAAAGCTGGGCTGGCAGGACCGAGTTTCCGAACCGTCATCCTCCGGTTGCTAATCCACTGCTCTTCCAACTGGGCTACCACGGTCAGATGACGAGAACAAAAGCTGGGCTGGCAGGACCGCGTTCCGAACTGTCATTCCTCCGTTTGCTAATCCACTGCTCTTCCAACTGGGCTACCACGGTCAGATGACGAGAACAAAAGCTGTGCTGGCAGGACCGCGTTCCGAACTGTCATTCCTCCGTTTGCTAATCCACTGCTCTTCCAACTGGGCTACCACGGTCAGATGACGAGAACAAAAGCTGGGCTGGTAGGACCGAGTTCTCTCTGATTCACACTGTGGCAGTTATTAATTGAGAGGGGAGAGTCATGCATACCTTAACCCTTGTAATATCGTGAAGAACCCGTTGTGCTTGACCTTTAGGAATTGTCAGTTACAGGGCATGTGCCTGCTTTATTGTGTCATCGGAATTTCAGAATGCTGAATGCATTCTTATTGGTTACTAGCAAAATACCCGACCTTACTCGGTTTGAATTCGTTTACTCTAGATTGAAGAGATAATCAAAATATATAATGACTTACGTTTTTTGTAGAGTAAAAATTTATTTTAACACCTTTCGCCATCTTTATATTTTCTACAACTTACTTTGGACACAAATCCTACACATTCATGTAATACATTTCACATACATCGCACAATTGCTGTATGACAAAGCTCAAAAAGACGAAAGGTGATACTAAGGTTACTACTATAAAAGACGATTTATAGGAAGATTTGGAATTCCCTTAAGTTGTTTTCATGTGCAACTCAATTAATTAAAATTACGATTTACGGCGAGTGCTCTCGCACTCATAGTCAACAAAACAATATTTTTTTACCTGTGGCACTCTTGCCTCCGGTATGCGACATTGTGAAATTTTGCAATCTTCTCCTGTCATTACTACAACGAATTTTTTAATGTTGGAAAAAGTTCTAGTTTGGATTTTTAAACATTATTATTATTTCAATAACGACATTATTCTTTAAATAACGGCATTATTCTTTAAATAACGACATTATTCTTTAAATAACGGCATTATTCTTTAAATAACGGCATTATTCTTTAAATAACGGCATTATTCTTTAAATAACGGCATAACTACACTTAAAATTTACTGAAAATTTATACTGACTTACCTAACATTTTCAAGTCTAATACTTTGTGGTGCTGTTGGGTGTGATGAGAAGGAAAACACATTTATTAAAATAATAAATATTTAAAACAGGAAACAGCGAAGTAAAACAAAATAAAAGATGTCGTAAAAAATTGTTCCAAAGATATTAATTTGTGATTCAATTTTATCTCTTGATCTCGCACAGTTGCCACAACTTACAACTAAAAGTGTACAAAATTTAGAAATGTGAAATTAATTCAGAGCGAAAGAACCAGAAAAATATCACTGCTCGCGCGATCTTGTTCATTCTCGTTTCATTGAAAAATATCGTCTGTCCCAAATTTTCGGAAATCGTTTTCATTGCGCAAAGAATAAAAATAAGACTCGAAATAAATGACGTATCAGAAATGAAATTCCATAAAAAAAATAATTTTTTGAAGAATAATTACTTTTTCAGCAGTACTGGTAAAGCAATCGAATTAATCGTAATATTCAATAGACATTCCAATTTTTCCAAAACTACCAAATTATGGTTGATTTAAGTATACTTACTCAGGTGTTTTAGCATGAAACTCGTCTAAATATAACAATAAAGAAATGTTTAATATTGCATTCACTAAATTATTAGATAATGTATAAAATAAAATACAATGCAATTAAATATCTGGAAAACAATTCATGTGATGCCTACACAAACACACAAACACAAAATCGAGCATAGAACAGAAAGATGGACAGACAGACTTTCGCAACCAATTCCACTCACTAAATCAAGATAAGTACTCTCTGTATGCAAATTTCCATGAAAATATCTTAAACCGCGTGGACTTGTATAGGGCACAACATACAGACAGACAGACAGACAGACAGACAGACAGACACCAAACGAGAAAAAGGCGGATTCGGCATCAGAAGGGTCCAAAACGGATAGAAAACTTGAAATGCGTCGAAAATATTGAATGTACAAACAAACACTCCATTCTTATTTATATAGATATTTTGGCGCCACATGCTTTTCTTGCGTCGTACGCTTTACAACGGTTTGAGAAGAACAGGTGAAATGGAACGTCCTCGGCAGGTAGTGTTTGCCCAGATGATCTCCGAATGTTTTCTGACTTTTATTTTAACATTGGGAAATGTTTGGACTGCGGGTAGACGATTTGAGACGACGGTTAGAGAGTCACCAGTAGCGGGTGAGGCTTGTTCACCGCGCTAGACTGTGATATACATACTTTTATGTATTGGTACAACGATGTTAATGTGATGATGTAACTACTGTACATTTTTCTTAATTTTTTTCGAATAATAATAACTTAAAAATATCTTAACTGTTGGATGTCTTCTCCTTGTGTACGATTCGCACTGTTTTCAAGCTACCGTTTTGGGGTGACTATTCCAAACCCTCCAAGAGGTTTCGGCAAATATCTCGTCCAAGATCTCATCTATTTTGCTCACGATGGGATTTCTCGTCTATCAAGATCTGGTCAATTTCGTTGATGTCGAGATATTTCGTCGAGACGAATGTGCTCTATTACTCCTAGGGGAATGCAGATCCAAAAAGGGAAAACAAAATGACCCTGAGGCTGCTTCCACACGGGGCATTCGGTGTCCCGGCTACTGAATCTTCAGACTCCGGCCACCGGAATCTGGCTCGGCGACTCAAGGGCCACAATTGACATCAAAGATACACAGCTCCCACTCCCACTGCAGATCTTGAATTTTGCAATACTAAAGTTCTATTTCAAATGTTGGAGCTTGAAGAGTTGGTCGCTGCAATCGGCATTTTGACTACACAAAAAAAGAAGAAAAAGGAAGAGGACATTGCGGGACCCCCCAATTTGTGCTAAAAGATAAGAAAGTGGGGCATTTTATATCTTTTTTAAACAAATGGTGGATGACAAAAATTCTTCAATTTTTTTTCTCCAGATGTCAAGTTTTTTTCAAGATACATCTATAAAACGAGATAACTAGTCCTTTTTGTGTAAGGAAATATCTTCGTCACATGCGGCCGAATTCGTATTGCAAAAATATAAAAGTTACAACTGTAAAAATTATTTATTTAAAGAAAACCACATTTTAGGTATCGGACCTGTGTAAAACTTTCCGCAGATTTTAAATACGTTGAAATTTTTACTCTATCTTTAACGATCGCGAAGATAGAAACTTGGACGGGAATGGAAAAGGACAATTGGCCGAGACACAAGGTAGTGTATGGGGAGACAGGAGAGGGCAGCTACCGATTTGCCACGGAATGCAGTGTCTCCAGACACTGGCTCTGTGTGTAAGCTCTCATTCAGTTCTTTGGTCTTCCAGTGTCTAGCGATTCAGTGGCCGTACACCGAGTGTCTTGTTTGAATGCATCTGTGAACTAGAGATGCAACATCGCCAGCAAAACATCGATGTTGATAATACATCGCCCAAAAACCATCGATGTTTTATAACAATAATTATTATTAATTATTTATCAACCTGTGGGGGGGGGGTAAGACAACAGAATTTTTTTTACTGTAAATAAAATATATTGGGGCTTATAATTATTATATTCCCCAATATTTGTTATTTACAGTTTGTAAAAAAAGAAGTTCGTTAACTTTCTCCACCTTAAGCCGACTTCTTTTTTCAGTAACTATCCCACCAAATTAGGGAAAAGAACTCGTTCTGATGGGACGGATGTCGCCATTGCTGACAAATAATTGCACGGTCATTTTTCTTAATTTTTACTATAGTGCTTTTTTTATTCAAAAATAAAACATCGATGTAAAGAAACATCGGCTTTAATAAATTGACGTTAAATACACCGATGTTTTTTTATAAAACATCGATTTTTTTAAAACATTGACATTGATGTCGCATCCCTACTTTTCAGACCTTTCACCCTTGGCCACTTTGGTCTAAAAGTATGTTCAATTTACTGATTATGAAAATGATGCTACTTGGTTATTTTAAAATTTTTATAAAGGGGACTTTTTTCATTTAAAAATAAAACATCGACAACGTAAAATCATCGACAAGTATAAACATCAATGTTCTATAAACATCGGCTTCAATACATCGATGTTTTTTTTATAAAACATCGATGTTTTGAAAACATCGACATTGATGTCGCATCCCTACTTTTCAGACCTTTCACCCTTGGCCACTTTGGTCTAAAAGTATGTTCAATTTACTGATTGTAAAAATGATGCAACTTGGTTATTTTAAAATTTTTATAAAGGGTACTTTTTTCATTTAAAAATAAAACATCGACAACGTAAAATCATCGACAAGTATAAACATCAATGTTCTAAAAACATCGTCTTCAATACATCTATGTTTTTTTATAAAACATCGATGTTTTGAAAACATTGACATTGATGTCGCATCCCTATTTTTCAGACCTTTCACCCTTGGTTACTTTGGTCTAAAAGTATGTTCAATTTCTGATTGTAAAAATGATGCTACTTGTTTTTTTTTTTTTTTAATTTTTATGATGGTACTTTTTTTATTTAAAAATAAAACATCGACAGCGTAAAATCATCGACAAGTATAAACATCGATGTTCTAAAAACATCGGCTTCAATACATCGATGTTTTTTTAAATAAAACATCGATGTTTTGAAAACATCAACATCGATGTCGCATCCCTACTGTGAACTAGCGATTGTTTGGAAAAAGGTTTTTGTTCCCGAGGCTGACAACTGCAGGGCAGTTTTTAACCCGAGGATAAACCACCAGCAGGGTTAAGTATACTGCTAGGTATTTGATATTTTTAAATTTAAGTCGCACTTGAGCAACGCAACGGGCTATTGGTGACGGTCCGGAATCAATCCCCGAAGGGAAAGATACGAAATTATACTGTTAGTTAGCCATCCCGTATTATGTTCCAAAGAAACACTTCTTCATGAGGGTAGGACTACATAATTTTATCCACTACCCTATTTTTTTCTTGTATGAAGCGGAATCCATAAAAATATTAAAACTGAAAAGTATTTAGTTGTTTAAAAACTTGACACACAGACCACGAAATTTCCTTTATTTTGCTAAAAATTATTTTAATTTTTAGAAATTATATTATAAATAAATGTCAGAAAATATAAACAGCTTAGATTAAAAACCACATTAAGAAATGCCGGATTCAAAATGATAGCTTAAAAAGGTTTCAAAAGTCGACTCAATCTAAAAATAATAAGACACAATAGACCCTTTATTTTATTTTGTTCTCTTTGTCTAATTCATTTAAAACATTTGGTGCTTTTAAGAGCAAATTTTTCGGGAACATTCTTTTAAAGAACACCAATGGGATTTCATAGAATTCCAAGAACATAAATTTTATTTCATTCGTATTCTATGATTTCCGTAATGGATTTAAACCAGACCCCATTAAAAATATAATCCTTTCATTCTTTTGAAAAACAAAACACATTTAGAAAACTCATAATTGCACTCCACTTTTTATAACGTTTTCGTACTAGGCATCTTGAAAAATTTACAAGAATTAGAAATTTTGAAAACCTAAATCAAAATATCCTTATTCAACAGAAAATGCGTCCGCATATTGGACAAACTTGCTTCGTCGTTCTTTTTCGCAACAATTACATTACAAGAATGTGAAATATTTCTTTAAACTATTGTCAACAAGCAAATAAGGAATTCTTTGGGCATCCAAAACAAAAATATGATTTCCATTGTTGGTAAACCTTTTATGAAACTACATTTTAATTTCTAATGCGACTTTTATCCTCAAAAACTAAAGGGTATTTGAAATAGAGGTGGGCTCGAACGCGAAGCTGGAAAATGTGTCAGACATTGTTGAAGCTGTGTTCGAATTGAAAATAAAGTTAGTTCAACCACCACCCAATAGTAATAGAGGCGTATATTTTACTGCAAGATAATGAAATTTTCAATTTTTATTGGTAAGAGGTGTTTCTGTTTTCAATGTAGAATAAAATAAAACATGCTTTGTTGTGCGCGCTCTTTTAAAACAAGTGATGATGAATGAAAAATGTCATTTTCAGGAAAACAAATATTTGCTTTAAACACTTTTCTCGTGAGGAATCAAAACTGAAATAAATATTTGCTCAAAACATTTTCTAGCGTTGAGCCAACAAGGCTTTGAGACAGTATAGTTGTGTGTGTGTGGGGGGGGGGAGCGGTAGACGGGTTGCAAAATTAGCGGATAATAAGGGGGCTTGCGCACATTAAATCCTGCCTAAAATATCCTCACGTTGGGTTGGTGTTCAAGTTTGAAGCTAAGTTGGTGTTTAAGGATGCCAGCTCAGGTGTTGCCTCGACATCTGACCGTGGTTCAAAATCACGCGATGTTGTCCTTGGTTCTTTTTCTTTGGAATTGATCCCGGATCGTCGTCAATAGCCTGTCGTGCTCTAGAACGAGGTTGATTACAAATACCAAAAACAAAAACACAATAATCTAGAATCAAGATTACAACAGAACAATTTATTTCTCATCGTCATAAAAATAAGCATAAGTTTCCGAAAAATTGTCGTCACCGTCGTGGTACAGTGGGTATGCCCACTACATAAGCAACCTGCGAGTTGGTTCGATTAATTTCTGGGTGAATTTCTCTCTTCTATGGCAGCACAACCTTCCCTGCATGTCTAAACCCGGAGATTTGTTTTCCTCTCACCAATCCTTCTTTTCCCCTTTTCTCGTTGACTTACGTTTGGTTTAGCATGGACAAATATGGCCACTGCACCCATAAAACCCAAAACCAACCAACCTTGGAGGGTCCTTAATTCTGTGTTGTCTATCTCGTGTTTGGTTCACAATGGCCAAATATGGCCCGTGCACCCGTAAAACCAAAAACCATCCGACCTTGCATGGTCCTTAACTTGATATTATCTATCTTGGGTGTAATTCAGCATGGCCAAAAATGGCCCTCGCACCCATAAAACCCCAAAACAACCAACCTTGTATGGTCCATAACTTGGTGTTGTCTATCTTGTGTTAGGTTCACCACGGCCAAATATGGCCCTTGCACCCATAAAACCAAAAACCATCCGACCTTGCATGGTCCTTAACTTGATATTGTCTGTCTCGTGGGTGGTTCAGGATGGCCAAAAATGGCCCTTGTATCAATAAAACCCCAAAACAACCAACCTTGTATGGTCCATAACTTGGTGTTGTCTATCTTGTGTTTGGTTCACCATGGCCAAATATGGCCCTTGCACCCATAAAACCAAAAACCATCCGACCTTGCATGGTTCTTAACTTGATATTGTCTGTCTTGTGTGTGGTTCAGCATGGCCAAAAATGGCCCTCGCACCCATAAAACCCCAAAACAACCAACCTTGCATGATCCATAACTTGGTGTTGTCTATCTTATGTTTGGCTCAACATGGCCAAATGTGATCCTTGCGACATTAAAAAGAACCTACGCAAGTTAAAAAGTTTCTGCTCTAAGTTGACAATAGTGTAATCTATTTAACGGATATACACTATATATGGACAAAAGTATTTGGACACTGCATGCTTTTCAGAAAAAGTGCTTTATTATTCTGTTTAGTAACGGGTAGGCCTTCCTTTTTTGATTGTATTACATCTGCAGTATGTAGAAACATACTTTCCACAAGTTCTCTGTAAATCTGGGCAGGAACATCTCGTCATGCCTCTTGAAAGGATGTGAGAAGAGATTGTTGTGAAGATGGGCGTGCGTGGCGGTGTCTCGTCGCTTAAGTTTGTCCCAGAAGTACTCGATCGGATTGAGATCGGGGCTCTGAACATACCAGTGAATCAAATTCACTTAATTTGAAGTAAACCAGTCCAGCGCAAATGTTGTAGTATGACACGGAGCTCGATCCTGATGGAAAAACAACCATCATCGCCGTAGTATTGACATAGTGTAGGAAAGGACGGATTAGCCAGAACGTCGAGGTACACGTCAGCGTTCATATTACGAGTTACATAAATGAATGGGCCGAGTCATAACTATGAAAAACAACACCACACTAAGATAGATCTTCCTGACAATTTCTGCAGTGTCCAAATATTTTTGTCCGTGTAGTGTATAACACTATCACTATGCTTAAAATTTTTTTTTTACTAATATGCTTAAAGGTGGTGTCAATTCAGGTGTTTACCCAATTTGACGAGGGTTCAAAATTACGAGGTGTCCTCAAATCTTTCCCTTCGTGATTGATCCCGGACTACCGCCAATAGCCCGCTGTGTTGCTCCAGTGCAAGATTTATTCAACTACTTATCTAGTCTTCAAAACGTATTGCAAAAAAAAAAAAACAATTTTGTTGGTTTATAAATTTTTGTTTCAAGCCGACGATCTATTAAACCCTCGATAGTCCGGCATCGAGAACAAATCAGATCTTGATGTACAAGATATCTCGTCACGAGAAAAACAAATCAGATCTTGATGGACAATATATCTAGTGACTAGAAAAACAAATCAGATCTTGATGGACAAGATACCTTGTCATGAGAATAACAAATTAGATCTTGATGTACAAGATACCTCGTCTCTTCTCTCATGAGAAAAACAAATCAGATCTTGATGGACAAGATATCTCGTGACTAGAAAAACAAATCAAATCTTGATGGACAAGATACCTCGTCTCTCTCATGAGAAAAACAAATCAGATCTTGATGGACAAGATATCTCGTGACTAGAAAAACAAATCAGATCTTGATGGACAAGATACCTTGTCCTGAGAAAAACAAATCAGATCTTGATGTACAAGATACCTCGTCTCTCTCATGAGAAAAAGAAATCAGATCTTGATGGACAATATATCTCGTCATGAGAAAAAAGAAATAAGATCTTAACGGACAAGGTATTTCGTCATGACATAAAAAAAATCAGATCTTGATGGACAAGATATCTCGTCACTAGAAAAACAAATGAGATCTTGATGGACAAGATACCTTGTCCTGAGAAAAACAAATCAGATCTTGATGTACAAGATACCTCGTCTCTCTCATGAGAAAAAGAAATCAGATCTTGATGGACAAGATACCTCGTCTCTCTCACGAGAAAAACAAATCAGATCTTGATGGACAAGATACCTCGTCTCTCTCATGAGAAAAACATATCAGATCTTGATGGACAATATATCTCGTCATGAGAAAAAAGAAAAAAGATCTTAACGGACAATGTATTTCGTCATGACATAAAAAAATCAGATCTTGATGGACAAGATATCTCGTCACTAGAAAAACAAATCAGATCTTGATGGACAAGATACCTTGTCCTGAGAAAAACAAATCAGATCTTGATGGACAAGATACCTCGTCTCTCTCACGAGAAAAACAAATCACATCTTGATGGACAATATATCTCGTCATGAGAAAAAAGAAATAAGATCTTAGTGGACAAGGTATTTCGTCATGACATAAACAAATCAGATCTTGATGCACAAGATATCTCGTCACTAGAAAAACAAATCAGATCTTGATGGACAAGATACCTTGTCCTGAGAAAAACAAATCAGATCTTGATGGACAAGATACCTTGTCCTGAGAAAAATAAATCAGATCTTGATGGACAAGATACCTCGTCTCTCTCATGAGAAAAACAAATCAGATCTTGATGTACATATACCTCGTCTCTCTCATGAGAAAAAGAAATCAGATCTTGATGGACAATATATCTCGTCATGAGAAAAAAGAAATAACATCTTAGTGGACAAGGTATTTCGTCATGACATAAAAAAATCAGATCTTGATGGAAAAGATATCTCGTCACTAGAAAAACAAATCAGATCTAGATGAACAAGATACCTTGTCCTGAGAAAAACAAATAAGATCTTGATGGACAAGATACCTCGTCTCTCTCATGAGAAAAACAAATCAGATCTTGATGGACAAGATACCTCGTCTCTGTCATGAGAAAAAGAAATCAGATCTTGATGGACAATATATCTCGTCACGAGAAAAAAGAAATAAGATCTTAATGGACAAGGTATTTCGTCATGACATAAAAAAATCAGATCTTGATGGACAAGATATCTCGTCACTAGAAAAACAAATAAGATCTTGATGGACAAGAAACCTTGTCCTGAGAAAAACAAATCAGATCTTGATGGACAAGATACCTCGTCTCTCTCATGAGAAAAAGAAATCAGATCTTGATGGACAATATATCTCGTAATGAGAAAAAAGAAATAAAATCTTAATGGACAAGGTATTTCGTCATGACATAAAAAAATCAGATCTTGATGGACAAGATATCTCGTCACTAGAAAAACAAATCAGATCTAGATGAACAAGATACCTTGTCCTGAGAAAAGCAAATCAGATCTTGATGGACAAGATACCTCGTCTCTCTCATGAGAAAAACAAATCAGATCTTGATGGACAAGATACCTCGTCTCTTTCATGAGAAAAAGAAATCAGATCTTGATGGACAAGATATCTCGCCACGAGAAAAACAAATCAGATCTTGATGGACGTGATATCTCGTCATGAGAAAAACAAATTGATGGACAATATATCTCGTCATGAGTATCGTAATGGACAAGTATCTCGTTTTGCAAAAAAAAAAAATCAGATGTTAATGGACAAGGTACTTCGTCTCTCACGAGAAAAAGAAATCAGATCTTGATCGACAATATATCTCGTCATTAACAGAATTGGTCGGATTTTGAATGACGATATATTTCGTCGCAATCACTCGAAGGAATAAGCACGATTTTGCTTTCGTTACAGAAGCGTTTTCCGGAGTTATGTAGGCGAAGTGAAACCTTTCTTGTACTCCATTAAAAAACCGCTTAAAAAAATCATGAGAAAAACAAATCAGATCTTGATGTACAAAATACCTCGTCTCTCTAATGAGAAAAAGAAATCAGATCTTGATGGACAATATATCTCGTCATGAGAAAAAAGAAATAAGATCTTAATGGACAAGGTATTTCGTCATGACATAAAAAAATCAGATTTTGATGGACAAGATATCTAGTCACTAGAAAAACAAATCAGATCTAGATGAACAAGATACCTTGTCCTGAGAGAAACAAATCAGATCTTGATGGACAAGATACCTCGTCTCTCTCATGAGAAAAACAAATCAGATCTTGATGGACAAGATACCTCGTCTCTCTCATGAGAAAAAGAAATCAGATCTTGATGGACAATATATCTCGTCACGAGAAAAAAGAAATAAGATCTTAATGGACAAGGTATTTCGTCATGACATAAAAAAATCAGATCTTGATGGACAAGATATCTCGTCACTAGAAAAACAAATAAGATCTTGATGGACAAGAAACCTTGTCCTGAGAAAAACAAATCAGATCTTGATGGACAAGATACCTCGTCTCTCTCATGAGAAAAAGAAATCAGATCTTGATGGACAATATATCTCGTAATGAGAAAAAAGAAATAAAATCTTAATGGACAAGGTATTTCGTCATGACATAAAAAAATCAGATCTTGATGGACAAGATATCTCGTCACTAGAAAAACAAATCAGATCTAGATGAACAAGATACCTTGTCCTGAGAAAAGCAAATCAGATCTTGATGGACAAGATACCTCGTCTCTCTCATGAGAAAAACAAATCAGATCTTGATGGACAAGATACCTCGTCTCTTTCATGAGAAAAAGAAATCAGATCTTGATGGACAAGATATCTCGCCACGAGAAAAACAAATCAGATCTTGATGGACGTGATATCTCGTCATGAGAAAAACAAATTGATGGACAATATATCTCGTCATGAGTATCGTAATGGACAAGTATCTCGTTTTGCAAAAAAAAAAAATCAGATGTTAATGGACAAGGTACTTCGTCTCTCACGAGAAAAAGAAATCAGATCTTGATCGACAATATATCTCGTCATTAACAGAATTGGTCGGATTTTGAATGACGATATATTTCGTCGCAATCACTCGAAGGAATAAGCACGATTTTGCTTTCGTTACAGAAGCGTTTTCCGGAGTTATGTAGGCGAAGTGAAACCTTTCTTGTACTCCATTAAAAAACCGCTTAAAAAAATCATGAGAAAAACAAATCAGATCTTGATGTACAAAATACCTCGTCTCTCTAATGAGAAAAAGAAATCAGATCTTGATGGACAATATATCTCGTCATGAGAAAAAAGAAATAAGATCTTAATGGACAAGGTATTTCGTCATGACATAAAAAAATCAGATTTTGATGGACAAGATATCTAGTCACTAGAAAAACAAATCAGATCTAGATGAACAAGATACCTTGTCCTGAGAGAAACAAATCAGATCTTGATGGACAAGATACCTCGTCTCTCTCATGAGAAAAACAAATCAGATCTTGATGGACAAGATACCTCGTCTCTCTCATGAGAAAAAGAAATCAGATCTTGATGGACAATATATCTCGTCACGAGAAAAAAGAAATAAGATCTTAATGGACAAGGTATTTCGTCATGACATAAAAAAATCAGATCTCGATGGACTAGATATATCGTCACTAGAAAAACAAATCAGATCTAGATGAACAAGATACCTTGTCCTGAGAAAAACAAATCAGATCTTGATGGACAAGATACCTCGTCTCTCTCATGAGAAAAAGAAATCAGATCTTGATGGACAATATATCTCGTAATGAGAAAAAAGAAATAAAATCTTAATGGACAAGGTATTTCGTCATGACATAAAAAAATCAGATCTTGATGGACAAGATATCTCGTCACTAGAAAAACAAATCAGATCTAGATGAACAAGATACCTTGTCCTGAGAAAAGCAAATCAGATCTTGATGGACAAGATACCTCGTCTCTCTCATGAGAAAAACAAATCAGATCTTGATGGACAAGATACCTCGTCTCTTTCATGAGAAAAAGAAATCAGATCTTGATGGACAAGATATCTCGCCACGAGAAAAACAAATCAGATCTTGATGGACGTGATATCTCGTCATGAGAAAAACAAATTGATGGACAATATATCTCGTCATGAGTATCGTAATGGACAAGTATCTCGTTTTGCAAAAAAAAAAAATCAGATGTTAATGGACAAGGTACTTCGTCTCTCACGAGAAAAAGAAATCAGATCTTGATCGACAATATATCTCGTCATTAACAGAATTGGTCGGATTTTGAATGACGATATATTTCGTCGCAATCACTCGAAGGAATAAGCACGATTTTGCTTTCGTTACAGAAGCGTTTTCCGGAGTTATGTAGGCGAAGTGAAACCTTTCTTGTACTCCATTAAAAAACCGCTTAAAAAAATCATGAGAAAAACAAATCAGATCTTGATGTACAAAATACCTCGTCTCTCTAATGAGAAAAAGAAATCAGATCTTGATGGACAATATATCTCGTCATGAGAAAAAAGAAATAAGATCTTAATGGACAAGGTATTTCGTCATGACATAAAAAAATCAGATTTTGATGGACAAGATATCTAGTCACTAGAAAAACAAATCAGATCTAGATGAACAAGATACCTTGTCCTGAGAGAAACAAATCAGATCTTGATGGACAAGATACCTCGTCTCTCTCATGAGAAAAACAAATCAGATCTTGATGGACAAGATACCTCGTCTCTCTCATGAGAAAAAGAAATCAGATCTTGATGGACAATATATCTCGTCATGAGAAAAAAGAAATAAGATCTTAATGGACAAGGTATTTCGTCATGACATAAAAAAATCAGATCTCGATGGACTAGATATATCGTCACTAGAAAAACAAATCAGATCTAGATGAACAAGATACCTTGTCCTGAGAAAAACAAATCAGATCTTGATGGACAAGATACCTCGTCTCTCTCATGAGAAAAAGAAATCAGATCTTGATGGACAATATATCTCGTCATGAGAAAAAAGAAATAAGATCTTAATGGACAAGGTATTTCGTCATGACATAAAAAAATCAGATCTTGATGGACAAGATATCTCGTCACTAGAAAAACAAATCAGATCTAGATGAACAAGATACCTTGTCCTGAGAAAAACAAATCAGATCTTGATGGACAAGATACCTCGTCTCTCTCATGAGAAAAACAAATCAGATCTTGATGGACAAGATACCTCGTCTCTCTCATGAGAAAAAGAAATCAGATCTTGATGGACAATATATCTCGTCATGAGAAAAAAGAAATAAGATCTTAATGGACAAGGTATTTCGTCATGACATAAAAAAAATCAGATCTCGATGGACTAGATATATCGTCACTAGAAAAACAAATCAGATCTAGATGAACAAGATACCTTGTCCTGAGAAAAACAAATCATATCTTGATGGACAAGATACCTCGTCTCTGTCATGAGAAAAAGAAATCAGATCTTGATGGACAATATATCTCGTCATGAGAAAAAAGAAATAAGATCTTAATGGACAAGGTATCTCGTCATGACATAAAAAAAATCAGATCTAGATGAACAAGATACCTTGTCCTGAGAAAAAGAAATCAGATCTTGATGGACAAGATATCTCGCCACGAGAAAAACAAATCAGATCTTGATGGACGAGATATCTCGTCATGAGAAAAACAAATTGATGGACAATATATCTCGTCATGAGAAAAAGGAAATTAGATCGTAATGGACAAGATATCTCGTTTTGCAAAAAAAAAAATCGGATGTTAATGGACAAGGTACTTCGTCTCTCACGAGAAAAACAAATCAGATCTTGATCGACAATATATCTCGTCATTAACAGAATTGGTCGGATTTTGAATGACGATATATTTCGTCGCAATCACTCGAAGGGATAAGCACGATTTTGCTTTCGTTACAGAAGCGTTTTCCGGAGTTATGTAGGCGAAGTGAAACCTTTCTTGTACTCCATTAATAAACCGCTTAAAAATAAATCTTTCCTTTCATTTATCCCCAGCAATCACACCATTACGATTCAGAAAAGAGAAAGCAATGAAGTTATTTTCTCGCAAAAACGATTGGAGGGAACGGAACAAGACAGTGGTACCTACTTTTTCTTCGGTTCGGAGAGAGCGCTTGTACACACACCGATAATTATCGGATTTTGGAGTCGGACACTTTAAAATTTCATTGTTTTATAGTGGTACCTTGCACACGACCGTCCGATATTTTGGAATCCACCAAAAATGCTATGCGACATTTTAAATTGTCGGACGGTTCGCTAAAACGGACCGATAAACTTCCAGTGCTCCTGCGCTTTATATTCCACAATTGCAATTGTTTACATATTCATCTGAATTTAAGTCGCAGTAAACTGCTTCCCACTTTTTAAATTATTGATAAAATGCAAAAACGAGTGTTAAAACTTACATTATTTACGGAGCTGATGAAACCTTGCATAAAACGCATATTCCACGTGTCGTTCGGCTATTCGTGGATAAATCCAAAAGCGTCTATAATTTCAACGCTTTCGCCAAATACATCCAGTAAAAAAAAATAATAATAAAAAAATATATATATATTTTTTAAATGATGCACGAATCTTCACTTTCTCTATAATTTTAACTAAGCTACTAAAAAGTCGAATAAAATCGTTTATTACAGATTGTTCACGTTCGAACGAAAATGACGCGGATCTCCGATAAAAAATAGGACGCAATGTGCAAGAGACCATGGCGGACACCACCGTTCCGATAATTACGTCTCCGACATCCGATAATTATCGGTGTATGTAAGTTTAACAGGAGCTCTTAGGCCTCCTTCGGCCCGGTGCACACATCCGATTTTTGAACGTGCGGCGCCGCTGCGGCACCGAAGCTAAACTATGCACACATAACCGTGAAAGGACGCAAGTACTCAGTTCTTGCCATTTGCGACAAATATTCCATCGAAGAAAACGTGTTTATTTCGCTTACTTCGCTTCGTAAAAAAAGTATATTTTGAAGCAAAATAGATGTTACTGGATACACCCATTTATTCATTATTATTTATATTCCATTTATTTGTGAAAACAAGGTACTACAGAACAAAGAAGCGTGTGCGGCGAGCTGCGGCGCCGTAGGGAAGTGCGGTATAAATTGCACGCAAGTTGGACGTGCGTCGCCGCAGCGGCACCGTAGGCATGTGTGCACTACTCAATTGGATCTGATGTTACTCAGACCGCACATGCGTTGCGGCAACAAAGCCCAACTATGCACACATAACCGTGAAAGGACGCACGAACTCATTTCGCGCCATTTGCGATAAATACTCTATCGAAGAAAACGTGTTTATTTCGCTTACTTGGTGTAAAAAAAGTATGTTTTGAAACACAAAAGAGACGTTACTGGATACAACCATTTATTCATTAATATTTAAATTCCATTTATTTATGAAAACAAGGTACTACAGACCTGAGAAGCGTGTGCGGCGAGCTGCGGCACAAATTGCACGCAAGTTGGACGTGCGTCGCTGGAGGAATACACTGGAGTGTGCACTGCTCCATTGGATCTAATGTATCTTAGACCGCACTTGCGTTGCGGCATCGGCGCAGCACGTTGAAAAACCGGATGTGTGCATCGGGCGTTAAATATCACGTTTTGACTTGTATACGTCCTTAAAGTTGAAACAGTAGTGGGGGTATGCATGTTAAGTCAAGCGTTACAACTGTTTTGTCTTATGATTTCAGAACTAGAAGATGCACCCAGAAAATAAATGTAGCATCGTGTAGACAAGGGATGTCCCTACCTGCCATAATACCGAACGCACTGAGTGCGGGAAGGGGTTCCAAAATATACCGAAGTTCTACTGTCCTGAGCGATGTTCAGGCCAGGTAACTTTGGATTGTGAGGACTGCGAAAGTCGTGTCATTCGAAGGCTATCAAACTACACTACAATCACAGACATTTAAGCGATAAAATAAGTCTCCAAAAAGTATAAAACTGCACTTTAATCGTTCAAACTGTAAATTAATTGTAGAAATATCCACACTATGAACAAAAGTTTAAACTTCCTATGTCTGTTTCATTCATCCCATAATCCAACATCAGGTCCGAGTATTTACGTCAAAACTTCTGTTTGTGTCCTCGACACGAACTGTAATTTGTCAATAATTAACTGCAATCAAGAATTTTGCATTTTCAACTAATATCAATTTTTTAAAACTGTAACCATTTTAATATATTTTATCTTTTTTTTTAGGAAGATTTTTCTTCATATTAAATATAAGCCACTGCGTGGCAAGCACGGCGTTGCACGTGATAGTTCTTTTCGTGGGGTCAGGTGTGACCACTGCTCGCTGACGATCGCCAACCCCCGGTGACTGGAACGCATTCCCATTTGGTCTGCTTTGCAAACGAACTCCACGTGCTCCGTGATGACCTCGAGGTGGCTGTTAACAACTTAAATCAAAACACGCTAATATCTGAACATTTGCCATGGTTCCAAAGGCAATTCGGACGAAAAACGCTTGTGACATCAGCGGTCGAAAAATCGGCTCACTTCTTTTTCATGACATCATATTTCAAAAAGAAAAGTGAAAACAAAAAAATTCTAATAAATTCATTTAAAAATGCTCTTGATTAAATTTTTTAAACTCAGGCACGATATATATAAAAATCACAAGAAAAAAATTCGGACTAACTGTGTGCCAAATTTCATTATTGTGCCATAGATTCGTCAGGGCACTGCGTACAGTACACAGACACTTCCTTCTTTAATAGTAGAGATTAAAATTCGGGCGCGATAGAAAGATCACAAGAAATTCGGACTAACTGTGTGCCAAATTTCATTATTGTGGGTGCCATGGATTCGTCAGGACACTGCGTACAGTACACAGACACTTCCTTCTTTAATAGTAGAGATTAAAATTCGGGCGCGATAGAAAGATCACAAGAAATTCGGACTAACTGTGTGCCAAATTTCATTATTGTGGGTGCCATGGATTCGTAAGGACACTGCGTACAGTACACAGACACTTCCTTCTTTAATAGTAGAGATTAAAATTCGGGCGCGATAGAAAGATCACAAGAAATTCGGACTAACTGTGTGCCAAATTTCATTATTGTGGGTGCCATGGATTCGTCAGGACACTGCGTACAGTACACAGACACTTCCTTCTTTAATAGTAGAGATTAAAATTCGGGCGCGATAGAAAGATCACAAGAAATTCGGACTAACTGTGTGCCAAATTTCATTATTGTGGGTGCCATGGATTCGTAAGGACACTGCGTACAGTACACAGACACTTCCTTCTTTAATAGTAGAGATTAAAATTCGGGCGCGATAGAAAGATCACAAGAAATTCGGACTAACTGTGTGCCAAATTTCATTATTGTGGGTGCCATGGATTCGTAAGGACACTGCGTACAGTACACAGACACTTCCTTCTTTAATAGTAGAGATTAAAATTCGGGCGCGATAGAAAGATCACAAGAAATTCGGACTAACTGTGTGCCAAATTTCATTATTGTGGGTGCCATGGATTCGTCAGGACACTGCGTACAGTACACAGACACTTCCTTCTTTAATAGTAGAGATTAAAATTCGGGCGCGATAGAAAGATCACAAGAAATTCGGACTAACTGTGTGCCAAATTTCATTATTGTGGGTGCCATGGATTCGTAAGGACACTGCGTACAGTACACAGACACTTCCTTCTTTAATAGTAGAGATTAAAATTCGGGCGCGATAGAAAGATCACAAGAAATTCGGACTAACTGTGTGCCAAATTTCATTATTGTGGGTGCCATGGATTCGTAAGGACACTGCGTACAGTACACAGACACTTCCTTCTTTAATAGTAGAGATTAAAATTCGGGCGCGATAGAAAGATCACAAGAAATTCGGACTAACTGTGTGCCAAATTTCATTATTGTGGGTGCCATGGATTCGTCAGGACACTGCGTACAGTACACAGACACTTCCTTCTTTAATAGTAGAGATTAAAATTCGGGCGCGATAGAAAGATCACAAGAAATTCGGACTAACTGTGTGCCAAATTTCATTATTGTGGGTGCCATGGATTCGTAAGGACACTGCGTACAGTACACAGACACTTCCTTCTTTAATAGTAGAGATTAAAATTCGGGCGCGATAGAAAGATCACAAGAAATTCGGACTAACTGTGTGCCAAATTTCATTATTGTGGGTGCCATGGATTCGTAAGGACACTGCGTACAGTACACAGACACTTCCTTCTTTAATAGTAGAGATTAAAATTCGGGCGCGATAGAAAGATCACAAGAAATTCGGACTAACTGTGTGCCAAATTTCATTATTGTGGGTGCCATGGATTCGTCAGGGCACTGCGTACAGTACACAGACACTTCCTTCTTTAATAGTAGAGATTAAAATTCGGGCGCGATAGAAAGATCACAAGAAATTCGGACTAACTGTGTGCCAAATTTCATTATTGTGGGTGCCATGGATTCGTCAGGACACTGCGTACAGTACACAGACACTTCCTTCTTTAATAGTAGAGATTAAAATTCGGGCGCGATAGAAAGATCACAAGAAATTCGGACTAACTGTGTGCCAAATTTCATTATTGTGGGTGCCATGGATTCGTAAGGACACTGCGTACAGTACACAGACACTTCCTTCTTTAATAGTAGAGATTAAAATTCGGGCGCGATAGAAAGATCACAAGAAATTCGGACTAACTGTGTGCCAAATTTCATTATTGTGGGTGCCATGGATTCGTCAGGACACTGCGTACAGTACACAGACACTTCCTTCTTTAATAGTAGAGATTAAAATTCGGGCGCGATAGAAAGATCACAAGAAATTCGGACTAACTGTGTGCCAAATTTCATTATTGTGGGTGCCATGTATTCGTAAGGACACTGCGTACAGTACACAGACACTTCCTTCTTTAATAGTAGAGATTAAAATTCGGGCGCGATAGAAAGATCACAAGAAATTCGGACTAACTGTGTGCCAAATTTCATTATTGTGGGTGCCATGGATTCGTCAGGGCACTGCGTACAGTACACAGACACTTCCTTCTTTAATAGTAGAGATTAAAATTCGGGCGCGATAGAAAGATCACAAGAAATTCGGACTAACTGTGTGCCAAATTTCATTATTGTGGGTGCCATGGATTCGTCAGGACACTGCGTACAGTACACAGACACTTCCTTCTTTAATAGTAGAGATTAAAATTCGGGCGCGATAGAAAGATCACAAGAAATTCGGACTAACTGTGTGCCAAATTTCATTATTGTGGGTGCCATGGATTCGTAAGGACACTGCGTACAGTACACAGACACTTCCTTCTTTAATAGTAGAGATTAAAATTCGGGCGCGATAGAAAGATCACAAGAAATTCGGACTAACTGTGTGCCAAATTTCATTATTGTGGGTGCCATGGATTCGTCAGGACACTGCGTACAGTACACAGACACTTCCTTCTTTAATAGTAGAGATTAAAATTCGGGCGCGATAGAAAGATCACAAGAAATTCGGACTAACTGTGTGCCAAATTTCATTATTGTGGGTGCCATGGATTCGTAAGGACACTGCGTACAGTACACAGACACTTCCTTCTTTAATAGTAGAGATTAAAATTCGGGCGCGATAGAAAGATCACAAGAAATTCGGACTAACTGTGTGCCAAATTTCATTATTGTGGGTGCCATGGATTCGTCAGGACACTGCGTACAGTACACAGACACTTTTATAATACTAGAGACGCGATAAAATAGATTTTGCTTTCGACAGAGGGCGACATGAGGCGCATTTTCCCCAGATGCCTCAGCTTCGCTTCTGCCACAACTCGAAGATGAAGATATTCGCATTGAGTGGAAGTCCAAAGTCCAAGAACCCATGACCACGACGGGCGCAATTGTGCATTTACTCAAGTCAGATTGGCAAACGGACTAAAATATCACCATTTCATTTGTTAACGTCATTTGCTTGCGAGGAAAGTAGGAAGAAACCGCAACACCGACAAACCGCAAGTAGTTCAAGGTCAGAGTGTCGTCTTGGGAAGCAATTGAAAGGTGTTCTTACAAATATCGGTTATTCCATACCCTTTCACTCGTGGGTACCGTGCGATCCCGGTTGGAAGAGTAACGAATTAGCAACCGGAGGGTCTCGATTCCGAATCCAACCCAAGATCGTCATGTACAAAGTAGGGATACGACATCGACAGCAAAACATCGATGTTCAAAATTAAAACATCGATGTTGATAATACATCGACCCAAAAACATCGATGTTTTTAAAACTCAGTGTATTTAAACTCCCTCCCCCCCATTTTTTAAAACTGGTTTAGCAACTAGTCATGCAACATCGACAGCAAAACATCGATGTTTTTAAATTCAGTGTATTTAAACTTTTTCCCTCCATTTCTTAAAACTGGTTTAGCAACTAGTCATGCAACATCGACAGCAAAACATCGATGGTTTTAAATTCAGTGTATTTAAACTTTTTCCTTCCATTTCTTAAAACTGGTTTAGCAACTAGTAATGCAACATCGACAGCAAAACATCGATGTTTTTAAATTCAGTGTATTTAAACTTTTCCCCTCCATTTCTTAAAACTGGTTTAGCAACTAGTCATGCAACATCGACAGCAAAACATCGATGTTTTTAAATTCAGTGTATTTAAACTTTTTCCCTCCATTTCTTAAAACTGGTTTAGCAACTAGTCATGCAACATCGATAGCAAAACATCGATGGTTTTAAATTCAGTGAATTTAAACTTTTCACCCCATTTCTTAAAACTGGTTTAGCAACTAGTGATGCGACATCGGCTCCAATGCATCGATGTTTTTATAAGACATCAATGTTTTGAAAACATAGACATGGATGTCGCATCCCTACTTTTCAGGCCCTTCACTCTTGGCCACTTTGGTCTATAAGTATGTTCAATTTGCTGATTATAAAAATTATGCTACTTTGTTAATTTTAACATTTTTATAACGATACTTTTTTCATTTAAAAATAAAACATCGACAACGTAAAAACATCGACAAGTATAAACATCGATGTTACAAAAACATCGACTCCAATACATCGATGTTAAAAACATCGACATCGATGTCGCATCCCTAGTACAAAGGGGGATGGTGCCCGTTAAATCGATCGTGGCATTGAATGTCCTCACATTGGAGAATGGGATGCCAGCTCAGGTGTGACCTCGTCGTCTGACCGCGGTTCAAAATGACGTGGTGTTGTCCTCGATCTTTTCTTTCGGCTTTTTGGTCAACAATAATCCGTTGTGTTGCTCCGCTGTGATGTTGATTAAATACCTACCTACCTTTCACTGTTTATGGTCCGCGGTAGCTCGATTGGTAGAGTGAAGTGTTAACCGGGTTTTGAGTTCAAAAACTCGATACAGCCAGAGCATCCGGTTCTTGGGGGCTGGTGCACTTTAAATATGTCGTGGCCTCAACTGTTCTCACGATGGCGTGGTATGGAAGCTTGGAAAGTGGTGTGCCAACCCAGATGCTTGCCACTTCATCCTACCTTGGTTCAGAATTACGAGGTATTGTCCTCGAATCTTTCTCTTCGGGATGGATCCCCGACCGTCACCAACATACTGCTCTAGTACGATGCTAATTCACCCTCTACTTACAACTTACCTATTTACTTTTTATACGCATTTTGTGACTCAAAGTTGTGTAATAATGATCACATAACGCCACCTAGATTTCAACTCGAAGATTTAATTTTCGTGTCCTAGGGCAATAGAAGCAGATGCTGCCCTATGTCCCAAACAAAATTTTCTGTCTTAAAAGCTGATAATTTATCTTTGATAATGGCTCGCACAGACTGAAGTAAGAAAAAGGTTTCCATGTCTTGTTTCGTGCTCTCCTGGATCCTTGTGAGAGGAGGATAATTATATTGTTAAGCCACTTCTCTGAATAGAAACACAGTGTAAACGCTAGGGGGTCACAGGAGAATACATGGACCACTGACCGCCGGGTTGTGAATTTTGAACTATCTATTGGGAAGATAACCTTCCCGTCCGGATGGTTTTAATACATTCTGGTGGTTTATGCTCGGTGGTCGAAAACTGCTCTGTAGTTTCTCGACTGTGATGCAAAAACCCGCTTTAAACTAGTACCAGTTATGAGCAAGGGAGGATTTGTTTTCTCTACTTGGATCTTCATGCATACTTGGAGCCCGGGAGCAGAAAGTGCTTAAAACAGCGACGTATGTCGCAGAACAAAGTATTTGCAGAGCAATTTTTCCTTAATTTTATCAAAATTTTGGCCGATGTTCTGCGCGCTCCTTACCACGCCTTTTTTCTTTTCTAGCTAAGGAACAACCTTCCTACACCGCCCAAATCACCACAAACACTTTATAAATACCACATCTTCTATGTCAATTACAAAATATTTACCTTCAAAAGTTATCGACAGAATTGCAAATTCTGAAAGTATGCCTTTGTTTTAAATAAAGAAGTTAATTAATTTTGATATATATTTTATTATAAATATGTTATACATATGTAGCCGATAGTTGTGTTTTAAATCTGTTTTTGATTTGACTGCAATTTTCAAAATTCGGACAAAATGCCTGCAGAACAATTGCAATTACTTGAAGTTGTGTGTTGCAGAACACTGAATATAATTCTGCACCTTGACTTAGAGTAATAGTTTCGTCTCGCCATTTGCAAAACTGACCAGATCGTAAAGGACGAAATATCTCGTTGTTTTCAAAATCGACAAGATATTGGAGGAGATATCTCGTCGAAACTGCTTGTAATTTTAAGGGGTGCACGACTGTACTCCCTCCTCTCGATTAACTGACTAATCTCCAGTGTCAGCTGGAGAGAATTTGATTTTGATTTCCAGCAATCAAACCGTGTGGAAGTTATTTTTAGAGGGAGGCAGTTTTAAGACAACTCCTATCTGCCTTGTACCGCCCCCACAACCAAGAGATACCAAGTCCCTGTTTAATTTATAGCAATGTAATAAATAACAATTTAACTCCTGTCGCTAATCCGGTACTCTTTCAACCGGGTTTCAAGCGCCTCGGTGGCCCAATTGGAAAAATGACGGATTAGCAAAAGGAAGGTTGTGAGTTCGAAACTTGGTCCAGCCAAAGACGGTGGTGTACACAGGGTGGTAAACGTTAAAACTGCCGTGGCCTCAAATATCTTCACGTTGGCTTGGTGTGGGCGTTTGGAGAGTGGGGTTGCAACTCAGATGTTGGCACCGTCATCTGACAGCGGTTCAAACAGGTGGCCTAGGATCGTTCCCTTGGGGATTGATCTCGGAACGTCGCTACTGCCCGTCTTGTTCTAGTGCGATGTTAATTAAATACATAGCTACCAATTGTGTTGCTCCGCAGCGACGTTAATGAATGACCATTATCATTCCAACCGAGCTACATAATGAATATTGTATAATATCAAGACAAAAGAACAACAAGTAAAAGTACGCGATAACAGAGCCCATGCCGAATTGCATTACTATTTGTTTTTTCGTGTGTTTTATTAAATTGCTTAGCACAAAAATGGTAATAAAATATTTCTTCAAGTAATGGATAGTTATTTTAGAAACAGTTGTATCTACCCCGCTCCAAAGAGACAAAAAATTATCTCTCCTGGTGGTTGTTTCGTCGAGGTATCTCGTCCTTAAAAAAAACTGACCAGATCTTCGTGGTCGTGGTACCTTGTACTAAAAAAAAAATGATCAGATCTTCATGGCCGTGGTACCTCGTCTTTAGAAAAACTATCAGATCTTCATGGACTTGGTACCTCGTCCTTAGAAAAACTGACCAGATCTACATGGACGTGGTACCGGGTCCTTAGAAAAAATATGACCAGATCTTCATGGACGTGGTACCTCGTCCTTAGAAAAACTACTAGATCTTGATGGACATAGTACCTAGTTCTTAGAAAAGAATGCCTAGATCTTAATGGACGTGGTATCTCGTCCTTAGATAAAACTGACAGATCTTAATAGACGTGGTACCTCGTCCTTAAAAAACTACTAGATCTTGATGGACATAGTACCTAGTTCTTAGAAAACAATGCCTAGATCTTAATGGACGTGGTATCTCGTCCTTAGATAAACCTGACAGATCTTAATGGACGTGGTATCTCGTCCTTAGATAAACCTGACAGACTTTAATGGACGTGGTATCTCATCTGTACAGTCCGGTCCCAAGCACCTTTAAGACATGGACAGCTGTCAACTTGGGTACGATCCCTTGGAGGGGTGTCGTGAAGAACCATCGGTGTGTTTTGGACAAACAGGAAGCGGAGTGGACAGAATAGGGTAAGGCCTTGCGTAGGCGTTAGCTCAGGTGTTACTTCGTCACCTGACCGTGGTTCAAAATTACGAGGTGTTGTCCTCGGATCTCTCCCTTAAGGGACTGATCCCGGACCGTCGTCAATAGCCCGTTGTGTTGCTCTAGTACGACGTTAACTAAAATTACCATTACCATTACCTTGCGTAGGCGTTTTGCTCGGAAAATATAGTTCTGTAAATTAATATTTTAAGTTTAAACAATCCAGTTAACCTGAAATTTTTCTGTAACATACATAACTAACTTGTAAATAAACCTTAATTTCAATTTAACTGCTCCGTTCCTGTTTTAATTGAGCTTGTATTCAATGATTCCTTCAAAGTACCGCAAAATGGCCACGGCGTGTTCATCCGAGTGCATTTGAAGGAGGTAAAGAAGGAGAATTCGACTTCTTCCTCAGAAAAAACTGATAGATCTTCATAAACGTAGTATCTCGTCCTTAAAAAAAATGACGAGATCTCAATGGTCATGGTATATCGCCTTTATCGTAATTTACCTCGAAAAGTCCTCGTCGTAACTCACCTCGCTCCGAACAGACCGAGTAACCCGTTGGAAGAGTAACGGACTAGCAACAGGAAGGTTGCAAGTTCGAATCCAACCTAAGACCGTCGTATACAAAGAGGGCTGGTGCACGTTAAGTCTCTCGGGGCCTCAAATGTCCGTTGTGTTGCTCTAGTACGACGGTAACTAAAATTACCAAATTACCAAATGTCCTCACGTTAGCGTAGTGTGTAAGTTTGTAGAGTAGGGTACCTTAGAATTGACCTCATCATCTGACCATGGTTCAAAATTACGTGGTGTTGTCCCTGGATCTTTCTGTTCGGAGTTTGATCCCAGATCGTCCCGAATTACCCTTCCTGTAGCACCAATTAAATCACTACGTACCGAGAAAGCTTGGAAGAATTGGACAACCGAACCGAAAACACTAGTAGGTTGTGTCGAGGACCCAAACCGTAGTTTTGACGAGAATACTCGGTGGTTGATGTAAATATTCAACAATTAATTTACAGTTTGAGCGATTAAAGCTTGATATTAATTGATGAGAGTTGTCTAAGATTATCTGTAGCATGGTTAGGATCTTTCCCCTCGGGATTGATCCCGAAGCGTCACCAATCTGCTCCAGTGTGACGTTAATTAAAACACCTACCTACCTACCACCTTGACCTTGCGACTGTCATCATATATTAACTGGTCAAGTAAACATACGCTGCATATTTTCAAACAATTAAGAAAACTTCAAAAGCAAAGGTGCTCTTTTCCAATGCATATTGTAGGGCTCCTAACAGACTGAAACAGAGAGGAAATAACGCCCTGCGCATTTGTGTTCCCTCTTTAGAATATTTTCAGCTTTTGTTAGATTTTGTTAATCTGGGGCTGTTCCAAAACATTCGTCCAGGGCGCAATTGGATCTGGGGCTGGCCTTGAACGTCTGTCTAAGAAACCCAGAATCTTAGGCGCCAACTGAAGAAGAGGGGATATCCCTTGCTTCGTTTCGCTGGGGATTGTTGGACAATGTTTACATGAGGCATTTCGTAAAAAATTAGGAGTTGAATCATATTGTAAGATATGCGCATGAAAAGGTTTCTCGATACTGTAAGGTGCCATTTGGAAAAATAGCTGTTTACTAACAGGTAGGTAGTTTAATTAACGCCGCGCTGGAGCAACACAACGAGCTATTAACGACGGACCGGTATCAACCCGCGAAGGGAAAGATCCGAGGACAACACCACGTAATTTTGAACCACGGTCAGATGACGAGATTAACAATAGGAGTGTAGTGAGTTCTAAATTTAATGCAATCAATGATTGTTGTGTATGGGAGGGGATTGGGGGAAGGTGGATGTTAAATGTACGGAGGCCTCAAATGTCCTCAAGATGGCGTGGTGTGGAAGTTTGGAGAGTGGAGTATCAGCTGATTGGTCGATCTAGTCATCTGACCATGGTTCCAATTTACGAGGTGTTATGGGAAATTAAGGGAATTACCATTTACGTTTTTTTAAATTTTGTTAGTGATCTCAGACAGTCACGTCATGTTGCTTTAGTGTAGGGTTCTTCAATCTGTGTTCCGCGGAACTCTTGATATCCGAAAACTTTTGAATGGTTCCTCTCTGTTTATGGGACAGACTGCTGAGACGAAATTTAACATTGTATCGTTTGTATCAAAGTATATATGTGAAAGATCTTTCTCTTTGTTCGCAACAGCAGAGACTAAAAAAAGAAATAGGTTAGATGTAGAAGATGAAATTCGTTGCACACACACAAATCTTAACAGTCACACATTTTAATTGGGATTTAAGGAAAAACTACTACTTTAATAGGGTAATAGACAATTGGAACGCGTTGCCAGAAAATATAGTTAGTTCAAAGGGAGTGTACGAATTTAAGATACAATTGGATAGTCAGTGGGATTTGGGGAATTCATAAACAAAGGACCAGCTTTGCTGGGCTTGAGCCTGTAGCTGGTCGTCAATATTTGTATTTGTATAAATATGCTTTGCGATGAAAAAAAAGGCCCAGCCTACCATTAATGATTTTTTTATTACTTTTTATTTGTGTTACTTGTATTTTGTTGTCCTTGAGTTTTTGTGCACTAATTTGTTTTATAGTAACGTATTTCACAGAAAATAAAGTATATTTCGTATTTTTTTTAACTTTCTAAACCAGTGTTTCTCAAAGAATGGTCTACGGCTACATTTTTTTTTCTGGGTAATCTACCCCACTGTTTTCCGTGATATGTAAAATAATGTTTAGGTGGAACTTGAGTAGATAACACTAGTTTGAAAACCACTTTTAAATTGTTACCTAAATTTAGGGATCCCTTAAGAATATTATAAACTTGAAGGGTTCCAGTGTGGAAGGTTGAAGTTCCCTGCTTTAGTGCGACGTTAATTAATTTAAACCCCGACCAGGTAAAAATTCTGAGAAATGAGAAAAATTTGAATGAACGAAAAGCAGAGCGATTTTTGGAAACAAGCAACACAATTATAGCTGCTTGGGAAATAAACTTGTGTCTATCACCAAGCTTGTTTTATTTTTTTCAAAGTGACGAATCGCAGCTTTCCTAACACGCAGACGATAAAAGACGAGCGAACGACAAAAAAAGTCCTGTCCAAGTTGTGACTCATCTCGAAAGAATGCAGATAAAGAGACAACTCTTGATTGTACTGGGGAGAAAAAATCTACGACCTGTTCTTGGCTCTTTCAGCTCTAATCCCATTTGAGAAAAACATTAAAAGAAAAGAATTCATTTTTTTAAAGAAGAATAATGATGGGACGAATCGTAGGGAGAATAAAATAATAAATTCTCCACGACACATGGCTTCCAAAACACTTCGATCGAATATGTGGAAGAATCGAAAAGCTATGAAAACAGGATGGAGTGTGACGTAAGAAAACAAATGTTTGGTTGGACATTCGACAGATTCTGTTATGGAAATTTTTTTTTGAAATATAAAATCAGTGGAATGTTTTCTGAAAAACTCTATTGGGTAGCGTAATTTAAAAAAGTATTCCTTCTTTTATTTAATTGCAAAACCTAGAGAAATATTTTAAAGTATTATTATTAATAACATTAGAGTATTAAGTTTTGAATAACCCCGTTGTGTTGTTCCGGTTCGACGTTAATTAAAATGCCATACATAATCTTTCAAGTTTTGAGGGGTAGGTAGATAAAGTCCCACTTGAGCAACATAACGGATAACTGGTAACCGCCCTGGAAACTTTTCGAAGGGAAAGATCGAGGACAACTTGCAATTTTGAACTACGATTTAAAAACGTATTGCTTATTTTAAAATTACAAATCCCAAACAGGTAGATAAGTATTTCAATTAACGTCTCACGGGCTACTGGCACCCGTAAGGAATCAAACCCGAAGGCAGATATCCGAGGACAACACCACATAATTTAGAACCACGGTCCGATGATGAGGTCACACCTGAGCTGGCACTCCATTCTCGAAACTCCGCAACATATAGACGTGGGAACATTTGATGCCACGGAAGATTTAACGTGCACCAGCCTCCTACGTACACGACGGTCTTTGGTTTTATTCGAGTTGGGTGCCAGCTTAAATGTTGCCTCGTCATCTGACCGTGGTTCCAAATTACGTGGTGTTGTACTCGAATTCTTTCCCTCGGGGGTTTGATCCCGGACATTCGTCAATAGCCCGTTGTGTTGCTCTAGTACGACGTTAATTAAAAATTACCATTACCATCCAAAGCGACGAGGAAGCAGTTGGAAGGTAGGTATTTTTAATTAACGTCGTACTAGAGCAACACAACGGGCTATTGACATCGGTCCGGGATCAAACCCCCAAGGAAAAGATTCGAGTACAACACCACGTAATTTTGAACCACGGTAAGATAGCGAAGGGACCAGTTGGAAAAGCAATGATGATAGCGAATTTGAAACGCGACCCAGGCAAAGACCGTTGGTGTACACGGAGGCTGGGGCATGTTAAATCTGTCGCGTTCTCAAATGCTCTCACGTTGGCTTGGTGTGGCAGTTTTTAGAGTGGAGTGCAAGGCTCAGGTGTTGACTTAATTATTTGACCGTGGTTAGCAATTACGAGACGTTGTCCTTAAATCTTTCCCATCGGAATTCATCCGTCACCAATAGCCCCTTGTGGTCTTCTAGTGCGACGTAAATTTAACTACCTACGCATCCTAAGTCCTATATATTCAAGTTAAGTCTGGCCTTCATTTCAAAGATTCTGGATCTTGGTTTGGATGTCGTAGCGGTTCGGAATCGACTTTAAGCCGTAGATTCTGGTATAAATAAAGGTGTTAGCCTCCAGATCGGAAGGTTCCTGGTACGAATCCGGGTCCGGGTATGGATGTTTGTAAGCGTATGGTGTAGAGGCGGCTGGTGCACCTTAAATCTGTCGTGGCCGAAAGTCCTCACGTTGGGTTGGCGTGGAAGTTTGGAGAGTGGGGTGCCAGCTCAGGTGTTGCTTCGTCATCTGACCGTGGTTCAAAATTACGAGGTGTTGTCCTCGGATCTTTCCCATAAGGGACTGATCCCGGACCGTCGTCAATAGCCCGTTGTGTTGCTCTAGTACGACGTTAACTGAAAAATTACCAATCTGGTACAAATAATGTAGCAAAAAAATGACCAAAACAAGTACCTATTTTTAAGAATGTTTGAAGTTGATTTCGTTGAAAGATATTTCCAGACATTTTTTTCATTAAAAACAGCAGTAAACACAAAGAACTCTTAATCAGCGATTTTCAATCTGATTGTTGCAAGATGGAGACTGGCGTGCCTTACAAATTGTGAAAGATTTAATTTATTCTTCTCCCATGGGGTAAATGCATGTCTGCAGTAAACACTAGAGTCGCCCTCCCAGGATATTCAAACAATCCTTTTCTTTCATTCCCACAACACTATATCTCCTTTTTCTTTCATATTTTTTACTGGACGCTATCTCGTGTTTGCACGATGTAACACTGCAATTTCGTCATAAAACCTAAAAACAACCAACCAATATAATTTTTTTTCAATATTTCATTACAAAGTGCAAAAAAATAAAGTGCTTCAAAAAGATAAACGAAGTCACTTTGGAGCTTTAAAGGTGGGAAATAATTATTTTCCTTCGAAAATCAATCGAAAAAATATCGATTTTTTTTTGGCATATTGCCAAAAACTATGATTTTTCGTGCACCGTAGAATTGTAGTAATATGTTTGTGTGAACTATACGATGCAGGAAAAGATTGAAATTCGCTGCTATTACAATACAAAAACGAAGAGAGTCGGTTTATAAACAGGAAATATTTGTCAATTTATAGGAAGAATAGGGATTTCTTTTGCTTGAAATATTGCGTCGTTTCGGATGACGTTATGTTTTCAAAAACGACGATTCAATCTTTTCCATTCAAAAATTCATTCGTTTCGAGCAATAAAAGAAAAAAGCCGCTTAAATTTCCCACAGAAATCCTAACCGCTACCGTGTTTTTTCTGTTCCAATTCCCGCCTCGGGAATCCGTCGGCCGAGGCAAGCGAATCCGTGCACATGCGCGGTCCGAAGCGTTCTCCCCTCCTTCACTCGCCTCCACCTCCCCTCCGCCGTCAGTGGTTTCGCCCACTAGCAGCGAGCGTGCGCCCTGGCGACGGCCTCTGCCAGTTAACGCACATGGCTGCCGCAAGATGAGTGTAGTGAACCCTCTCCCGAGCTCGTTGTTGCTGACCACCGCGGCCGAGCGCAACCGGACGATGCTGGCGTAGCGACCATGCAAGCCAAGAAGCGCTACGTTTTGGTCCTCATGAGCTGCGCCTTCCTCGTCCTCTGCTACTTCGGCGCCTTCCGCTTACGGCAACATGGCGGCGCGCGGCCGGCCGACTTCCCGAAGAAGTTACGTTCCTACACGGACACGGACGGACCCTTCTATCCGGACGAGGACCTGGTGGTGTCGCCCTCGCAGCGGCGCGGCGAGCGACGCGCCTCCCACAAGTCCGGCAACTGCACGCTCCACACGTGCTTCGACGTCTCGCGCTGCCGCAAGGACTTCAGGGTGTACGTCTATCCCGTGGACGAGCCGATCTCGGCCACGTACCAGAAGATCCTGGACGTGATCCGCGACTCGCGCTATTTCACGTCCGACCCTAGTCAGGCCTGCCTCTTCGTGCTGGGCATCGACACGCTGGACCGCGACAACCTCAGCCCGGACTACGTGCCCGACCTGCAGGCCAAGTTGGACCAGGTCAAGTACTGGAACAACGGCCGGAACCATGTGATATTCAACCTGTACTCGGGCACTTGGCCGGACTACGCCGAGAACCTCGGGTTCGACATCGGTGAGGCGATCTTGGCTAAGGCCAGCATGTCGACCGCCAACTTCCGACCCAGGTTCGACGTGTCCATTCCGCTATTCTCCAAGTCCCACCCCGAAAGGGGCGGTGACAGGGGGTACGTGGGGTCCGGCGACCTGCCGGCCACCAAAAAGTACCTCCTGGTGTTCAAGGGAAAGCGTTACCTGTACGGTATCGGGTCTGAAACCCGCAATTCGCTGTACCATCTCCACAACGGAAAGGATATTATACTCCTCACGACGTGCAAACACGGGAAAAAGTGGAAAGAGATGAAGGACCCGCGATGTGAGCTTGAAAACAAAGAATACGACAGGTGAGTCCGGTTCATTGTTTACGTTGCGCTCAATGTCAACAAACACCTGACAGCCAATGGGCTTTTCTTATCAGCTGTCAAATTTTGTTCTGCCCCATTCCAACACCTATCATAACTCAATGCTGAAAGCTTGATTAATTTATCAGTATCTAACTGCAAAACTATTTTTTGAGATTGAAATTCCTGTTAACCAGGTATTTTGATGGTTCTACTATTTAATATTTTGTTATGGAATGTTGACACAGACTTACAGGGACAGCAACTTCTGAAAAACAGATTCCTCTTTTGACCTGCTCAAATTGTTTTGCCCAATTTTAAGCAATAATTGTTGGTATGTGGCATACTAAATGAATTGTTTTGATGAAACAAACACACAATGAACAAATCAGCTGTCAAATTTTGTTCTTCCCACTCTATACAGCCCATCACCTGTTATAACATCCTGCGTATTGCAGTAATGTTTACCCTAGAGAGATGGTGGGAAACTTGATTAATTTATATACATTTACCTGCAAGACTTAAAATTGGAATGTCTTTAATCCAGAAATCATGATTGCTTTTCTCCCATTTAATTTTTTGTTATGTTCACACTGATTTACAGGAAGGTTGCAATTTCTGAGAGACAGAATTGCATGGAGCTGTTTATTTTTACCCCTTCCCCCCTACAGATGTAAATAATTGTTAAAAATATATCGACATGATGGTATGTGATAACAAAGTGAATTCTTTTGATGAAACAAACACGCATAATGAGCAGATCAGGTATACAATTTTGTTTTGTCCTATTCTAGAAAGTCCCAACATCCGGTCTAACTTCCTGCTGAAAGCAACACTGTTTATCCGAGATGATTTATATCAACAATATTTACTAGCAGAACTCCACATTAAAATAGCATTTGTTTTCTTGAAAATGCTTTCTTTACTTGCATTTTATTTTTGTTATGGAATGTTAAAACTGCCATTTGGGACAGCAACTTCTGGAAAACCAGTCCCCTTGAGATCACAACAGTTTTGGCCTCCAGGGATGTAAACAATAATTGTTCCACCAAAAAAGGGAGGCACTGTAGTCAGGTTAGAAGAGCATCGGGTTAGCAACCGGAGAGTTGCAAGTACGAGTCCAACCACAGACACGTACAAAGGGGCTGGTGCTGGTTTAATCTGTCGTGACCTCAAATGTCCTCATGTTGGCAAGGTGTGGAAGTTTAGAGACTGGGGTGCCAACTCAGATATAGCCTCTTCATCTGACTGGGGTTCAACATTACATGGTGTTATCCTCAAATCTTTCCTTGGGATTGATACTGAACCGTCGTTGATAGCCGACTTTGTTTCTCCAGTACGACGTTAATTAAAATACCTACCTATCTTCAAAAAATTATTGGTTTGATGTATACTAAAGTAAATTGTTTTGATGGAAGAAGCTCATGCAAATGAGGTGATTGAGCTCAACTTGCAGTCCCTCAATAATTACCCCAAGTTGGTATTACTTCTGACCCAATGTGTCAAGTTTGGTAAAGGGTCCTGCCTGTGGTGCTAAATGGAAAATAATGGGTCTAAATATGCAACTTCTTACATGTGATTTGTCAAAACAGTCAGTTTCCTTTACTCATTTCGTGTAACCCATGTTATTTCTATTTTTTCTGGAGCGTTTGTTTTTATACGAATTAGACCATATATTTACTTCAAATGTCAGAAATGTGAGGTGACAGGGTTGGAAGGTAGCAGAAAGTCTGACATCAGTGGTACCTAAACATTTTCTTTCCTCCATGCTCAAAATGGTTTGGATGCCACAATACATATTTGTTTTGTTTACGTGACTGTATAATGCACTGCAATAACTAGATATGAACTTTGACGTTCCATTTTCTAATTCAATGGTGGTAAATAGAATCATCACATACATTAATAAGCTCATTAATTAACATATTAATAAGTGAAAGTTTAAGAAAATGGCTTGAAAAGTACTCTTCAAAATCTTGATAGTCAAAGCAAAATTTATTAGTTGTTTCTAATCCCACTCATCTGACAGAAGTCAGACAAGCTCCAATAGGTCGTTGACATATAAAAAGTCCCTTACAGTCAAAGGGTCAGAAGTAATGTCCTGCTTTGTAAGTCCAAGACACTGGAGGACATGCTCAGGCGACGCCTGATCAGCATAACATTTCCTGCAGGTCTGGTAGGTTTTTGAACCGTCCACGATGGAAAAGCACTTAATATGTCCACTTGCAAGTCTGGTTTGCGTACTTCTGTCACATTTGATGTTTAGTAGAGTACCAGGACTTTTTCTGCAGTGCCAGTGAGAGATGTGTGGGTGGAGTTCGCCATGAAGTATTGAGTTTTTGTTTTACATATTGGAGTAGAGTTCTTGATATGTTAGAGAAGTAGAAGTGATCGAGCCACTCTTTGAACCCTCTTTAAGCTAATCCATCTGCGATTTTATTGCCATGTATGTAAATTTATTAGTACTCATTATAATTTATTCTGTTAATTTAGTATTCTGTAGGAGAATCTAAACATTTGCTGAAAAACTAAAATGTGTAAATAACATGCTAGTGGTAAATGCAGAAACAAACTTGAGAGTGAGCAACCTGAAAAGGATAAATAAAGCTGGAAATTGTTGGGGGATCGTTGGATACCATTTAATTTATTTTTTCATTTGTGTAATTTCAGAATAACTTCTTTTCTTAACATTTCATTACCACTATTTGTCCTTTAAATATTTATCCCACATATTAGGTAAATCAGGCCTTAACTATAAAAATATTAGGGAGGGGGGTCAAAGAATGATTAAATACAGCTGGAAATTGGGAACTTATTTGCAGAAATTGTTGGGGTCGTCAGACTCCATTTGATTTATGTTTTCATGTGTGTATTTTCAAAATAACTTCTTTTCCGAACATTTCATAACCAATATTTCTTTATGTATTTATCCCTCATATTAGGTGAATCAGGTTTTAACTATAAAAATGTTAGGGAGGGATCAATCTTTTGAGAATTGGCACTCCTGTCTCTTGGTTTTGTGACTATAACCTAATCAGTGAGGACGAGTGGCTTGACAAATTAGCCATGGTATGTGTAATATTTATCTTGTGTTTGGTGGCTTGGTTGGGACTGGGCCTTCCTGAGAATATTGAGAGTTAAGGAACTTAATATTAGTAAGGCAAACTCACCAAACATGAGAGTGTTAGATGTGAATGTTGTATCTGTGAATAACATTCTTTCAAGGCTAAAATAGTTTGAGACATGAAAGACAAAAAACCTGGCACATAGCCAACACAAAAGTAAACAAGGCTTCTACTACAGTGCATCCAATCTGGTGTGTATGTCTGTCTAGTTGCTAAACAGTTACAGTTATAATAAATGCACAGTTACAAGTTCAACATAAGTGACAGATTCCCAAATACTCTTCCTAAGACTATAGCGAGTTGAAGACCCCAATATTTATAGGAAGGTCCAGTCCACACCAAACATAAGATTCCCAAAGATTCTTCCCAACAATATTGGGGGTCAAGGAGCTCAATATTCTTAGTAAGACCCAGTTCCCCCAAAGCATGAGTGTTAGATGTGGATGTATTATCTGTAGTAATAGCATTCTTTCCAGACTAAAGAAAGTTTAGTTAATGTTAGTTTAAGATATAAAAGACATCACAATAAAAAAAAATTGGCATGTAGCCAACACACAAGTAAACAAGACTGCCAGTTATAGTTTATTGCCAAGTTAGTTACAAAACTATTAGTTTTATTTTCACATGCAGTTTCAATATGTGATCGATTTTCAAATATTGTTAGTAAGTCCCAGTTTCAGTCTCTACCAATCATGAGATTCTCAAATTTTCTTATTAGCGTGGTATGGAAGTTAGGAGAGTGGGGTGTTATCTCGTGTGTGACCTTGTTATCTGATTGTGATTCCAAATTACGTGGTGTTGTCCTAGTATCTTTCCCTTTGTGGGTTGATCCTGGTCCATCGCCAATAGCCTGTTATGTTACTCCAGTGCAACATTAATTAAATACCTACCTACCCAAACATTGTATTTGGAAGAATCTCGCAAGATTATTGGTTTAGGAATCCCAATTTTAAGGGTATTGAGGTAGGAGCTGGTTCCCAATGCCTCACGGACGCAGTATTTTGTATTAGGGTTTTGATATAAAAATAGTGTAGCAGTTTTCTGAAGTTAATTTTATCCTTTATCAAAGATGCCTTTTTATTGAAAATGTTTAGAATTTGCTTGTGGGGTATTTTTTCATTTTGGGAAATCTAAAATAATTTAGCAGAGAAAGATTATTCTTATTATAATTATATAAAGCTTACATGAATATATCTATAAAAGAGAGTGATTACCAGAGCTTATTTTTGCGTTGCCACTGTTTAGGTGGTTTGGTGGATGGGGGTTCGAGTATGCTACATATACGTAATATAATATATTAGGTATATTAATAATACATATAATATTATATATATTAATAATACATATAATATTATATATATTAATAATACATATAATATTATATATATTAATAATACATATAATATTATATATATTAATACATATAATATTATATGTATTAATAATACATATAATATTATATATATTAATAATACATATAATATTATATGTATTATTAATACATATAATATTATATGTATTAATAATACATATAATATTATATGTATTAATAATACATATAATATTATATGTATTAATAATACATATAATATTATATGTATTAATAATACATATAATATTATATATATTAATAATACATATATTATATGTATTAATAATACATATAATATTATATGTATTAATAATACATATAATATTATATATATTAATAATACATATAATATTATATATATTAATAATACATATAATATTATATATATTAATAATACATATGATATTAATATAAAAGGAAGTGTTTGTCTGTTTGTTTTTTCGTGACTGTTTATAAAAGAAATACAAAGCAAGATAGAGAAATAAATCTTTTATATCTTAAAAGTACACACTATGCCATTCTCATCCATTAAGTTTTGAAGAGTACATCGATTAAATGGCGACCGTCAATGTCAATGGAGTTTTGAAGTCTCTTTTGAAAATTTTGCATTGATCTGCGGACTATGTCCAGCAGAATCGTCTTGATTTCTTGCGTAAGTGCTCCCTTGAGTGCTTGCAAATTTGTTGGTCGGTGTTATACAAATACAAATATTGACGACCAGCTACAGGCTCGATACCAACAAGGCTGGTCCTTTGTTTATGAATTCTCCAATTCCCACTGACTATCCAATTGTATCTTAAATTCGTACACTCCCTTTGAATTAACTATACACCTTTGATTTGAGATGGCAGCAATTACGCAAGAAATTACGGCGATTCCACTGGACATGGTCCGCAGGTCAATGCAAAATTTTCGAAAGACTTCAAAACTGCTCGACATTGACTGTTGCCATTTAACTGATGAGGACAATGGCATACTGTGTACATCTTGGGTATAAAAGATTTCCTTCTCTGTCTTGCTTTGTATTTTTTTTATTGACGTTTTAAATCGGAACGTTCTTTCTGCCGCACCTAACACAGTAACATGTACCACAGAATACTTTCCTATATTTACTGAAATTGAAATATCAGTACTGAATGTGTATATACACCATGTCTATTATGAACCAAAGACGTGTTTAAACAGTCGAGATCATTTTTTCAGCAAGTATCAACAAATAACTTTTAACTTTAATTCTGATGTATCATGCTAGACAGAAGAAAAAAATCATGTAGCAATTGTGTTTTCTGGTATCAATTTAAGATAATTTGAAATATTTTTTGTACTTTATGGTTAGTAACAGTTCAACAAAATTAATTATCTGGAGTCATAAATTGGTTGTATTCAAGAAAACTTGATGTTTTGAGGAGACGTTGAACATGTTTATTTTCTGTGTCAGTATGTGAGCATTTTTCTAATATTTATACAGTGTCAAAACAGTGAATTTATGGTAATGTACCCCTTTTTGGGTTGCATCAGCAAAGAATGGTTGAACTTTTATATTGATTTATGTGACCTTTTCTATCATTCTTTCTGTTTTCAACACCATTTTACTCTTGTTTATAACAAGTCTAAAATTTTATAGTATAGTGTTTATGTTTAGCATTTAAAATACTTTAAAAGTTTGTTCTATTAAGTTTTACTAGACCAGATTAAAAAAAATATATATGTAATGAAATAAATTCTTTTATCAATTCATTGAATGTTTACTGCACCATGTGTCATGTATTTGACTCTAAGCTTAATGTATTGTTCCTAATACAAAATAGAAACTGCTGTTGCAAATCAGCATTAAAGTAAATTTGCATTCATTAGATTTTAAAGGGGTGGAGATGGGTTACAATCAAATCAAAGTACGAAAAACTATGATTTTCGTTAAAAAAAAATGGGATTGCTTAATTTAAAAGAATTTGCCTGTGTAAGTCTATAGGCATATTTCTCTCATTTATGTCAGTAAAGTTTTCTTGTGCGTATATGCCTATTTGATGTTCGGAACAGTTTAGCCAGTTATGGCCCTTGTACTATAATATAAAACTCAACCAACCTTGTGTGTATAGTCTACCACAAGAACTACTCCAGACACCCTATATTTATCACAATCTGCTGCTGTCTATTGCCGTAGAAACGGACCTTATACATTATCGATAGGGGATGCTTAAGAAATTTATTCAAGTTTGTCTCTTTGCTGTACTTGACAAATTGGTTATAGATTTGATATTTTTACTGAGCGCAGAGACAATTTTGTAGTTAACAACCCCTTTCTGCCACCAACATTCATGAAAAACAAAATAAAATTTTCGAATAAATCCTACTCAAAATGAACGAGTCCTCTTTTACTGCCACCATCCAGACTTGGTGTCGGGAGCGTAGTAGACAAACAGCATGACATATCTGTGTTGACATCCATCTTGAGTTTGGTGCAGCTGGTCCTTGTGCCATGAAACTCAACTGAAATATGCCTAGCCTAATGCTTTACCTGGGATAGTAATATGCAACGTTCTATCAACCTTGATGATTAGTGTGACTGAGATGGTTAGACCCGAAAAATTGTTTGAACTGACTTGTTTCCTATACATGAAGATCTTGTGCTTTCATGTGAGGGATAGTATTCATTTGCATGTTGAATTGAAAAGAAAGAGTAGGTAACAGTTTTTTAATGTAAATAGTGCTGAAATCACAATGGAGAATTTAAGGTGCTAGATGCATGACTTAAAACCTTTCACCTTCACTTTGGGTAGAGTCATTCTTTTAAATTACCCGTCTTGAACTTTAAGAACGAAAACAATTATTTGGTAATTAGGTACTAAAGTACCAGCTTGCATATGCTGGAATTTTTTACTCAAAAAAATAATTGACTTAATGAAATGGCATAATTAAATTTTTTGTGCCCAAATCGCTCCAAAATTAAAAAGTGCTGTGAGTTGAATTAAATTAATTTTTAGAGCTACAAAAATAGTTTCAATTTCCTATTTTTGTCCTTGACCCAAAAGGGTCACTTTGCAGGTCACAAACAGGTAGTTTCAGAATTTTATACTGGTCAAGGTGATGTAATCGATTTTGATTTGAATACAATTGAAACTGACTTCTTATTTAAAAATGTGACCATTTTCACATTAAGGGAACATACCTACATTATGTGCACCCTAAAAATTCCTATGTTTTAGAGCAGTGCTTTCCAACCTTTTTCATGACACGCTATGAGCATTTTTCTATTAACATGATTAATTATTTTTATTTCATACTAGGGATTCAATTAATAAAATCTTTCTTTCAAATATTTCTGCATAATAATATATTAATATTCCAGCTATACTCTTGTTTCGGCTAAGTCTTATGCAGTTATGAGCACAAAATGAACAAATGGAATGAAAATGTTATCCTCAGTGATTGATATTTGACACTGTTTCTATATCGCAGCTATGAACAAAATTGTCAGATTGAATGAGTGAAACTGATTAAATGTTTAGAACTTTTATTTTATGAAATTATGATTTGTAAAAATACAAAAATAAAATTAATTATGCACAAATGAATTACTGACTTTATAATAATTTAATGACAAAATAAACATTTTAAGTATTAATATTAATATCCACAATATTCTTTTGCCACAGCTAATAAAAATATTATATTATTTCACTGAGATACTTGGGCTCCTTTCTGTGTACAAAACTTTATATCTAGGACTATGGTCAAGAGAGCTTCATGATCAAGACTTTTCAATGATATCTAAATTCTTAATAGTGAGCATAGAAGAGAAACTTTGTTCACACATGTATGTTAAAGCAAACGGTATAAAATAATGTATAGCTTTTTTTGCTGATGGACAGAAACTCCTTTTTTGCAGTTACCCAGAATTAAGGTAGTGGAATATCCTAAAACTCAACTTCAAGGATACAGTCACATTTTAAGTCCAATAACTTCTCATTTTCTTTCACTAATAAATCGAATCCCATGTGACCTAATAAAGATGCATGTATAGGTGTTGATCTACAAGTTCTTATAGCTCTTTTTTTGGGGATTCGAACTACAACACTGTCTAAACCTTTAAAGGGAACTATTTTTCACCACATCTTTCCAAAGTTGAATTTTGTTTTTGAATCCTTTAATTTTGTCAATGCAAGTTAATTATATCCTCAAGCGGTCTTTGCATTTTTCGATCAAGTTAATTTAGGTATTCAAATATGTAAGCTAAGTAGGCCATTTTTTTCAACCAGTAATTATCTTTCAACTTAGCAGAATATTGAGTTACCCTAAAAAATATTTTTCATTCTCTTTTAACTCATGAATTCTGGACAGAACTCTCCTTCCCAACAGCCAACGAACTTCAGTATGGAACAACAAAGATCGACTCTCTGATCCCATTTCATCACATAAAATTGAAAGATGTGATTGAAGGGGTTTACTTTTCATCACATTCACCATTTTTATAATTTCACTAGCAAAATACCCGACCTTACTCGGTTTGAATTGGTTTACTCTAGATTGAAGAGATAATAAAAATATATAATGACTTACGTTTTTTGTAGAATAAAAATTTATTTTAACATCTTTCGCCATCTTTATATTTTCTACAACTTTGGACACAAATCCTACACATGCATATCCATTCATGTAATACATTTCACATACATCGCACAATTGCTGTATGACAAAGCTACAAAATGACGAAAGGTGATACTAAGGTTACTACTATAAAAGACGATTTATAGGAAGATTTTGAATTCCCTTTCTTAAGTTCTTTTCATGTTCAACTCAATTAAAATTACGATTTACGGCGAGTGCTCTCGCACTCATAGTCAACAAAACAATATTTTTTTACTTGTGGCACTCTTGCCTCCGGTATGCGACATTGTGAAATTTTGCAATCTTCTCCTGTCATTATTACAACGAATTTTTTAATGGAAAAAGTTCCAGTTTGAATTAATAAACATTATTATTCTTTCAATAACGGCATTATTCTTTCAATAATGGCATAACTACACATAAAATTTACTAAAAATTTATACCGACTTACCTAACATTTTTAAGTCTAATACTTTGTGGTGCTGTTGCGTGTGATGAGAAGGAAAACACATTTATTAAAATAATAAATATTTAAAACAGGAAACAGCGAAGTAAAACAAAATAAAAGATGTCGCAAAAAATTGTTCTAAAGATATTAATTTGTGATTCAATTTTATCTCTTGATCTCGCACAGTTGCCACAACTTACAACTAAAAGTGTACAAAATTTAGAAATGTAAAATTAATTCAGAGCGAAAGAACCAGAAAAAATATCACTGCTCGCGCGATCTTGTTCATTCTCGTTCCATTGAAAAATATCGTCTGTCCCAAATATTCGGAAATCGTTTTCATTGCGCAAAGAATAAAAATAAGACTCGAAATAAATGAAGTATCAGAGATGAAATTCCATAAAAAAAAAATATAATTTTTTGAAGAATAATTACTTTTTCAGCAGTACTGGTAAAGCAATCGAAGTAATCGTAATATTCAATAGACATTCCAATTTTTCCAAAACTACCAAATTATGGTTGATTTAAGTATACTTACTCAGGTGTTTTAGCATGAAACTCAACTAAATATAACAATAAAGAAATGTTTAATATTGCATTCACTAAACTAATAGATAATGTATAAAATAAAATGCAATGCAATCAAATATCTGGAATACAATTCATGTGATGTCTACACAAACACAAAATCGAGCATAGAACAGAAAGACGGACAGACAGACTTTCGCAACCAATGCCACTCACTAAATGAAGATAAGTACTCACCGTATGCAAATTTTCATGAAAATATCTTAAACCGCGTGGACGTGTATAGGGCACAACATACAGACAGACAGACACCAAACGAGAAAATGGCGGATTCGGCATCAGAAGGGTCCAAAACGGATAGAAAACTTGAAATGGGTCGAAAATATTGAATGTACAAACAAACACTCCATTCTTATTTATATAGATTAAGTGTGGATTTTAATTCTGGATGTAATCTATTTGACATGAAAGCTTCTCTACGAGTAAAGCAGTTTATTATTTGAACACTGACTTTGGAGCTCTTGACCTTCCTGGGGCCACCTCTCTGCTATATTGGACTGCAAGACTCCTCATGTCTGAGAAGATGATGGCAGGCGTAATTAAACAAGAATTATTTGAACATAAGGGTTTTCAGATTAAGCTTCGAATCCCAAGCCTCTAGCCCTTCCTGTCATTGCAGCCGTGCCATCAGTACATAAACTTACTCAATTTTTCCATGAAATTTTATTTGTATCAAAGTATTCATTGATCACTTTAAAGATTTCCTTCCCAGTTGTTTTTACAGAAGAAATTATGCTCTTTCAACCCTTTCTCATCAGGAATTTGAACAAGTGCAAATAGTTGACAACAGTTGCTAACATCTGTTCATTCATCAACCTGTTGGGAAAATTTCTGAAATTGATTTCGCAAACTTTCTAAATTAGTGTTCTTTCTATGCTAACTGACATGTCTTTGGTTAAATTTTTCGCGGCATATTTCCAGTCTTTTCGCGGCTCACCGGTAGGAAGTGGGAAGCAACTTAAAATGTTCAGTTTTTGAGTTGGTGATACTAATCTTTTAGGAGTACGATATGACATACCTTTGTTTAAATCATATTTCCTCAAAGTTGTTTGGCTCAACGCTCCGCCCTTTTCAAAGAATTGTTTTCGGTGCCCATCTGGGAAACTATCAACTAATAATAAACTGCAAGTATAGTTGTCTGTAATTTTTGAATTTCACCTAGATATTTGTGCAGCGTGTGTAATTTAAGAATTTAAAACAGATGTTTTGGAAATAAAACATCTGAAATTATTAAGCTACTTGTTAAATTGAAATGACAAAAATTAATTGCACATATGTGCACTAGATTGCTTACTATGTATCAATCAAATCAGTAGAGTAGAAAGTAATATCTAATGCGAAGGACGATTCTGGTGTATGTTATTGATTTTTTCTATGTTAGGCTCTGATTTCATCAGAAGCATCATTAAAATTTCCTCTTTGCAATTGTTTCCTCTATTTTTAATAAAAAATATCTGGCAACATTAGTAATTGTCTGTTCAATTGGTCAAGTATATTTTTAGGCGATAAATTTTTTTTTTAGCATCTGCCCATTCTTGTTCTTCAATGCCCCTTACTCCAGCATTGCTTCCCAAGATTCCTCCAGCGCCCACTTTGGGAAACTGGTTTAAATGCTTCAAGGAGCAATTTACTATTTTCCATGTTTACTAGAAAGACATTTTAATGCTTCATACAACCACCATAAATGATTCAGGAGCAAAAAATAAAATTCCACGAGTCTAGCACGAGCTGCCCATTTGACTGAATCCTCCACTGGTCACCAAAGACTTCTAAGATTGCAAAAGCTCATTATGTTGCTCCAGTGTGACACAAATTACATACCTCACCTTCTTTATCATATTGCCTTCTGTTGCACTTACAGTATTTTCAGTAAATCGAACATATTTGATTACTTATTTTAAGGAAGATCTACACATTGACTTTTAATAGGATAGCCTACAGTTCGTGTGGTTGGGTTGAATTATAAATTTCTACTGTTATTCTTTTTTTTTAGTCGTGTTTATCCTGGATTCTGACAAAAATGGCTCTCGTACCATAAAATTCAACCGTGGATTTGAATTTTCAGTTAGATAGAAAATGTGTCATATTCAATTAAAATGAACGAATACCTGTAATTCAATTAAGCCGGTCTGTTTTTGAAGTACGGATTATACTAGTTTTTATTGCTTGTAATCTGCAAGAAAAGTTCGCTTTCCGAGACAAGCGGCCTTGTGTTATGTTGTTCAAAGGAGGAAGCATTTATTTTGATTTAGTTAAGATAACAAAAAGCATTACAGGTGTTAGATTACACATTTCAAGGCCATTGAAATTCATCCGTGATTATAATAATACTTCCGAGAAAGTAAGGATTGTCTGGCAAGGTTCAAGGATAGAATGTTTTAAGTGTCTTGCCAGGTTTTCCTGACACTTAATTGCTCAAAAGCGCAGAGTGACGTCTAAACCATTTGACTCAATTTGTTTGATCGGTGTTTTTCGGAAAACTTTTGATACATTGTTCGAATCCTCTCGCGATCGTTGTAATGGATGCATATAAGAGTTTCCTTAAAATGTAATTTGTCGCCATTTTGGCGTTTAATCTAGTTGGCGTCGACCAATCAACTATCATGTGTTGATGTTTTGAATTTATTCTTTGGAATTTTTATTGGCGACGTGCTGGAATTGTTTTCGAAAAGCAAACCAGGTGACGTCACGTTCGTAATACGTTCAGGAAACTGTATAACACCGCAGAAATACAAATGCCACCAACATTTTAGCGTGACGTGAAAATACCTCTTAACAGGTATAAAATAAGAGATGCTTTTGCTGGTACCAACTGTATAAAATTCTGTAAGCTTTTAAAAAATTGACTCATTGATGTAACTTTAGACATAGTTGTGTATCGCTACCATTCATACCTCATTCACGTGTTTGTTCTGTTAACCTTCGTGTGCAATTCTTGAATGAAAATGTCAGGTGGAAAATTCCAAACTGTCATTGCTTATCTCATTGATTCATTGCGAATTGCTTTGTCGATAAGATTAAACTGTTTACTTATCGAATTGGCTTTTGTAAACATTCTGTTTTCTTCAGGAGTGGTAGTCCTTTATCTCTTGATTCTGCGTGAGTTACATGCACTTTCAGATAGAAACATTTTTTGTTTTCTTTGGCTGTCGAAAATGGAAGTGGGAAATCCAGAAAATGAGGGTCTCAGCCAAAACAGATCCATGTAATTGCTATTTACATTTGTTAGAAGGGAATAATATTGTTTTCGATTATTTTCTAGTGTTCGTGTCTCATTTAGGAGCATGTTACGTAAATGCTAATTCAGTGTCAATAACCTCCTTTCATATGTTAATTGTTATCTTCAATTAGAATTCGATTGATCCAAACATACAAGCCAGACACAACGTGTAGTTAAGACACGAGAACTATCCAATTCTAACAAAACATAAACATTAACTAACTTAACATTATTCAAACAAGTTGCATTACAAACATGTTTTTTTTTCTTCTTGAACGTGATGGGCAGGAACCCAGTCTGAAATCTATTGACTGATTTAAATTTAGTCGTGCATGATAATTTGAGCCAGTACGTGTTGATTTAGAAACATAAGATTTTTATCGCAAAGACTGCGATAAAAGTTTTTCAATGGCTGATAGCAACTTTTTCTCTCAAATAGGTATTTAGTTTTTAAGGTGCATTATATAATACATTAGATATCACGAAAATCGACCAGACTTTCGATTTTCTATATTGCTTCAAAATATCTCCAGCTTTATCTTTCAAATGATAGATACCAAGATCTTGTAAGTGTACAGAATGTTTTGCTAGTAGCAAGGGTTGTTAATTCTTTAGACACATGTGCAAACACGTTTCTAAACCTTTAAACTCAATTTCTGAAGAACTGTGTTTTTGCAATATGATACTTTGTTTCAAACTGATAGCTCAATGAATTGATGTATTGTAATTATTTTTGTATCATTACCTATATAAAGTAGAATTGGCCTCTGTCCTTTACAAATCCCCACCGTTCGATCAATCCACTCCACACTTGGTACACTTATTCTTAGTAACCCTGCGGGTAACGTAGGTTCTATTTGTCTTGGGTGTGCAGAGGGGGTTAGAAACACTATTCGAAATACCCTTAGGAATAACAATGAGTATTTATACGATCAATGTCAGACCAATTCACACTTAATTTGGAACATCCATTCTAGAATTCTGCGGGATACATAGGCGAAAATATTAACCCCGTTCGATTTGTCCTGGGTCTGCAGAACTGGCTAAAAACAATTCGAAATAAGTACAGGAATAACATTGAGTATTTTTACGATCACTAGCTGACCAATTTTTTTTATGTTCAGTCTTTAAAATCCTGCGGAAAACATGCTTGACCAAATATGACACTTGTGTTATAAAACGGCAAAACAACCAATCAACTTGCGGGAAACATAATTCAGATGTTAACCCCTTTCTCGTTTTCCTCGGTCTGTACAGGGAGGTTAATAAAATCTGAAATCAACATAGGAATAACATTGAGTACTATTACGATGAATTACAAACAATTCTGTCTGAGCAACGGCCGTTATTTCAGCTAGTTATCTATTTATACTGAGGATGTTTTGACCCTCTGAGTTAGTGAATGTTTAGTCGATTTTTAAATGTTAACAATTTCTGATATTTATGCTTTCTTGGTGAAAAAAATTGTAAATAAAACCTATTCTCTCTTGCAACTTGATTGATTGAGGGCCAAACATGAAGATTAATATCAGAAATTTCCTACAAAAAGTTTTATGGAACAAATTAGAATTTGAGATCACTGTTCAAAAAACACGCTAATTGGCTAATTATATCTAAATTAGATTATTAATGATTAATATTCGTAGTATATCTTAACTGTACATATGTTTCTCTCTTTTTATAATGCAGATTGTATTTAAACGTTCGTCGATTCTGTTCGATTACTTTTTAATTTAGTCTTGGCATTTGAGCTTGTCTTCATTCGTAAATTTTTTGTTCGTGTAAATTTTATTTCAAGTGTGTAGTAATTAAGTTTGGGTATTTGTCTTTCACTCGAAATTTTAGTTTGCATGTTACAATTGCATAATTACGTTTCGGCATTTGTTCTCGTTACTATTCAGAATTTTCGTTTGCGTTATTTAGGTGTTTCTAGAAGCTATTAAGTTACCCCAGTGGGGCTGAGCCAAAGCTACCCTTCTCAAAATGTGAAGTTAACTTGCCTTTTTTGGAACAACACTGAAGTAAAAATTAAAAAATCAAGTTATTCACAAATGTCCAGTCTCATTATGTCTGTTCAGATGGCAAAATGTTATAAGTCACTTTTTTTAATTTTTCGTGACAGCAATTTTAAGATTTAAGATTCAACATGTGGTTCTGTGGTTTTTGACTTATTACATTTTTCCACCTTTGTTTTCTCATAAACTGAAAGAGAAAGACTTACGACATTTTGCGACCTTCTACACATTAACGAACTAGATTCCAGAATGGGACTTACTCAATTCTTTTTGGGAAAATTGGCTTGTAACATTTTGCCATCTGAGCATGATGTAATGGAATGAACACGAGTTGCTCTAACCATTTACACAAGTTTAATTTAGTTGTAAAAACATGCAATTTCCATACACTAGTATAGACAAAAACATTAAAAATATCTCGGGGGGGGGAAGGTTACAGGAGTGTGCTCACAGCTGCAGCCGGCGAGAAACTGTTTTGTTCTCACTTTTAGTTTGGCACCAGTTCTGAGGTTTATAGCTCCGCAGCTGGCCCTGTGTCTTAGTTCACTTGTTACAATTGGAATTTGTCTTCTGACTAAAAACACAACTTCCATATCTATCTTTGACATTGGACAATAACCAAACCTCCTTTCAATTTTACGTAACCATGTTTTCGTGCAACTGATGATGTAACGAGTGCGATGTTATGGTTCTGTGTAACATTGATCGATTTTTAATGTCTATTGAGAAGTCTGAAAGCTTCTCTCGAGATAATAGCCAAGCCTCTCATTAAAGATAATAACATTTGCGTCATCTGTTAAAAAAAAATAGGAAAATGGTACTATCGATTCTTAGTTTTTAAAATGCACCAGTATGAAGATCAATATATTTCTTAACCGAGATCAAATCGCTTTGTATTGGCGCAGCTTGTTCGTCATTGGAGTTTACACCATGAATCCCAAACCAACCAAGCTGCTTTACAACCATTAAAGTTAGTTGGAGACTATAAAGTTAATACTTCCTCCGAAGTTGGCAGCTTCAATTTTGATAAAAAAAAAAATGAGGCATCAAGTATCCTGAAGATTTCTGGTTAATCCCCATAGGACTGCTGTATTGCTCCCCAGTGCGATATCAATTAAAATACCAACCAATCTGAAGATTTCTGGAACATTTGGAAAGTGCCGACACTTAAGCATGAACTTCAAATCTGTATATATGAAAATGATGTAAGTGTGTATATCTCTATACAAATCTACACAGTTTAACCAATCCACACGAAATTTGGTACTTGTACTTCAACAGGGTGGTAACAGAACCTGGAAAACCGGGAAATCAGGGAATTCTCAGGAAACTTTTTAAATCTGGAAAAATCAGGGAAATCTCGGGGAAAATTTCCAAAGTTTACAAAAAATCAGGGAAATTTTGACAATTTAAACGGCTACCATTATTTATTTAGAGATGCACTATTACGTGTGCTTTTGAGAATAGAATAAATCATATTCGCCGGTTTTTTCGCGGCCGCAGCGTCTTGGTTGCCGTGAGGCTAGCGATACAACTGGTGGTATACAATTTGAAATTTGTGCAACTAATAATGTTTTTTTTTGTATTAAATTAGTTATTTTTGTTTGCAATTATATTTTTGTAGACCTTTTTATGTACATTTGCAGTTGGTTTTGATGAATAGAATGATAATGTAGGGTGAGGTGTAAAAAGTTCATAATCAAAATATTTTGCATTTTTTCTCCATTTTTTTTTCAATTGCAATTTTAGAGTTCCATTAAGGGCTCCAACCTTTCCAATAACAATTAAATATCTGTAGAGAATAAATACAAAATATTTGTGGAGAATGATCCTTTTACACCCTCTGACCTTAAATATTTTAAAACGGTGTTGTGTGGGTACTGTATATCAATACCAATCACGAATCACAACATTTCATAAGGGAATTGCTAAATCAGGGAAATTTTTGTGAGACTATCATGGAAATATCAGGGAACTTTTTTTCTTGGATTTTGTTGCCACTCTGTTCAAACACTGCGGAAAATGTAAGCTATTTCTTTCCTGTCGTCAGACAAATCTGTTGCCATGAAAATTTTCACACATGTAGTCCTGAAAGTGCCCCTCGAAGCTGCAATTTTAAAATCTAAAGTTTGTTTTCCTGCAATTATTGGACATTGACAAGGAAACACGTTCTACAGGGTTTGTGTAATTGAAGGGAAATGTCGCGGTAGGGAACACGTTCTACAGGGTTTGAGTACTTGAGTTAACAGTATACAGGGAAATGTCTCGGTCATATTTGAATCCCGACCAACTCCGTGTTACTCAGGCCGACCACCCGGTATAGTGGTCAAGGTGTTAGCCTCTAGATCGGAAGGCTCCTGGTTCGAATCCGGGTCCGGGCATGGATATTTGTAAGAGTATGGTGTAGAGGCGGCTGGTGCACCAAAAATATGTCGTGGCCGAAAGTCCTCACTTTGGGTTGGTGTGGAGATTTGGAGAGTGGGGTGCCAGCTCGGGTGTTGTCTCGTTATCTGACCGTGGTTCAAAATTACGAGGTGTTGTCCTCGGATATTTCACTTAAGGGATTGATCCCGGACCGTCGTCAATAGCCCGTTGTGTTGCTCGAGTACGACGTCAATTAAAATTACCTTACCTGTCTTGAAATGGATGGTCTTTTAAGTCGGCATTTTTAAAAGGCTGTTTTGCCGTTTTATGACGCAAGGACCATATTTGTTCAAGCTGCCCCAAACAGAAGACAACGTCTAGTAAAAGGCCTTGGTAATTGTAATGGTAATTTTTGTTTACGTCGTACTAGAGCAACACAGCGGGCTATTGACGGCGGTCCGGGATCAATCCCTTAAGGGAAAGATTCGAGGACAACGCCTCGTAATTTTGAACCACGGTCAGATGACGAAGCAACACCTGAGCTGGCACCCCACTCTCCAAACTTCCACACTAAAAGGCATTGTATAAAGGAGTAAAGAAATGAAAGGGGAAAATATCGCTTGGGTATCGCAGCAGCGCTAAGAGGGCCGTCGTGGCAAAGTGGGTATGTTCACTGCGCCTGCAACCTACGAGTTGTAGATGGCAAGGTTAGATTGCTGTCAGGTCCTCAATAGTTCCTCCTTGGACGTATTTCTCTTCTGTGTTAGTCAAACTTTCATTCGGTTTGTATGTCTTTTTCTTGATGTTGTATGTGCGTGTCTTGTGTTTCGCTGCATGGTGAAATACGGCCTTGCGCCATTACCCCCCCCACCAAAAAAAAAAAATATTTCACGCAGCGGTATCATCGTGTTTACCAAAGACGGTTAACTCCATGAGAAATGAACCCTTGGGTACCTCGTTTACACCCTCAGGGCATTTTAAATGGCGTATGAAAATTCGTTCCTGGCCAAATGATTGATAATCGTTTTATCACACGTTGAAATGTCTGGGTTTCGATTCACGCTCAGAGATCGGAGGTCATATCGGAATAAGATCTGGTCTGGAGATGATCTCAAGAGGCCCTACGCCACTTACAAGGACTCGGTGACGCGTTGCTTTCAGAAAAACCCTTCGAAACGCGCATTCGAACCCGACTTCAAAGAAGCAAATCCCGATTGCGATTCGAAATGGCACTTAACGGAGATCTGCGACTGCGCAGTGGCACTCTACGTGACCAGATGCACGTTTGGATTCATTTATTACCAATCACGCTTGCTTTCATGTTAACTTGGAATCAAGAATTGAGCATTATGAATGAATCATTGTTGACCTGGATTTCAAGAGGGGAAAATGAAAGGTTCAGTCGTGACATTTGACTTTTTCTTTCTCTCTTTTTCTTCTTCTCCCTTTTCTTCGTTTGGTGTTTAATAGGTCATTAGAACTTTCTCGACAATGCACTTTCTTTTCGACTTCTGGATTTGTGTGCGGTAATGGTCTTGGGCAGGATTGGCGGAAATAATTTACGATCTTAAAACATGCGACCTGCTGCTGATTGAGGTGTATGTTTTTAACTCGTTAGGGTCGCCGAAATAATTAAGGTGGGGAATATCAATCGATGAATTAAAAAAAAAATCTTTAAGGGTTTTTTTTCTGATGGATTAGGGCAGTGATTCCCAACCGGTGGTACGCGACAATGTTTTAAGGTGGTACGCAAGTATGATACGAGCGACCCAAATATTCTACGAAATTTGTTCGATTTTTTAGTATGTACAACCACGCTATAGGAAAAATGGGATTATATGAAATCAATTTCGGGATTGACGTTTTTAGTACATTGTAATAAATGACGCTAACAGTAGCACATTATTTAAAGAGAAACTTCGTTGATGATTGTCTAATTCTATTCAATGGCTATCTCGGCGAAATTAAGTTGATAGCTCTCCCTGTCAAATCGTTTTACGAAGAATTCCTTTTTCTTTATGTATGAGAAATACGAACGAGATAATTATTTGTTTTTAGACCTGTGAGTAAAAAATAAAACTGTAATTTTCACTAATCGTTTTATTTTTTCCTTTATTAAAACATCCTTAATACGTAATACAAGTGCATTGTATTACGTAAAATATGAAGCTTTCTTAGTATTTTAATTAAAATAAAACAAGCCATTGGGCACTTTTCTGACATTAGATATATGTTTCAAAATAAATATATATAGGTCTGGTGGTACGACAAAAAATTCTAAAAATTTCAAGTGGTACGCTGTTACTAAAAGGTTGGGAACCCCTGTATTCGGGTATAAATTTTAAGCCAAATACAGCCACAGCCCAATTATATCACAAAATGCAATTGCTCTTATTACTAAATCCAGCTTAGTAAACAGCAACTTCATTCCATTACTTTCATGGCTGATTTCTTGTTTAACTATTCTGTTAAGCGGTATAGGGGTCAACCACCTGGCTCCAATCGGATCACCAAAAGCGAAGAAAGTCGATTACAATTCCTGTAGAACGTGTTTCCTTGTCAATATTCATTTATTGTAAGAAAACAAACTTTAGATTTTAAAATTGGGGCCTCGTCGGGCACTTTAAGGATTATCTGTGTGCCAATTTTCATGGTCGTAAGTGCTACAGATTGGTCTGAAGACAGGAAAGTAATAGCCTATGTTTTCCGTAGTGTTCTAAAGCAGTGGTCCCCAACCCCCGGGCCGCGGATCGGTACCGGTCCGTGGATCAAATGGTACCGGGCCGCACAAGGAACATTAAATTATTTCCATTTTACTTATTGTGGTGTATTTCCCTCGGGTCTGTACGACTTTTCATGGACGAGACGTTACCTATAGCCGCACCAAAACCGCGCATGTGCAAAATATCGTGATATCTGGGCAGTTTTAGGTGACGTCTGGAGCTGAGCGGCTGCAAGCGGCAGTGGCGTTGTAGCTTTGGTAAAGAGAAGGTGTTTAACGCTCTTCTCTCTGTTCACCGATCGGAAGGTTCCTGGTTCGAATCCGGGTCCGGGCATGGATCTTTGTAAACGTATGGTGTAGAGGCGGCTGGTGCACCTTAAATCTCGTGGCCGAAAGTCCTCACGTTGGGTTGGCGTGGAAGTTTGGAGAGTGGGGTGCCAGCTCAGGTGTTGCTTCGTTATCTGACCGTGGTTCAAAATTACGAGGTGTTGTCCTCGAATCTTTCCCTTAAGGGACTGATTCCGGACCGTCGTCAATAGCCCGTTGTGTTGCTCTAGTACGACGTTAACTAAAATTACCATTACCTACCTCTGTTCACCGGTACTTTCTCGTGTTTAACAGTGCTTGTTGTTCGTGTATATTGTGTTTGCTCAAATTTAACACACAAATTAGCAGAAATGAGTATCAAAAAGACGTCGTCAAAAAGTTTCCTGGAGAAAAAGAAAAGGCTCGGTGAAGAGACAGAAGAAGAGCCTTCAACATCAAAGAAACATGTAACTTTTAACAGACAATACCATGAGTCCTAATTGAAATATGGATTTATCGGGACAGGTGATTACACACACACCAAAACCGCTCTTCCTAGTTTGCGGCGACCGGCTCTCTAATGAGGCAATGAAACCTTCAAAACTGCTTCGCCATTTGAACGCCAAGCACCCTGGATTAAAAGACAAGCCCCTGGAGTATTTTGAAAGAAAAAAACGGGAACACGAAGGACAGAAGAAATTTATGAGGGCCACCACATTAATAAAGGAGACTGCACCGAGAGCATCATATTTGGTGGCTAACCGTATTGCTAAGGCTAACAAACCTTTCACTGTCGGTGAATAATTGATTTTTCTGCAGTGACAGCAACCAAAACAATACAACGAAATAAACTGGACATAAGCAACACACTTCGTGTGTCATTGTCTCCTATTACCTCCAGATGGAACAGTCTCGTTGCAAAGAAACAAGCTCAGGGTTCTCATTGATATAGTGTTCCATTGAGTAAAAATGACGATTAAATTAAAATTATTGAATCAAAACAATCTAAAATATAAATAATAATAATATAAATAAATCCCCCCCCCCTCAGCGGGTCGTTGACCGGTCCGCGGCGATAAAAAGGTTGGGGAGCACTGTTCTAAAGTATAAGTGTACCAAATTTGATGTGGATCGGTCAAACGGTGTAGATTTGTACAGAGGTGAAAGCGTTTTAGCGTATTGCCCTGGAATTAACCAGATCTCATTTCAATCGAACTCGCAAGGCTAGTTAAAACTTTGTATGTTTTCATCTGTTTTGTTCCGATTGTGGAAGCCAGTGAAAGTCGCCCTTTTCTGGCTTCTCCGCCTGTTCATAGCTTATTTATGTTGCGTACCATTTTGCGAATGGGGCATCTGGGACATACTGGACTTTTGTTTTCTCTTGAACCTGGACAAAAGACGTCCGTGGAGTTGTTCTAATCAACGATTTGAAACAATTTACATTATGGAGGCCTTCCAAATTATTTTTTTATAGGAGCACGCCGAGCCTTGGTGTGTTTTTTCGCTACGCTATCATACTGCGAGTTGGATGAGGCGCAGATTCGATTCGTTACTTACCCTAAGTGTATTTCTCTCTTTTGTATCAGATAGTGGCAGCTTTTTTAAATCAGGGTTTTGTTGGATCAGTCAACCTGTAACTTAGATGTTGGAGCCAAGACCCATAAATCAGTATAGTTTCTAGATAATTTTTTACTTAGGTCAAACATTAATATTTACGATGAATAATATTAGTGTATTAGGAAACAACAGGAAAGAAATTCTTGAAAGATCAAGATTTAATTTGAGTTTGGGGGTTATAGTGCATGACCATATTTCACCAAGCTACGCCAAACACAAGACAACGTCACATAAATAGACACACACAAGGTTTAAGATCTAGTCTTGTGAATCAGGCCAGTTTCGATAAAAATAAGCGTCCGAATTCTGGTCTAAAAGATTGGTACCTTGATTTTTTTCTATATAGCAAAACGAATAGTTAAGGCTTCCTTTGCCATGCATATACAAATCTGGTATTACTTTTATATAACTTACTCACAAAATATTCATGGGCTAGTTTTATTGAGATTGTGAGAATTATGGAGACTCGTAAAACTGTTCGTTGAAGATCTATTCGTGGTGCTATCGAACCCATTATGATCGAGTTGCGTAAAACAGACATGGAAGACCATAAAAGGCTTAATCTCGTTTATCTTCGATATTATGAGTGCTTTGATTCTGTGGGAGGTTGATCTTGATTTGATGTTTGTTTTTATTTACGATTCCTTTTTCGGCTCGCATGATCGTAATCGAAACGCGTTTGATACAGAATAGACTGCAGAAATGATGCTGGTATCATTTGAGACAAGAACCTGCTGTTTCAACCGAGCACGTCGTGTTCAATCAGATGTTTAAAATTATATCGATGGGACGTCTTTGTTTGAGACTGTTGTTTGGCTCGTCATCTGACCGTAGTTCAAATTTACGAGATGTTGCCTTTGAATCTTTCCCTTCAGGATTGATCCCGGACCGTCGCAACTAGTCTCTTGTGTTGCTCTAGTGTGACGCTAATTAATTACCAGTGCGACGCTAATGAATTAACTACCAGTGCGACGCTAATGAATTAACTATCAGTGCGACGCTAATGAATTAACTATCAGTGCGACGCTAATGAATTAACTATCAGTGCGACGCTAATGAATTAACTATCAGTGCGACGCTAATGAATTAACTATCAGTGCGACGCTAATGAATTAACTATCAGTGCGACGCTAATGAATTAACTACCTGTACGACGCTAATTAACTAACTTAACAGTGCAACGCTAATTAACTACCAATGCGACGCTAATTAACTAATTTACCCGTGCGACGCTAAGTAACTAACTTACTAGCGTGACGCTAATTAACTAACTACAAGTGCGACGCTGATTAACTAATTACAAATGCGACTCTAATTAACTAATTACAAGTGCGACGCTAATTAATTAGCTACAAGTGCGATGCTGATTAACTAACTACAAGTGCGACGCTATTTAATTAACTATCAGTTCTAATTAACTACCTACATGGGTCGTTGACAATAGCCTGTTGTGTTGCTCCAGTGCGAATTAAATGCCTATCTATGTCAATAAGAGGTATTTTCTTGCGCGCTAATAGGTGACTGTAGTGTTTCTCCTACTTTATTCTTTATTCTACGACTACTTTACATATTCTGAACGTGACATCACGTCGGCTTGTTTTTCGAATATTATTTCAGCACCGCTATATAAATTCCAAAAAATAAATTATGTAATGAGAGACATCTTCTGTCAAACTAAATATTGGTAGCGTTGGTGTTTCTGCTGCTATACGTGTTCCTTGTACGTATTCTGAACGTGTTTTAATAATTCTTGTTTTTCGGATACGATTTCATTATGCCAATAAAAATTCCAAAGAATAATTCTAAAATGAAATACGATGATCAACGTTAATTGGATGAAACCCCAAACCTTGTGATAAACTACATTTTAAGGTAACCTCGATAATATGTAATGCGAGAACATTAGGGTCAAATCTATGCATTCCGTCTGGTTTGTTCTCTGTTCCACGATCTGTTCCGAGAACTGTTTTTGAAAGCAAAATTTCGAAATTTGTTATTTATTTAAAGGTGAAATATGAATTAAAAAAAATGTTTAATCGATTTGTGGAATGTCGGTTTAGTACCCGAAAGAATTTCCGAAGTTACCTTTTTAAAATGATTCGTTAAATGCTAAAATTTCATTTATTACAGCTCTGCAATTCTCACTCTTAAAAATATTTTTAAATCCCAAATGACCCAACCGCAGAAACGCGGTATTTTTTTTTACTTATCTAATTAGCCGAACTTGTTAGCCGATCGATTCTAATTTGAAGAGTATCTCCGACACAATTACCTAACGGGGAGAAACTAATAACTAAAGAGAGACCTCATTAGGATAAAATTAGGTTGACTCGCTTTATTTTTATCCGTTCATCCTCACAATGGACTCCAAAAAAATTCCTCAGGTCCCAACTCATTTTCTTTTTTTTGGAATGCTCTACTCTTTTTTTTTTTTTTTTTGCGGTGGGAAAGAAATATTCCGTCCCATAACAGACCGTGTGGTTTATCAGACTCTTGACCTCAATGCTACACAAGAGCCTAACAGAAGAAGGTAGAAAGGGATCCAGTCTGTTATGAGAGAGCCGAAAAAAGATCCCGGGTTTAACCCTACTACCCCTCGGAAAGTTCTTTTTGGAAAGTTCTACGTCTTCTGTCATTTCGGAATTCTTTTTCTTTCCCCCTCGCAGCTCCCGAACCTTTCTATTTTTAAAATCGTCTGCTGCTTTTTTTTTGGTTTCGCGGCCCATCTTGTTTTGGAATGAGATTTTTTATTCCATTTTTTTTTGCTCCAGGTTTGGATGTTTCTGGTTTCGTTGCTTTTTTTTTCTTGGATAAGAGAGGAATGCCACAAGCAGTTAGCCATAAATCTCGGGCTACTCAAATTTTTGCATCTGGTAGCCACATTTTCGGTGCTGTTTCTCGCCGAATATATATTTCCCTCTTCCGTCCATATATATGCATTTTCAACTCAACTCGAAGCTTCAGAAACCCGAATACTTTTGGGACTATCTTTTCGACGAATTTTCTTGTGCGTGGAACTGAATATTTCGCACATTCCAAGATGGAACGATTTATAATTTTGTAAGCCTGGATTCTATTGAATGATATGAAAGTTGAGTCCATTAAATTGCGTGTCTGTTCATTGTTACAAAGTAAAATGTGGTTTGGAAATTATTTGTAATGTTTTTTTTTGCGTTTTTGAGGTGCTAAGAATTTTTTTTGTATTTGTAATTCGACATTTAATTTGCAAATTAAATTATCCTCTTCTTTCCAAAACATATTTACTATATACTCTAAGCTTGTGTAATTTGATGATCATGACGAATGTTTTATATGCGAGTCTAATTTTCCATCTTGAAATGAAAAGTATTTAGAATTTAAATTTCGACTCGCAGATTGGATTAAAGATTAGTGATGTTTCCGTTACTTAAAAGCTCAGTTGAATATGAGGTAAATGGGATTTATATTTCTTGGAAACTGTTCTAAATCGAAGTGGAGTTGATTCTAAACAGCCTCGGAGAAGTGGAGTTGGTTTTAAGCATCCAAAAATCGATATTACAAGTTTAGCTTCAGGGGAAAAACGGACTTACCGAGCTTCCAAAATGTATCAAGCGCCAGTGAACTCTTAATATACTTTTTTAATCATGTCTGGAACGACGACAATTTCATTTGTCTTACTATTTCAAAATGCCATTCATTTTGGAATTAAGATATTTTCTGTTACGCCTTTTATCTGTTGTGAATTCCTTTAGTTGGCCTCAGACATTACTTTTTGTGCATTTTTCCAATCTGTTGAAATGAAAACCGGAATTATTTGAACTGGTTGATATCTGGCATTTATTTTTGTTAGCTATCATCAGTTGTTGGATTTGTTAGAATTTTGTTATGTTTGTCTTGGAATGTCATTCAAAATTGATAGTATTTCGTTCTCATTGTACGTTGTAAAGACAGCCACAATGAGAGAAAGTTTCTGTCAAGCTAAATGTAGGTAGCGGCAGTGTTTCTGCTAATTAAGGTATTTTCTGTACGGATTCCGAACTTGACGCCACTTGGTTTGTTTTTCGATTTGTTTGACATTGTAATTTCGTACTCAACAAAGTCATTTAGAACTACCTCTTGTTCATTCATGTTAATCGCAGGGCTGCCACAGGCGAGTAAAAGGCAACTTTTTGCTCCTATTTTTCAACCGTGACGACTCGGAATACAGTTTTTCACAAAATCGGTCTAAAATGTTCCTTTTTCAAAAAATTTGCAACTGTTTTTGAAAATTCTCCCTAGGTTTCCAAAAATGCAGTCCTTTTTTTTCTAATAGCAGGCTGAAATTTATTTTTTCGGTTATTTCTTTAGAAAATTTTTTTAAAGGCAGTTTCAAAAATTTTGGCGTCAAGCCATAAAAGAAAAAATACCGAAATCTGGTCTATAGTTGTCGCAAAAAACCTTATTTAAAAAACATTATTATTATTTTTCAAATTTATATATTTTGGCGATTATTACTATGTTTGTATCATACTTAGGCCGCCACTGCGACACCGAAGCCCAACTATGCACACATAACCGTGAAATGACGTAAATTCTCATTTCGCGCCATTTGCAATAAATATTCTATCGAAGAAAACGTGTTTTTTCGCTTACTTGGTGTACAAAAAAAAGTATATTTTGTAACAACATAGACGTTACTGGATACAACCATTTAGGTAATTCAGAACGGAGAAGCGTGTGCGTCGCCGCAGCGGCGCCGGAGGCATGTGAAAACTGCTTCATTGGATCTAATGTATCACAGACCGCACCGTAGGCAGTGGCGCCGCACGTTGAAAAACCGGATGTGTGCATCGGGCCTTATTAGCTCATTTTGTGTTTTGGCCGATTCATTCTGTATTTCAGCTGAGATTGTTACTTGAGAGTTACTAAAATAGGTTTCAAGAGATTTTTTGCTGCGTTTCTTCAGAATTTATACTACGTATTTTCCCCCTGTTGCTAAAAGAATGAAGACATATTTTATGCTGTAAAATATCAATTGCCGAATAAATGAAGCGCGTATCTGAAAACGCAGTTATTCGAGCTGCCTTTGAACATTTTTGTCTTTTGCAATTGAATGATGTAAGATTGCATTGGAAGTGCTCCTCGAGGCAAAATCGATATCGGTTGAAAAAGGAATATCGGAATCGATCAGTGTTTTAAAGGTAACGGACACGTGACTGATGTTTCGACTTCATTTTATTCCTCTTTCCAGGGGCCTTATGCTTTTGAAGGATTCGTATCGCTTCTCGTTCCATTCGTAATTTTAGCGATTGCCGTCGAATTGGGTGGAAATGAAAAAGAAACGAAGCGTGACCAGTTCTTTTTCTATTTTCCCGATCCTTGTTTTTTTCCCTTCCTGTTTCCCGAAAACATGCGAAGAATCCGGAATAAAATTAATTAGTTTGGATTTTTGTCGAATCTTTTTTTTCTCTGCAGGTGCGAAAATGGCGATTGTTTCTGACAGTTCGCATTTTCGGTAGCTTCGTTTCCTGCATCTTTTTTGGCGATGTTTTTTTTCGATCAATTTTCTTTTCTTGCGATATGAAGGAATTAATTGAAAACACGGGCGTCTTCCATATGTTCTCGCACTGTATTTTTTTGCAGTTGAGCGTGCCCTTGTCGATTTTAATTCCGTATGTTATTTAGTTTGCCTTTTCTTCGGACCGGGCTTTGAAATTTATATTTAGCTATCTAATATTCAGATATTGTCATCAACTATATTTAACCTTTTTAACTTTATACCATGACACTTGTCTGTCACTCCTTCATGGGGGATAGATACAATTCAATATCCTTCAGGTATTGATCGATGTTCTTACCCTTCGGGTATTTGATCCCGGAGCGTCGGCAATAGCACGTTGTGTTGTTGCAGTGCGACGTTAATTAAAAAATACCAAATCATTTATAGGAAACCATTAATATTTTCAATTAAAGTTGCTATCTGAAAAACCTTTCACATTTTATAAATAACAAGACACTGCGTGGCTAGCCCGGCGTTGCCCGTGCCAGTTTTTTTTTGTGGGGTTATTGGTTTTCTTCGCAAACCAAATGGGAATTCGTAGCCTATTGGATAACAGCCATCACGGATTCCCATTTGGTTTGCGAATTTGTAGCCTATTGGATAATAGCCATAACGGAGTTGCCCGTGGTGTTGGTTTGCTTTGCAAACCAAAAGATACACATATTTAATTGATAAATCTATATATATAATCCTCTTACGTGGCACGCAAAAAAGACGTTATTTGTTTTCGCAATTTGGCAACATTGTACGATTCTTTGTTTATCCCAAAGCCTCGCGCTTCAATTGAATTTATAGCGTTATCGGATGAAATTTTATTGAAAAAAAAAATTTTAGTCGAGCTGTTGCAGTAAATAATAGAAATCAAAGAAAACGGAGGATCTTTTCAGGGTCATTAAAAAAAAAAGGTCCGATTCGGGGCAAACTATTATAGTTCAACAAGACGCTTGCATTACAACTTTCGACAACAAACTCAATGAAAAAGTGTGGGTGACTCGAGAGTGCTGGAAATGTACACACAAACACCATGCTGGATATTCAATTTCAAAAGCAGCGCTCGCGATTCGACTCAAAATTTGCTCAAAGTTTCCATTTGAATTCTGATTTCAGAGGTACTGTAAATATCTTTTCTGAAAAACAGCATAAAATTTAGATTTGAAAAATATTTTTTTGGAATATCATATTTTGTAAACAATTCCTTCTGCTAGGACACATGTCTTCATTGATGCGAGCGAAGCGAGCATAGGTTCGCGAGCGTTAGCGAGCAGGGGGCGGACCCCCTAGTTATTTATTAAAAGAAAATCATATGTATAAGGTATCTATCAGGTGTAAAATTTTCCGCAGATTCCAAATCCGTTAAAAAAAATTTCTATCTTTAACGATCGCTGAGATAAAAAAAAACACTGAAGAACGCCAGTGATAACTTTAATAATTTCTTTTGTTTTTCTCGAATCCGTTTCTCAGGAAATCAAAATGAATGAATCTCGAATGAAACGAGGGTCACTAGAATCTGTTCGCTGCCATTCAAGACGGAAGGTTAAAAAGTTGGCGTGGTTCCAAAGGCTGACGTCAATAGTGACGTGAAGGAGAAAAGTCTAAATTTTGATGCTTTTTCATTTCACGAAAGAAGAAAGAACGGTGGAAAAAAATATTGAATTCATTTTTATTGTTGTAGATTGAAATTTAAAATTCGTCGCGACCCAAAAAATTTGGACTAACTGTGTGCCGTACCCCATTACTGTACGTGCCACAGATTCGTCAGCACTTTGCGTGCAAGAAACAAACACTTCATTTTATAATAGAGATTCAACATAATCTCTAAATTTTGTAACTAACTAAGTCTACAAGAGAATCGGAATATATCATGATTTTTCCCATTTGTCTTTGTTTCCTGACGATCTACTGAAACGTCATTTTGTCTCGAGTATTTCCAAGGTCAAGTGGACACTTCGTCTCGAGTAGTTTTTAAATAAGTGTCACTTGTGAAACTTGATAGGTGAACCTATTTTACGATCCACGCAACCGAAAAATGTCATTTCCGTGACGTCATTTGAAGCGTCATTGCGTTGACGCTAGCATTTATGACGTCACAATCGAATGTCTGGGATTGTCCTCTTAAATTTTTATTCCTAAGAATGCAATAATTGGACGAAAAACGCATTTTAATTTGGGGAAGGTGCAGTTAAATGAGTTTTTTTTTTCCCCTCCAGACCTCGGCGTCTCGGCAGCAAGTTAGGTAGTAGTGGATTGGCAACTGGAGGGTTATAGTTGAAAAATAGACCACAGGCAAGGACCGTCGTGTACATGGGGGTTTAGGACTAGTTAAATCTGTGGTGGCCTCAAATGTCATCGCGTCGGTGTGGTGTGGAAGTTTGGAGAGTGGGGTGCCAGCTCAGGTATCGACCTCGTCATCTGACCGTGGTTTAAAATTTTTTGTTTTCCTTGGAACTTCCCTTCCGCTTTTATCCCGGACCGTCGCTACTAGCCCATGTCGCCTCAGAGTGCGACGTTGATTAAAATACATACTTGACTGCAATAGAAACCGACTTGTGTACATTTGAGTGCCATTGAAGCGGAACGCTGCTGATTGAGACGTCGTGAAGGAGTTTAAGGTACAGCTTCAATCTACGTTCATAGCGGTGGCAAAGGCCTTGGCGATTTTCTAAAGTCGCCAAGGAAATAATTATTTCAAATGAATCAATGAAATCAAACGACAATTCAACGGATTTCGAAAGAACTTTCTAGAATGTTCAAAATGAAAATGTAAAGTTTCTGCTTGCCGAGGTTACCATAAAAACCGCAAAAACCGTTATACAGATGGGTTGCCATAACTTACCGTAACTCGCTACTAGAAGTGAAAGACTACTGAAGAAAAAGCGCCACGGCCGTTGAAACCGCTATAAACGTAGACTGAAGCTGCACCGATTTTAAGACAATTAAGGGGGTCCGGGACACATTGAAATTTTTTTTTATTTATTGATTTATAATTTTGAATTTTTTTGTACTGATTACCCATCTAACTAATAAACGAAATCACAACACAAAATTTTTCAAAAAGTTTAAAAAAAATTTTAAATTAAATATTTTTGAAAAAAAGAGGGTCTATTTAAATTGCTAAAACGTAAAATATTCTTGATCCATTTTCAAAATTCTTGCAGTAAATTATTCACAAATTTACAAACTTTAATTTTGATTCAGCAATTTAAAAAATATTAATTTAATAAAAAATAAAAAATATTTGAATGAAAATTTTTTGAAAATTTTAAGGTACTTTTTTTTTTTAAAGTCATATTTTTAAAAGTAAATATTTGTTTCAAATTTGCTGAATCAAAATTAAAGTATAATGTTTGGAAAAGATGAATACTTGATTTAGACGTCATTTTAAGCAGAAAAACACAGAGAATTTCTTAAAATAATAAAAAAAAATTCGAAAATTTGACGATTTTTGTGTCCCGGACCCCCTTAAGCTATTTCACTTGGAAACGGTTTTCCCGAATCTTCGTCAGTTGGTACGGGATTCACATCCATCCGGATTCTTTTAGATGTGATTCGGCCCTCGCATAGCATAAATTGTCCGTTGCGGGGAAAAACCAGATTGCCTAGTACGAACCAACCAAAGATTATTTAGGACCACGATCCATACGTGATCCCAAACTGTTTGAATTTAAACAGCTTCTTTCCGTGTCCTCACAACACTTGAATTGGTGCGGTGCCTGTTATAGCGCCCTTCTTTTCAGGCCCATATCGCTCCGAGCTTCATCGAGGAAGAGGGGCCTTTCATATGGTAATACGAGCGCAAGGCCCATTTGGCAGTTTCGTCGCCATCTTTGCATAGAAATTACCGAATTTCATAATGGGAAGGGCGGAGGCGGACCTTGGCGTGACTTTCCCCGAATATTGGCCCCGATAGCGGCTGTAATTGCTGCATAATTTCGGTGGCATGATTGCTCGCCATTTTCTGGGACTCTTCGTGACGTAGCCATGGGTTACCGAGTTCAATGCCGGATTTGCCGCCCGCTCTGGTGTTTGGTGCGCTGGTTGCTGTGTGTCGGAAGATGGAATAAAACGCCCACGGGTTCGGGTATGAACCGTTATCGAACGTAAGTACTAACGTATCGCTGGATCGGAGGTAAATTGTTTCTGGACATTTCCGAAAGTATGGCTATTCCGTTTACAATGTGTATATTTGTTAATGTAATGGAACGGAAAATTTTCATTTTATCAGTGGCCGATCCCGATCGTTCGTCATATGACTGTATTCTAAATTGCGTGTTGTCCTCGGATCTTTCCCTAGGATATTGATCCCGGACCGTCGCCAATAGTACGTTGTGTTGCTCCAGTGCGATGATAAATTAAAATACCAACCTGTATTCATCAGAATCATTTTCTCTTTCTACTTCACGCCGGCCAACCGGTCAAGTGGTTAAGGTGTTGGCCTCTAGATCGGAAGGTTCCTGGTTCGAATCCGGGTCAGTGCATATTTGTGAGCGTATGGTGTAGCCTAAATCTGCCGTGGCCGAAAGTCCTTAAGTTTGGAGAGTGGGGTGCCAGATCAGGTGTTGCCTCGTCATTTGACCGTGGTTCAAAATTACGTGGTGTTGTCCTCGGATCTTTCACTAATAGGATTGATTCCGGACCGTCGTCAATAGCCCGTTGTGTTGCTCTGGTACAACGTTATTTACAAATTACCAAATTACCATATAAGTTCTGGGGTTTTTGGCTGAAGAACTGATACAGGTGACAAGCAATTCCGAATCACTCACGGCACAAGGAATCGCCAACGGTACCCTCACCCTGCGTCTGCGAAACATTCTTGCCTTTTTGTAAATAAAAAAGCAAAATAGGTTGAAACGTTTCTTATTTCTTGCCATTTTTAAAGCTTAACGCAATTTAAACAATACAAAACACAATATTTCTACTCGTTGAAATTCCTTCTTTCAAACATTAAATCTTTGCGCGTGTGAAGTAAAGTAACATTTCCGTTTGGCGATGCAATGCCTTCTAGAGCCGACAACGGGACGAATTGTTTCATTGACCCAATGCAATCAGCAATCGGCACGTTTTTACACACATGTAGTCTTGTCACTTAACACGTGACATTCGACAGATATGGGGTAGTTGCTATGTCACGTCAGAGGTTTACGTACGACCGATAAGGGTTATGGCTTTTGGTATCGTCAATTCGGCAAGTTTATGGAAATGATCTGGATGCTAAGGTTCTAAGCAAGCGGTGACGAATCTGTTGCCTTGTAGGCTGCCAAATTCGGCCTTTGGATCCACGTTTCAAATGCAGCCAGTGAAAATTTTACAGAACATCTTTACCTTTTATTTCTTTAATTATGGTTTGTTTGTCTTGTATGTTTATATGTTACTTTTGAAACGAACGCATACCGTGAATAAAATAGTTTTCAATGAAATAATTGGGGCTGTCGTGGCCCAGTGTGTATGTCCACTGCTCTAGCAACCTTCGAGTTGTAGGTGGTGCAGGTTCGATTCCTGTCAGGTGTATTTCTCTCTTTTGTGCCAGTAAAACCTTCATTATCTTTGTGTCGATTACTTCACGTTGTATGTCTTGGGCCCAATATATCGCCATAAATGACCAAAAAATCATCAATAAAATAATCCTCGTGGCTCTGTGGATATGGCCACTGTTCTAACAATCTGAGAGTTCTCGGCAGTGATTCCTCCTTCGGTGTGTTTCTCTTTTCTGTGTCAGTAAAAATGTCTTTGAGTGTATGTCCATTACTGTAGGACTGTCCATCTAACTCGGTCGTCTAGGGTTAAGTTATTTGTCTTTTCAAATGCAACAAGGAGAACCGGAACGCTCGTTAACACAAACAACATTTGGTACAGCTTCAGTCTACGTTTATAGCGGTGGCAACGATCTTGACGCCTTTTTTTTTTGTCTCACTTCTAGTAGCGAGTTATGGTTAGTTAAGGCAACCCATCTGTATTACGGTTATTGCGGTTCTTATGGCAAATTTAGCAAACGGAAAGTTTAAATTTTCCTTTTCAGTATTCTAGAAAGATTCTAAGATTGTTGGGTGTTTTTAGGTTTATGGTTACGACAGTTGTCGACCTTCGCCTCTATTGTATTCTAGAAAGTTCTTTCAAAATCCGTTAAACTGTCGTTTGATTCCATTGGTTCATTTGAAATAATTCTTTACTTGGCGACTTTAGAAGGGCGCTGGAAAAAAAAAGTGCCAAGGTCGTTGACACCGCTATAACTGCATACTAAAGCTGTACCCAACAGGTATTACTAATGTGACAAATACAGTAGGTTACATGAATCAACACTCAGCATAAATCAACTATCAACATTCTCAGCATAAACGAACTATCAACACTATCTCAGCACAAATGAACTATCAACATCAATACAATCTCGGAATCAATCAAACTATCAACATCAATACAATCTCGGAATCAATCAAACTATCAACATCAATACAATCTCAAAATCAAACTATCAACATCAATTCGATCTCAGCATTATCGCTGAGTTTCTCTTTTTGCCTCTTTTTAAAAACGGAATGTTTGCACGCGCTCGAAATTCGCGAGACGTGTAAAAAATCTAGCTCTGTCAGATTCGGGTAGCCAAGTGTGTTGCCAGATTCCAATGAACTCGACAATTAAAATCGTGCAGTACTTTATACTGACTGTTTCGTGCTTGGTGTAGCTTGGCTCATGCTCCCTCCCCTGCCATAAAATCTAACCAACCCTACATATTTCTTAACTGGAGTGTTTCCTTACACCTTTGCCCGGCCAAGTTTCACACGCAATGGGCTATAAGGCCCGGTGCACACATCCGGTTTTTCAACGTGCGGCGCTGCTGCGGCACCGAAGCTCAACTATGCACACATAACCGTGAAAAGACGCAAGTACTCATTTCGCGCCATTTGCGATAAATATTCTATCGAAGAAAACGTGTTTATTTCGCTTACTTGGTGTACAAACAAGTATATTTTGAAACAAAATAGACGGTTACTGGATACAACCATTTATTAATTATTATTTATATTCCATTTGTTTATGAAAACAAGGTACTTCAGAACGGAGACGCGTGTGCGGCGAGCTGCGGCGCCCTGGGGAACTGCGGTACAAATTGCACACAAGTTGGACGTAGCGATGTGTACACTACTCCATTGTATCTAATGTATCTCAGACCGCACGTGCGTTGCGGCAGCGGCGCCGCACGTTGAAAAACCGGATGTGTGCACCGGGCCTAAATCTAAACAATTCCCATTTTTCGCTTTGAAACATTTTTTCTTCCAAACATTTGCTGTCAAACAAGCACATAAATTCCAATTCGCTGTAAAGCTTTTCAGGTACAAATTGAATAACATCGACATAAATTAAATTTTAACTTCCGATTCCCCCGCGCTAAGGAAACGCAACGCAGCACACCGAATCTATTCAGCATTTCCCCGAGGCTTGACGACCGGTTCCTGCACATCACGGCGACTACGTGAGATTTCATCGAAAATGTTCGCCATCCAATCCAAACTTTATTTTCACGTTTTTCCGGAGCAACCTTAATTTTTTAACTCCCACTCTCGCAGGGAAGTGCACCCCTTTCTGCTTAAACAACCCCATCCGTAATGCTTTTATCAGACACTTTCGCACCCCACAGCTTCGTTTCAACGTCTCCTCCCGAAATTTCTTAAAAGAATCTCTCCTCTTGCCATTTACCTTAAATTACGTTAGGAGCCCCATTCTCCTTAATTTTGTAAAATCGCAGCCGAGGCAGCGGAGTTTTATGGAACGCTGCCAACTGTGTGCACACCTCTGTAGGAGGAATTAGGGCTTTTATTTAGAGGGAAGAGCTATTGTTGGCCCTCGTGAACGTTGGTTGTTAAGTTTTCGCTGATAAATTACATCCACTGGCTCGCTCTTTGTTGGGGGGCATATTCCGGGTGGGGTGCTTTAAAATTGGGTATGGCTTGACTTGTAGTGTGAGTGATACGGGAATCGTGTGTTTTTGAGTCTTAGGATCCCTCGTGAACGTTGGTTGTTAAGTTTTCGCTGATAAATTACATCCACTGGCTCGCTCTTTGTTTGGGGGGCATATTCCGGGTGGGGTGCTTTAAAATTGGGTATGGCTTGACTTGTAGTGTGAGTGATACGGGAATCGTGTGTTTTTGAGTCTTAGGATCCCTCGTGAACGTTGGTTGTTAAGTTTTCGCTGATAAATTACATCCACTGGCTCGCTCTTTGTTTGGGGGGCATATTCCGGGTGGGGTGCTTTAAAATTGGGTATGGCTTGACTTGTAGTGTGAGTGATACGGGAATCGTGTGTTTTTGAGTCTTAGGATCTCTGGATCTGAGTGGATTCATCTGAATCGTGTTTTTCTTGTTCATGGTTATTTTGCTGTCATCAGTTTCTGTAAAACTAAATCTGTTCAGGTTCTTGGGTCCTTGTATAAATTTGGAGCCAGCCAGTTTGGAAATGACGGAGAAAGTGCAACCGGAGTTTTTGCGAGTCCAACCAAAGGCCGTCGTGCACAAAAATGGGGCTGGTGCAGGTTAAATCTGGCTTCAACTCTCCCCGTTGGCGTGGTGCTTTGTGTGATGCAACTGATGCACGCTAAATCTGTCGTGGCCTGTCTGTTCGACACATTTTAAGTGAGTGTCCTGATTTGGATTCTATTAGACACTTTGGGAGTTACTAATCCTAGTATTACTGGTGTATTAAGTCGGGGCACGACAAATCCAGGTCGCCATGGCGCCTAAAGAATTTGATCTGGCGCCTAGATTTTCTGTTTCTGTAAAAAACGTTAATTTTTCATGAAAAAAAATGTGATTTTTTTTAGGCTATAAAAGGTTAACAACTGAGCAAAATGTCTTATGTAGACAATAAAAGTTACCTTTTATTGCCTCAGTTACACTATAAATAGTATATTATTTACTACGCTTGTGTGTGTAATGAGTTCTGCGATATACTCAGCGTTCGAAAAAAATAGTAGAAAATGTATTGCAAGGGTCCTTGCTCCTAAAAAATTGGGCTGGCTCTTAAATTGTTTTATTTTTATCATCCCCTGTATTATAAGATCCTCCTCATCGAAATCTGTTTTTACTCATCAAGCATACGTTTTGTTTAAAAATCTATTTGAATTTTTAAAATGTGTTTTTGTATTTATTTTGTTTTAGTTAAATTTTGATTATCTCTAATATTATAAAAGGAATTGTTTGCGTGCAATAAACAAAGTCCTGACGTATCTATGGCACTTACAGTAATGGGATTTGGCACACAGGTAGTCCGAATTTTTTGCTATTTTAGGGGCGAGTCGAATTTTAAAATTCAATCTAGAATATTTTAAAAACGAATTTGATTGTTTTTTTTAACCTTTATATCTTCTTTTCGTCCTATTCCGGCAATTGAAGGACAGAATTTTGCTATTTTTCCCTCTGACGTCACGTCACAATCGTCACTATTGACGTCAGCCTTTGGAACCATGCCATTTTTTTCACATTCCGCTCTTCGCAATTAAATGGGAATGTGTAGTCTCCGCTCAAACGATTCCACAGCAAACATTTTGACTGGCATTGTTTCGTTCTTTTTTTGTAAAATCGGGATCGTTAAAGATAGATTGAAATTTTCAACGGATTTGAAATCTGCGGAAAATTTTTCATCACATAGATACTTTGATTTTCTTTCGATAAATAATTTTTCAGTTAAATATTTATATTTTCGAAATAGATCGTGACGTCACGCCGATTGCGCCTCTTCGCAATTCGAATTTTGACGAATTCGACAATGACGAGACCAACACAGCGTTGCCCGTGGTGTTGGTTTGCGAAGCAAACCAATTGGGAATCCGTGATGGCTGTTATCCAATAGGCTACGAATTCCCCATTTGATTTGCGAAGCTAACCAATGACTTCACAAAAGCAAACACGGGCCACGCCGGGCAAGCAATGCAGTGGCTAGTTGGTTGTAAACTGACGGATGAATTGTGTTTAAATTTGTTTAATTGCCGATAGTTTGGGGCATCTTTGCCAAAACTTGGCACTTGTGCAATGAAAATTCAATTAATCAATCTGCAGTGGCTTCAAATCGCGGACAAAAACCTGTGAGTTGTGCGCAGGTTTGATTCCTCCCTGGGTGCATTTCTCTCTTCTGTGTCAGTAAAACTGTATTTCTATTACTTAACCTTTAGACTACGGCCGGAGGAGAGTGGGATACCAGCTCAGGTGTTGCCTCGTCATCTGACCGTGGTTCAAAATTACGCTGTGTTCTCGGATCTTTCCCTTAAGGGAGATTTATCCCGGACCGTCGTTAATTGCCCGTTGTGTCCCTCCAGTACGACGTTAATTGAAATATCTACCTACCCTACATTTGTCATTTCGAATTATAAAATATACGCCGTGTTTGAGCCGGGTAGCTCAGTTAGTAGAGCGTCGGGCTCGCATCAGAAGGGTTGTGGGTTCTGTCCTCGGCTGAGCCTGCAATTCTGATGATTGCGAGATCGGCGCTTCGACCTGGCTAAAGACCGTCGTGTTCACTAATGGTGACTGGGGCACGTTAAATACGTCGTGGTCACAAAGTCCCCCATGTTCCCATACCAAATCAATACCTCTGGGGGTACCTGATCAGGGGGTTATTGGCCTCTGATTGGGATCTTAATTACGATATGTGTGAGTGAATGGATGTATGAAAGGGACCTTCCTGTAAAACGGATGTGTCATGTATGTCGAGCAAAGACGGACTTCCTCCCAATGGGGCTCAATAACAGGGAAGGCGCACCCCCTTCGCCTCTTGCCTTCTTCGACGGGCCTGGCACTCCTCTGGTCTGCCAGTGTAGGCATAAGAAACAACAAGAACAACATACGCCGTGTTTTTAAATTTATCCCTTCGAGATACCCGATTCGATTGACTTGAGCTGAACTTCAAAATCGCCTTCATACATTTTACGATGTGCAGTTTTTTCCACTCACGCGCACATAAAAGCCATGATTGAACGGGCCGCATGACCTCGTCCCGCTAATGGGAGTCTGAATTTGTGCCCCTGTTGTTTTAAATACAATTAGCGAATTGCTTTTTACTCGGTCGTGAGCGGTGTTTGCTTTGCTCTCGGCTTATTAATTATTTAACTGGGCAAAATATTTAATCAGTTGATTTTCTGATGGCTTTTAGCCCCGTGGTAAGTTTTGCCTGTTTAATTAATAATTTAGCACCTGGTTCCCGACTTTTATCATGCGATCTTTTTTAATTCCCTCTTCTGGGGCTAGCGCCGAGATGAAGTTTGTGTTGGTGCGGGTGTTTTCGGTGATGTTGGCTTTGAATGGGGGAAAGTTTTTTTTGTCTAATATTGTCATTTTCCGACATGCTTATTAAGAACAGTTGTTTTGATGGGTTGTAAAAGTTCGTGGTATGTCGCTTGTGTTCTAGTTGTGGAAAAGAAGTTTTTCTCGATCTTGATGGAATTATTTGACATTTTATGTATGTTCTCGGGGAGGCGTCATCTGATTCTATTGACATAGTTCAATAGAGCGTAATTTGTACTTCTTATTTGTTCTTGAACTTATCGTCATCTGACCGTAGTTCAAAATTACCCTCGGATCTCTCCCTTTAGAATTATTCCTGACCGTCGTTAATAGCCCGTTGTGTTGTTCTAGCACGACGTTAGTTAAAAATTACCAATTACCCATTCCTGTTAAAAGAGTAAATCATGCTGCGGGTTAGCATTTCTTAAATCACGTAGTCAATTAATTGTTTGTTGATATGTTTTAATACATTCAACTTTTCATAATTGTGATTATTTTTATGTTTTTTTTTCAACTTGTGTATGTGCGCAAGTTTTAAATCTGCATTTTAATGTTGATTTGGTATTTATTTTTTTAAAAGGAAATCTATCGAATTTTATTTGATCATGTAGCTTCTGACTTGTATCAAAACTCAAACCAACCAAAAATATTTTTGTATCAATGATCTGTTTAGAGTAAGTGCCGCGTAGTCCAGTTGGAAGTGTTGAGGAGGCTGGTGTACGTTAAATGTCATATATCAAATGTCATGTTGGCGTGTTGTGTAAGTTTGAGAATGGTTTGCCAATTTCAGGTGATGACCTCGTCATCTGACCGTTGTTCAAATTAGCGAGGTGTCCTCAACTCAAATCCTTCAGGGATTGATCCCGAACCAACGTCAATAATACGTTGTATTGCTCCCGTGCGACGTTAATTCAACTACCTACCTGGGTAGGTAGGTATTTTAATTAACGTCGCACTGGGAGCAAACACAACAGGATATTGGCGACGGTTTAAAATCGATCCTGAAGGAAAGATACGAAGATAACACCACGAAATCACGGTCATATGACGGCCATATCTGACCTGGCAATCCTGGCACCCCACTCTCCAGCTACCTATCTGGACGTATTTCTTCTGTGCCCATTACTTCATGTTGTCTGTCTTGGGTTCACCATAAAACACAACCAACGTGACTCAATTTCTCAATATCGGATCAGACCCTTGTCACTTCACAAGCGAATTCAATTTTCTGTTCTATACCCATCGTTTCAAACTACGAGAATGGTACGGAAAATGTCGACACTTCCTCTTGCGTTCGCCCGCTCTAGTCAATCGGCTTGCTTAAGTTCCGTGGATTTTACCACGTCAGAATGCTTTAGCCCCTCTGTCGTGCTGGACTTCACTGGTCTTAAGTAATTAGGGTTAGTGCTGCAGCTAGGGATCCCCTGGAACCGGTGGATCCACATCCCGCTTCTGTTCCACTATATTATGGCGTGATCTTGAAGTGTGCCGAGGCTGGAAAGTTCCAGAGCAGGCAACCACTTCCCCTTGTTGGAGTTCATGGGGGTATGGGTCCACCATAAAGAAGTTAAATGTTTAATCTATGAATCCAAAAATTTCTTTGTGCCTTAGAGTAGGCCTAAATCTGTCTAACACTAATGATAATTGCTCAATTCCGAAATTTTTGATAGTCAATAACCTTGACGGGAAACTTAACCTTTTCACCATTTGCTGTTCACAAACATTGTCTGCTGCTGGCGAACCAAAAGCAATAAAGAAATTGCGATCTGGCGATCTTTTCATAGGACCTCTATCTCGCATATCAATCTGAACAACTAATGAAATTAAACTAGCTTGGCGAAATAAAAATAATGTAACTCCACACAAAAACTCTAAATTCCAGTCCGTGTGGAGTTATCTGAATCTGATCTATTTAATGTACCTGAAAAAGAGTTTATGAAAGAATTAAAATCTCGACGTGTTTGTTCAGCCAAACGCATTTGCATCAGACTAGATGAAAAAAGTATCAACACAAAACATGTAATATTAACATTTAACTCTCCAGACATGCCGATATCTTTAAAAGCAGGTTACCTAAATTGCAGTGTTAGACCGTACATTCCAAACCCTCAAAGATGCTTTAAGTGTCAGAGGTTTGGACACTCCCAGTCTTCATGCCGATCACCTGCAATTTGCAAGTGCTCACAACCCTAACAAGGTGAACCTATATGCTTCAATTGTAAAGACAATCTTTCTTACTCCAGGTCTTGCCTCAATGGGAAAAAAGAAATCCAAAGCATAAAAATAAAACTATAGATCTCGTTTCTCGAAGCAAAAAAATAGTATAAAGTCAGACGCCAAGAACAAATATTTCTTACGCATCTGTAATTAAAACGAAGAAATCCGTTGCTATCCAGACAGATACCATTCGCAATGAAGAAATTGAAAATACAATTGTGCAAAATAAAGAAACAAATGTCTTAGAAAAAGGTGCAAACAATAAAAAATCAACACAAGCGAACATTCCCAAACCATCTGGTCCTAATCTCAGACTTTTAAAACAAAATCACAAAGTAAAATAGATACTATAAAATCTTATACAATCAATATAACTTGGAGATCTATTCTTCATCTGACTCACCTGTCGAGGAAATGGTTCATAGACAAAAATAAAATAAGTAGTACTAAACGCAAAAAATTCCTGAAAGACAATCATAATGGTTAAAATAATATCTTGGAATAGCCGTGACTACCGTAACCATGTTGAAGATGTGAAAGCTTTGATTGATTGTTACGGTCCTGTATGTCTTGGTCTACAAGAAACTTTATTAACACCAGCCCCAGTATACACAAAAATTGGAAGATATAATATCACAAAGATAATGTAAGAAACAATCGTTCCAGTGGTGGTGTATCTCTTCTAACTTGTCTGTATTACCTATCTTCGGCTGTCCATCTCCAATCAGATCTACAAGCTGTCGCCGATCAGATAAATTTAAAATACTAAGTGACAATATGACGAAGTGATATGTATATACCACCAAGTGAAATTCTTGACCAAAGACAACTGAACAATTTAATCAATCAATTACCTGCTCCATATATAGGTACTTGGTGACATGAATCACCATAACACTTTATGGGGTAGTAGGGGTATTAACCCCAGAAGTCAGCAGATAGAGCAGATGCTAAATGATCATTGTGTATGTCTTTTAAATGATGGCGATAATACATACTTCCATCAACCTACTCAAACCTTCCACTGCATTGATTTGGCAATATGCTCACCATCTATATTACTAGCTTAGAACTTCAACGTAGGTAGTGATCTCTAAAATAGCGACCACTTTCCTATTATTCTAACTTATACAAAATGATATACCCTTCCATCCGACCAGTGCGTTATAAATATGATAAAGGGAACTGGCCCCTATTTTCATCTAAATCTAATATAACTCAAGAAATGGTAAATATTTTAAACATTAATCATGCAGTTGAAAAAAAAAACTATTTTAATAAGCAGCAGACATCAATTCCTAAGTCGTCACCAAATATTCGAAAATATTGGAAGCCATGTTGGAATCAAGATGTTCCATAGCATATAAAAAACAGAAAAAAGCTTAGAGCACATTTCGTAAGCATCCAACCCAAGTTAATATGATTGCTTTTAAGAAACCACAAAAGCAGAAACCCGAAAAATTCGACGCCACAGTCAAAGAAACTTTTGGCAATCATACTTAAATAGTATTCACAGTCACGTCTCTTCAAAATCTATATGGACAAAAATAAAAAAACATGTTCAGTCTGTATATAGTACTCTTATATCACATTATTAAAAAATGATGACTTTATTATCGTCCTAACTTTACATACAAAATACGTGAAGAGCGTAAGAGAATTAACTTTAGATCCCTTACGCTGGAACATTTTAATTCCGATTTTTACAACTAAAGAACTTAAAGTTGCTTTATAAAAATCTCATTCAACCTCAGCGGGACTAGACCTCAATCATAATGACATACTGAAACATCTCATTGAATCATCATTATCATTCCTTTTGAAACTTTTAAACAGAATATGGCATGAACATTTCCTACATCGTGGCATAAGGCTATTATAATCCCTATTGCCCAAAACCAGGTAAAGATCCTCAAAAGCCTAGTAATTATAGACCAATAGTCCTTACCAGCTGTATGTAAAATGATGGAACGTATGGTCAATGCACTTCTTGTATATTACTTAGAAGCGAACCAGTTGTTCCCATCTTTCCAAAGTGGATTTCGTCATGGAAGAAACACCCTAGATAACCTAATTCTAATGGAAACCTCCATTCGTTAAGCTTTCGTTAAAAAACGCCATCTTGTTTCAATCTTTTTTGACATGGAGAAAGCTTGTGATCGAACGTGGAGCTATGGTATTATTTAGGACTTATTCGATATTGGTCTTCGGGAATCCTACCAATCTGCCTCAAGGAAATGTGCCGAGCGTTGTCTTGTTTATTAATAAAAATTAATGAAATTTTAAAGCAACTGCCTCCCAGTTTTCATGGAAGTTTTTTTGTCGATGATTTTCAAATCTCTTGTACATAATCGAACATGATAATTGAAAGACTGTTTCAAATCGTAGTTTAAAAAAAATCACTATTTGGGCAAACAAAATGGCTTTGTCTTCTCCACTCAAAAAACCGTTTGCGTACATTTTTGCTGAAAGAAGAATTCATCATAATCCTGAAATCCGCTTCAACGGATCGATCATCCCTATTAATGCAGATTTTTTTTTTGGGAATACTTTTTGGGCAAAGTTAACATTTCGACAACATACGAGACACTTGAAACAGAAATGTAACAAAACTGAATATTTAAAAAGTATTATTAACTACATCTTGGGGAGCTGATTCTATCTCTACGTTGAGAATTTACAGAACCTTGGTGCGCTCCAAATTGGATTATGGATGTGTTGTGTACGGTTCTGCAGCCGTCAGTTCTCAATGCTTTGGATACTATACATCATCATAGTATCCGTGTATCTATTGGCGTCTACCGCACTTCCCCTATCCAGAGTCTATAGATCATAACCGGAGAAAACCTTGTTTAAAACTTTAACGTGAGAGATTTGCCCCTCAGATATTATTTTAAAAATAAAACTAATCCATCTCACCCATTAGTTAACAGCATTACTAACCCAAAATTTGGAAGTCATTTTTCACATTGAAACCATCATTTATACCGTCATTTGATTTTAGAATTAGAAATATATGGCATTCTTTAAAAATTAGATTTATATCTTAGATAAAACAAGCCACCACCTTAGAGTAATGAAAATTTTAATATTATTAGAGATTTTATCATATTGAGTTCAAATCATCCACTCCAGACTATTTTTACGTGCAATTATTTTATTCTTACAGAGAGCATTTTTAATCTTTTAAAGCCAGTATTTACTGATGGATCAAAAAATGACGCACTTGCGAGTGACATGCCTATGTTTAGCTCTGGGAAACAGATCTAAACATCTTTACAAAAAATGGATAATATACTCTGATTCAAGAAGCAGCATTGAAGCCCTTGCAAATACTTCAGTAAAAAGTCATTCTTTAGTACTCAAAATAATAAATCTATTTCTAACTCTCCAATTTCAAAATCATGCTTTGTTGGATACCTGTAAATGTATACTGTACAGCTATTTCTGTACAGCTATTCTCGGAAACGAGGGGGCAGACGTTGCAGCAAAGACCTCAACGGTACAAAACTACTTACCAATCCCTATTGAAGTCGTTGAAATGTTCTTAAAGACAAATATGAAGTACAACTGACAAGACTTCGTATTAGCCCTTACCCATTTTACCTGTAGACACACTGATCAGAGAACCTGCCCCATTATGTTTAACCTGCCATTGTATTTTTACTGTTCGACGCATTTTGACTGAATGTAGAGCGTTTAATAACAGGGTGGTAACAGAACCGGGAAATCAGGGAATTCTCGGGAAACTTTTTAATTCTGGAAAAATCAGGGAAATCTCAGGAAAAATTTACAAATTTCACAAAAATCGGGGAATTTTAAATTTTGTCGTTTATTGCAACTATTATCGCTTGTCCTTTTTAGAGACAGATTTAACGGATTTTAAAGGAACTTTCTAGATTAATCAAAATGAAAATTTAAGTATTCCGTTTGCCGAGGTTGCCATGAAAATCACAATAACCGTAATAGATGGGTTGCCTTAACCTGCCATAACTCGTTACTGGAAATGCTCCAAAATTAAAAAAAAAAAAGTAAAGACCGTTGTCACCGCTATAAACGTAGACTGAAGCTGTACCAATTTTTTGTGAAAATTTGTATTTGATTTTGATGTATAGTAGGATAATGTAGGGCAGGCCTCGAAATATATTTTTTAATACAGGTGCACAAGGTGCACCTAAGTTTTTAAATTAGGTGCACAGGTGCGCCTAGCGGGAAAAAAAAAGGTGCACAATTTTATTTTCATGTGCACAGTGCACCTGTGCACCCGGGTATTTCGAGCCCTGATGTAGGGTCAGTTGTAAAAAGGTCATAATCAAAGTATTTTGTATTTTTTTCTCCATTTTTTTCAATTGCTTTCGTAAGAGTTCCATTTAGTGTTCCAACATTTACAGTACCAGTTAAAATATCTAAAGAGAAAAATTACAAAATATTTGTGGAAAATGATCCTTTTAACCCCATCTGACCCTAAATATTTAAACATATCGTCGTGTGGATACTGCATATCGATACCAATTAGGGATCACGACATTTCTTAAAGGAATTGTAAAATCAGGGAAATTTTTGCGAGATTATCAGGGAACTTTTTTTTGAGGATTTTGTTGCCACCCTGAATAACCACAGACAAGTGCGATTTGGAATTTCAAACGCAAACCTAAAATACCTTTAGGGGAGTCCTTACAATAAAAAAATTGTTTTTATATTAAGGTATTGTAGTTATTCTTTATCTCTGACATTGGTTTCGCTAATTTTATTTAGATATTTTATGCATTGGATTAGTCTTAATTCAAAATTGTGAAAAGATAAATTTTGTATCAATTTTTATTTTGCCTGGAGTTTTTTGTCTGGTGTCAGGCGCAGTTTGGCCATGCGACATAAAAGCCCAACCAACCAATCTCTTGCGTTCCTTCTGTATCATATCTTGCGACCACCATCTTACCCACACCATGATCTCCTCCGCGCTTGTTTTTTGGCAGCCATTGTAAAATACTCCAGTGGCGTGATATAATGTTTATTGTTTCACGGATTAATAAGTGGAATCCTCGTCGTAAACACATCCGGCGACTCATTAGGGGCGGCGTGGTCCGATTCCTCGTGAGCGCAAGCGCAACGAACTCCCAAGGTTCTAACCTTGGTATCTTGTTGATCGCTGTTTTGATAATTACTTGCTTCCTTGTCGCTTTGTACTTGACCTTACGGAGACCGCACCGTCGTAGTGTCAAGACGTTTAACCTCTTTTGTAGGGGGTACGGTGTGTATTTTGAGTCACGTGGTTTTGGACTGATCTTCATTAACCCTCCAAGTGGTTATGACCAGGGCTGTAGTGGAGGGTATACGGCGGTATACGCCGTATGCCCTCTGGATTTTCATGCAAATTCCGTATACCCTCTGCTTTTTCTTAAAAACTACGTACACGCTTTGCTTTACCAAGGAAACTTCGCGCGAAACGTCACGTGAAACGCAGATAGCTGTAGAAGCAAAAGAAAAGTTTCTATTGTAAGATATGACCTTTGTATATAATTCCAAAATCGTACCTATTAATCTTAAGCAATTCATTCGAAGTATTGTCGATAGAATGAAATCCAGACTTTGTTCTGATGTTAATGAAGAAAATTATCAACTTTTGATGGATATATCCGTGTTTAATCAAGAAAGTATAAATACAGGTGAAAAGGATCTGTCGACGTTTTGGTAAAGATGAAATGTTCACCATTCAGGGTTTGAGGGACCCATGAAAACGCCCAAGTTGTTTCAGAAAAATTAAAGCCTCTTTTAAGAACAATTGAAATATTACCATGCTCCACGGCCGAATGCGAGTCCGGGCTTAGTTTAAGGAATAATATAGTGTAATAGATTTGAGATAATCTTTATTGATTTCAAACGTCTCCAATCTAATATTTATTAAGGCAAATGGACCACCTATAGAACACTTTCAACCGGAACAAATTTGTAAATTATTGGTTGGCCAACCATCGCTCTTCAGTAGGCAATAGATCGAGAGTATGCTCCACAAAATGATATCCTCTGTTTTTTTTTTACTACAGCACTGGTTGTGACATGATATCTCGTCCATCAATATATTGCCGAGACCACACATTCGTAAGCCACGTTTACACCGGAGTTGGAAATATTTTTCTCCTTCTTTTTGTGGCAATGACGTTATACGTTCTCCTATCCTGACCCCTTTTCGACCCACTCCGGTGTAAACGCTTTGTCTACTTTAATCGGCAACACTAAGGGGTGAACACTCTTCTCACCCCTTTGTAGAGAAGAGTGATCACCATTCATGACGCCATTTTAATCGAATAGGTCCACTCACTGACAGTTTGGCGGGGCTTGATGTGGTCAAGGCAAGCGATGAGGGCAAAATGTCACTATGAGCGAACAAAAGACGACGTGAGCGACCTCGGATTGCCGAAGGGCGGAGGTGATTGTCAAGCAATATCAGAAGGGGACGAAATATGTGAACGTTTTCATCCCAAATTTCGTCTCCGAGAAATGTCCCCCAAAAGTTGCAATCCTTTGATCTTTACCGACTCCTGGTGGAAAACAAAATTGGGGTTGCCAAATCGTCACCACGACCGGAGATCTCAACGATAAAATGAGTACCGTTTCTCGGAATAGCTTCGATGTTTGGAGGGGAGAAAGTTTGCAACTCCGTTCTAAGCGCTGCTGTAGTGTTGAGATGTTTAACCTCTGTTGTAGAGTGCCCTACCAATTTACATTTCAGTCACGCGTTGTTTTGGACGGTTCTTCGTCAATCTTCCAAGTAGTTATGAACGAATTTTGCTCATGACGAGGTACACCGTCATCAAGGTGGGTCGTGGTAGCCCGGTTGGAATAGCAACGGATTAGCAACCTGAGGGTTGCGAGTTCGAATCCAACCAAAGACAGTCGTGTTCACAGAGCAGGGGTGAAAATCTTCCGTGTTTACGCGGATTTCCGCTTTTTGTTTTCTTTCCAAAAGTTCCGCGTTTTCTGCGATTTTTTCTTTAGAATTAAATTAAATTATACTATGGAATTACAACCAAAGAATAAATGTAAAAAAATAATAAGGAAAGTGAATATGTCCTTACTTCAGGGATGAGATTCTTCGGACTTTTCGTAAAGTTTCGTATGTGTGCATAGTTCGGTGCTCCAGTGGCGCCGCACGTTGAAAAACCGGATGTGTGCACCGGGCCTTAAGTCGCCAAGGAAAGAATTATTTCCAATGAAATCAAACGACAGTTTAACGGAATTTGAAAAAACTTTCTTGAATATTCGAAATGAAATTTTTAAACTTTTCACTTGACCAGGTTGTATTAAAATCCGCAATAACCGTAATGCAGATGGGTTACTTTAACCTGTCGTTATTCACTACTAGAAGTGCGCCAAAAAATCGCCAAATCCGCTGCCATTGCTATAAACGTAGACTGAAGCTGTTCCATTTTATTTTTGGTTTCTACTTTTTTTTATATATAAAATTTATGCTATTTAATAAAAATAGTATTTATTTGATTTATTCTTTTGTAACAGCATTTTTATTTCCTGTTAATTTAATTTTTTTTTTTAATCAAGGTTTTCGAAAAATTGTAACTCTTAAAAAAATCTGAAATGTGTTGAGTGAGATGTTCAAAAATATTCATAAAAATAACATTTTCAACTTCATGCAACTTATTTATACTGTTTACAGTTGCCAAGATATTTTTTCCCTTTTACAAAATTTGAGTTTACATGTAAGGTGCCCCTCCCCCCTTTTCCAAAGACAAATTTCGTAGTTTATAGTGGACTTTGTAGAGCTTATAAAGCTAAATAATAGGCAAAAATGAATGCTTGTCATAAAACACATATTCTGTACTAGTGGCGCAGCCATGGGAGGTTATGGGTTAACCTCCCTACTTCCAAAGACAAATTTTATTGTTTTTAGTGGACTGTATAGGGGAATATCAGACTAAAAATTTGCCTACCCCCTCAGTAAATATTTCTGGCTGCACCTCTGTTCTGTACACACATTCGTACACAAATATAGTATTCTTATTCAGCTATTTTGGTAGTTCAAAATAACGCTGCGTATATTTTCCTCTTTTTTACATTTTGGCTGTTTTCACCCCTGACAGAGGGCTGGTGCATTTTAATTCTGCCGTTGCCTCGAGTGTCCTCACGTTGATGTTGTGTGGGACTATGGAGAGTGTGGTACTAGCTCGGGTGCGACTTCGCCATCTGACTGATTCAAAATTAAGTTGTGTCGTCCTCGGTTCTTTCTGGCTGGATCTCAGACCGTCCCCAAAAGCCCGTTGTCTTGCCTCCAGTGAGACGTTAATCAAAACATATCCGTGACCCTTTCTACTTGACATTGCGGAGACCATCATTCATTTAACTTCTGTTATAGGGGGTACGGGACAGTTGACATTTAAGTCCGTTAGTTATAGACGAATCTTCGTTAAACCTCTCGGTACAGCTACAGTCTACGTTTATGAGTGGTGGCAACGGCCTTGGCAATATTTTTTGGCGAACTTCTAAAGTTACCAAAGTAAGAATTATTTCAAACAAAAGTTTTTCTTTCAAAAATACTTTTCTTTTTACAACGGAAAATGAAAGTTTGAAAACACATTATTTGAGAACGTTTCAAAAAGTATATATTTTTTAAAACTTTCGCAAAAAGTAGTAAGCTTAAACACATTTCAGAACACATTTGTGAACCAGCAGAAAAACAAAGCTGTGAATGTTGGGTAAGAATACCCTGAAACTTATCAATTACACTAAATACAGTAGGCTGTTTGAAAAGAAAAATATTTTTAAAAGAAAAAAAAAAAAGCAAGAAATAATACAACCTGATACATCAGAACTGTTCCGAGAAAAAAAAATTACTAAACAAGAATATTCCACAAACGGCAAAAAACAATACATGTCAAAACTCTGCCGTGAAAAAAAAATTATTATGAAATAAAAATTCCACAACTGTAGAAGTACAAATAAATAAACCAATAGTATCAAAAAAAAAAATTTAAAAGGACCAATGCAATCAAAGGATATTTTAAAATCAAAATAACTAATTGAAGCAAGTAAAAAAAATTTCAAACGAACCAATGAAATCAAACGATTTAAAACAGAGTTTGGAAGAACTTTTTAGAATAATCAAAATGAAAATTGAAAGTTACCGTTTACCGAGGTTGCCATGAAAACCACACTAAACGTAAAGACAGATGGGTTGCCTTAATCTACAGTAACTCGCTACTAGAAGTGCGCCAAAAAACTCGCCAAGACCGTTGCCACCGCTCATAAACGTAGAGTGTAGCTGTACCAACCTCTCAAGTGGTTATGACAAGATATCTCGTCCATCAAGATTCGGCCAGTTTTGATACTGACGAGGTGTATCGATAGTGCCCATTTTTTTTATGATGGCGTCATCCAGGTCTGGTCACTTCGAATCTTCGTTAACCCTCTCAAGTGGTTGTGACAAGATATCTCGTCCATCAAGATTCGGCCAGTTTTGATACTGACGAGGTGTATCGATAGTGCCGATTTTTTTTATGATGGCGTCATCCAGGTCTGGTCACTTCGAATCTTCGTTAACCCTTTCAATTGGTTATGACAAGATATTTCGTCCATCAATATTCGGCCAGTTTTGATACTGACGAGGTGTATCGGTAGTGCCGACTTTTTTTATGATGGCGTCATCCAGGTCTGGTCACTTCGAATCTTCGTTAACCCTCTCAAGTGGTTATGACAAGATATTTCGTCCATCAAGATTCGGCCGCTTTTGATACTGACGAGGTGTATCGATAGTGCCGATTTTTTTTATGATGGCGTCATCCAGGTCTGGTCACTTCGAATCTTCGTTAACCCTCTCAAGTGGTTATGACAAGATATCTAGTCCATCAAGATTCGGCCAGTTTTGATACTGACGAGGTTTATCGACAGTGCAGATTTTTTTTATGATGGCATCATCCAGGTCTGGTCACTTCGAATCTTCGTTAACCCTCTCAAAGGTTATGACAAGATATCTCGTCCATCAAGATTCGGCCGGTTTTGATACTGACGAGGTGTATCGATAGTGCCGATTTTTTTTATGATGGCGTCATCCAGGTCTGGTCACTTCGAATCTTCGTTAACCCTCTCAAGTGGTTATGACAAGATATCTCGTCCATCAAGATTCGGCCGGTTTTGATACTGACGAGGTGTATCGATAGTGCCGATTTTTTTATAATGGCGTCATCCAGGTCTGGTCACTTCGAATCTTCGTTAATCCTCTCAAGTGGTTATGACAAAATATTTCGTCCATCAAGATTCGGCCGGTTTTGATACTGACGAGGTGTATCGGCAGCGCCGATTTTTTTATGATGGCGTCATCCAGGTCTGGTCACTTTTCTTCTGACGCGATCCTAATGGACGAGATATGATGGATCTAGTCAGTTTTGCTATTGGCGAGAAACCTCAACGAGATAACCACCAGGAGGGTTAAATTTCGAACGGGTTGGGTAAGGTGCTCCTAAGTAAATTATGGAATTCTTGATTCAAGGTCTTCTTGTGATAGATGACTGGAACTTTTATCATTATTTGAGGGGGCCCGTCGTAGCTCAGGGGTATGTCTTCTTTGCTAGCTAACTGAGTTGTAGGTGACTCAGATTCGATTCTTCCATGGGGGTGTACTCATCCCTTCCATGTCAGTGGGCCGCACTAGCCCATTTGGAAAAGCAACGGATTACCAACCGGAGGGCTACGAGTTCGAAACTCGGTCCAGTTAAAGACCGTCGTGAGCTGGTACTTGTTAAATCTGCCGTGGTCTCAAATATTCTCGCTTTGACTTGATGTGGAAGTTTGGTGAGTGAGGTGCCAGTGTTGACCTCGTCATTTGACCGTGGTTCAAAATGGCGAGGTGATCTTTTTCTTCGAGATAATCCCGGGCCGTTGCCAATAGCCCTTTGTATTGTTCCAAAACGACGTAAATTCAACTATACCTACATTTGGAGCTGTAGCGTCTTAGGGGGTCTCTCTGCTGACCACAGCTTTCATGGTGGTCCATGCATTTATGACCGGATGGGGGGGGGGGTAACCCCTTGTCTTCGAACTGTAGAGGCTTCGGAAGAACGTGTGGGGTCTTCTCTCGAGGAAAAGAGAGTATCGTGGAACGCAGGAGCGTGAACGGACGCAGAACGACTCTGCTCCGATTGAAGTCGCGGGACTGAAACCATATTTATGTACAATATCTATTAGCCTCGAAATAGTTTCAACTTATATTTATATCTTCTATATTTAATTAAATGTGTTGTAATTTTAAATGTCGATTTAATTACCTTCAAGCCACTCGCCACGTAAACTATACCCACGACGTTACAGTCTTAAGTGCATATCTCTGGGTCTGAGCTTATAACGTTAGAATTGATTCAAAGAAATAATCACCTATGGGAGGCGGTAGTCTCCCACCCCTGGCGTTATGAACTTAACCAAGGTAGTCTGCCAATCATCCCTCCAATCCAATGCATCATCAAGATCATCAGATTGCTAGATCTGTCATTTTTACTGCAGCCACTTTCTCCAATGGTTCCGGTGATCTCCAATATAGCGCCCTCAGGGACACATCTCCTTTAGATGTGTACGGGCATCGCAACCCCGAAGTACCCGAGTGTTCTTTCCTCCCTTTCATTTTTACCTTCGTCTAAGCCTCTGATATTTTCCTTCTTTATTGTGTTGCCTGTCTTGTGTTTCTCGCAGCATGGCCAAATATGACACTTGCGCGATAATACTCGAAAACAACTAACAGGTGATTCCCAGTATGGCTACATACCATTACAATATCATTTTGTACATTTGTAACTAAGCAGATTTAATTAAATATGTTCAAATTAAAACCATTCGTTTTCAGTGATAGTAACTCGCTAATTACATCGATATTTTTTCTCATTGTGTCTGAATACCATCCGGAAAGATTCTTGTTTTAATTGTAACTATTCCAAAGCGAACACTGAAAAAACAAATTGCGTATAATGAGGTCTCTTGGCAGTACAGTCGATGGTGTTACCAAAATTGAATTAATCGAAACAAATTCGAATGTTTCGATTACCGAAAAGCAAACAACCGTCGCCCCGGTTTGTCCTTCCTCCGTGTGATCTTGAGATAAGGGTTTTTGCACTTAAAACTAAATTTATCCCCTTTCCCTTGTGTGTTAATTACCGGGTTTTTATCGTCATTGGGTCCGCGAAAAAAGGACTAATGTCTTCTATTTTTATTTCCTCCTGGCACAATAGCGCCAATGAAAAATAAAGGAGTCCGAATGAGAGAATAGAATTAAAATAATTACAAAAAAAGCTCTCTCGGAAGCAAAGGCACTTTTCAGTCGTGCTTGTCTGCGAGTATCGAAATTGGTTCGTTCTTTGCTTTTCATTTCAAAGAGGAATATTTGCTTTGGGTTAAGTTAATCACTTGAGTTGGGCCATTCGCGTTGTATGTTTTTGCCCTTTCATTTTCTTCTCGATTGTTTTATTTACACCATGTTCTAATTCTGATATTTTTTTTGTATCAATTAACTCATTTTATGCTGTTAAATTACTGCTCAAACAATCCCGTTGTTTTGTTGGTGATCCGATCCCAGTGTAAAAAGTAGCGTATGTTAACCCTAAATTTAGCTTTAAAGTTCCGTATCGTTTGCCATGTAGTAGTTTGGCGTTCTAAACCATGGCTTTTGGTAACCATCTAAATCGTTATCATGTCCAAAAAAGAGGAATTACTTATATCGGGACCCTATATCTGTAGTACGTGACCCAGTAACAATTTATTACTGGCCCATGACAGTGTATGGTTGCATTTTATGGTCCAAGGGCCATATTTGACCATGCTGAGCATAACACATAATAGACATCAAGCAATGGACGAACAATAGGAAAGTTTTCCTAACACAGAAGAGAGAGACATATACCCAGGAAGGAATCGAAGATGTGCCGATGGCAGCTTGCGTGCAACACAGTTTATGGCAGTTTATTGTAATGGGCTCCAATGGCAGTTTATTGTAGTCTGCCCAATGGCAGTTTATTGTGGTGGGCCTATGGCAGTTAATTGTGGTTGGCCTATGGCAGTTTATTGTAGTTGGCCCCAAAGGCAGTTTATTGTAATTGGCCCCAACGGCAGTTTATTGTAATTGGCCCCAAAGACAGTTTATTGTAATTGGCCCCAAAGGCAGTTTATTGTAATTGGCCCCAAAGGCAGTTTATTGTAATTGGCCCCAAAGGCAGTTTATTGTAATTGGCCCCAAAGGCAGTTTATTGTAATTGGCCCCAAAGGCACGTTTATTGTAATTGGCCCCAAAGGCAGTTTATTGTAATTGTCCCCAAAGGAAGTTTACTGTACTTGTCCCCAAAGGAAGTTTACTGTACTTGGCCCCAAAGGAAGTTTACTGTACTTGGCCCCAAAGGAAGTTTACTGTACTTGGCCCCAAAGGCAGTTTACTGTACTTGGCCCCAATGGCAGTTTACTGTACTTGGCCCCAAAGGCAGTTTACTGTACTTGGCCCCAATGGCAGTTTACTGTACTTGGCCCCAAAGGCAGTTTACTGTACTTGGCCCCAAAGGCAGTTTACTGTACTTGGTCCCAAAGGCAGTTTACTGTACTTGGCCCCAATGGCAGTTTACTGTACTTGGCCCCAATGGCAGTTTACTGTACTTGGCCCCAATGGCAGTTTACTGTACTTGGCCCCAATGGCAGTTTACTGTACTTGGCCCCAAAGGCAGTTTACTGTACTTGGCCCCAAAGGAAGTTTACTGTACTTGGCCCCAAAGGCAGTTTACTGTACTTGGCCCCAAAGGAAGTTTACTGTACTTGGCCCCAAAGGAAGTTTACTGTACTTGGCCCCAAAGGCAGTTTACTGGTACTTGGCCCCAAAGGCAGTTTACTGGTACTTGGCCCCAAAGGCAGTTTACTGGTACTTGGCCCCAAAGGCAGTTTACTGTACTTGGCCCCAATGGCAGTTTACTGTACTTGGCCCCAATGGCAGTTTACTGTACTTGGCCCCAAAGGCAGTTTACTGTACTTGGCCCCAAAGGAAGTTTACTGTACTTGGCCCCAAAGGCAGTTTACTGTACTTGGCCCCAAAGGAAGTTTACTGTACTTGGCCCCAAAGGCAGTTTACTGTACTTGGCCCCAAAGGCAGTTTACTGTACTTGGCCCCAATGGCAGTTTGTGTCGTAGGCCCCATGCCAGTTCATGGGACAAGCCCCAAATCCAGTACAAATGAAATTGGGGCCTGCTGTTACGTAAGGAAAGGACGCCCACAGGGACACATCGCCTTAAGGTGCGTAAGGGCTACACTGTCCCTAGGTACCCTAATGATACTTTCTTTTCCCGTGGGGTTTACTGTCTTCAGTAAACACGGTTTCGCGCTTCAGGGATGCCCAAGAAAGGACCTTTTTATGCTTTGGCTCCATTACCCCCTTCCCCAATCCCTTCCCCCTTCACGGCGTTTTAACTTGGCATTGTCTCTTATGACCTTCTCGCCGTACAAACCCCAACCAACCAACCAACCTACCTATGTATGGACCTCGGATATACGACTGCCTCAGCTTTCAGGTCGCTAGGGTGTGGATATGCCAGAGAAATGACGCAAAGGAATTTGCACGAGAACAGGAAAAGAATGAATCGACCCTCCTTTTTCAATAAATCTTCCGTCTCTTTCTTCCGGAGGAATATCAGAAGCGCGGTTCATTCCAAACGCACTCTCATGTCTTCGGAAATGTATTAACCGTCTGGTTCGCGAGCTCCCCTTTATCTCCCGAAGCTCGGCGGAGAGAGAGGGCTAAACGAACCGTGGCTAATCCGACAGGAAATAACCAGGTCCATGACTCATGTCTTGGCCATCATCAATCAAATTATGCCCGCGGCCGCATCATAACTCTATTGTTTCTGATTGCCCCTTCGGACGTCTCCTGTTTTACGCGCAGGCTTGCCATGCTTCGTTTAATTTTTTCCTCCTTTCCCTTTCCCTTTCGTTCCTCCATTAGCAGCAAGTCGTTCATTTGCAGTCTATCGCTCTGCGATGGCCGTCCGAATTATTCCGGTCTGTAACGCGATTATTCGCTTTGCGAGACGAGGTTTTTTTGGGATGGAAATAGCTTCGGGTTTTTGCTGACCATTTAGTGCTTAAATGGCAGTTTGACTTCAGGTCCCTACAGAGGCCGTAATAGCCAGTTGGAACAGTAGCGTTGCTGAAGTGGCTCCGAATGGGATCTGAGCTAACGCATGTTCGTGGACGATTCTATTTTGGACCGCAGGTAGATCGGTGTAGGTATTAAAATCACGAAAAGTGAATCGATTCTTGAATTCTATTAACTTTCGTAACTTGTTTCTACAGTATTACAACTATGATTATTTATTTACTAGGTCTGGTAGTCTTTTTCGTGTCTCTAATGATTTGGAAGCAGATTTCTTGTTCAATATGTAATTCGATTTCCAAAACAAGTTACGAAATTTAATCGAATTGAAGAATCGATTCGCTTTTCACGAGTTTAATAACTACCGACCTACCTGCGGTCCAAAATAGAATCTTCCACGAACATGCGTTGGCTCAGATCCCATTCGGAGCCATTTCAGGAAAGACACGCTTGTCAGTTGGAACAACAGTGGATTAGCGACCGGAGGGTGGGAAGTTCGAAACTCGGTACAGCCGAAGACCGCGGGTGCTGATGCGCTTCAAATCTGTCATGGCCTCAAATGTCTTCACGTTGGCTTGACGTGGTGGCCAAACATGGCCCCTGTGTCATAAAACCCCAAACTCAATCATTGGCGATTGTTTTTACATGGATTATAGGATAAGTGCCAGCTTATTGAAGAAATGTTTGATAATAGTGAGTTCCTGGTGTTTAACCACCAAGAAAATTTGGGAGTCGTACTAGCACAGGGATTGTAGGACAAGTATTCTAAGCTAGTGAAGAAAAGTTTGACAATGGCAGACCTGCCAACTCTCAGGCCTCAGGCTTTTTGGTCAAATCTCAGGTCTCAGGCTTTCAGAGTCTTTTCTCAGGCTTTTGCGTCAAATCTCCGGCTTTCTGAGTATTTTTTCGGATTTTTCGAAAAATGTTTGCATTTTGAAGAAAATTCTCTCATAATTAATGCTGAAGTTAGTAACAGAAGATAATATTGCCCATGCTTCTTTTTCTAGCATTAAGTTTCTTGCTGAAAGGTACCCTGTTTTGGTCAAAGTTTTGGGTGATAATGATAAGGACTTGTATCTTGATACTCTACAGTCTCAGTTCTGTGGTCTACAGTGTGAGGATATTTCTGAATTACTAGTATCAAAAGAAAGAATTGATTCAAAATGGTTTGAAATTGGAAAAATTAATAATTCTGCTTACAAAAAATTAGCAGATTTTATGCTAGTAATTTTGACTTTACCTCATAGCAATGCAAGTTGTGAAAGGGTATTTAGTTTTTGTACAAAAACATAAACCCAATTCAGAGCATGTCTTAACTAAATTCTCCAAATTCTGTATGTTATTGTTAAGGCCAATCAAAAACATGTTTGTTATGAAAGAAATTTTGATTCCACTTTTTTGAAAAATGCTAAGTCAGCACTGTTGCAACTCTTAATAAATAAAATATTTAGTACACAATTTGAGTATTTCTTTTTAGTATGTCTAATTTTTAGTAAATTGTAAATCCCTTACCCTTTTTATAGTGTGATCATACATAAGTTATCATAGGTAAAATAGGCCGTGATGTCGATAAAAGTCTCAGCTTTTTGAAATTGCCAGGTAGGCAGGTCTGCAATGGTGAGCTGCTGTTTAACCGCCTGCCAACCTGTCTGGTGGTTAAGGTGTTTGGTTAAGGTGAGATCGGAAGGTACCTGGTTCGAATCCGGGTCAGTGCATGGCTATTCGTAAGCTTATGGTGTAGAGGCGCCTTGAATCTCATGGTCGAAAGTCCTCATGTTAGGTTGGTGTGGAAGTTTGGAGAGCGGGTGCCAGCTCAGGTGTTGCCTCGTCATCCTGGCCAGGGTGGTAACAGAACCTGGAAAACCGGGAAATCAGGGAATTCTCAGGGAACTTTTTATTTCTGGAAAAATCAGGGAAATCTCAGGGAAAATTTCCAAATTTTACAAAAAATCAGGGAAATTTTGACAATTTAAACTGTTACTATTATCTTTTGTCCTATTTTGAGAAGCGCGATTTTGAGTGCTTTTGTGAATCGAATAAATCGTATTCGCTGAAATTGTAATTCGAAAAAAGAACCATGGTGTCGTAAATTTTGAACACTGCGGAAACCGCTGCCGCCATTTTTTTCGCGGCTGCAGTGTTTTGTTGCCTTGAGGCTTGTGGGATACAATTTGAAATTTGTGCCACAAATGATATTTTTAGTGTATTAAATTAATTATTTTTGTTTGCAATTACATTTTTGTAGAATTATTTATATATATATCTGCATTTGGTTTCGATGAATAGTATGACAATGTAGTTTCAGGTGTAAAAAGTTCCTTAATCAAAATATTTTTAATTTTTTCTCCAGTTTTTTGAATTGCAGTTTTAAGAGTTCCATTAAGGGTTCCAAACAATAACAATTAAAATATCTAGAAAAAAACATAAAATATTTGTGGAGAATGATCTTTTTCCACCCTCTGACCATAAATATTTAAAAATAGTGTTGTGTGGATACTGTATATCGATACCAATCGAGGATCATAACATTTCTTAAGGGTATTGTTAAATCAGGGAAATTTTTGTGAGACTATCAGGGAAATCATGGAAATATCAGGGAACTTTTTTTCAAGGATTTTGTTGCCACCCTGCTGGCCATGGTTTAAAATTTCGTGGTGTTGTCCTCGGTTCTTTCCCCTTAGGGGATTGATTCCGAATCGTCGTCAATAGCCCTTTGTGTTGCTCTAGTACGACGTTAATTAAAAAATTACCAAATTAGGCAATAGCCCGTTGTGTTGCTCTAGTGCGACTCTAATTAACTACCTATCTACCTAACCTAGTAAAGAAAAGTGACAATAATGAGCTGATTTTTAAACACCAAAACATTTTGGGAGTCGTACTTACTCATGGATTGTAGGAAAAGTATCCCAATCTAGTGAAAAAATTGTGACAATGGTGAGCTGGTGTTTAACCAAAACATTTAGAGGGCGTACTTACACTTGCATAGAACCCCAGTGGAAGAAGAAATAACTCCCAAGACACTCAAACGGGGAAAAATATCCGGACGAGAGAGAGAGAGAGGGGGGGGGGGGGCAAAAGAACGGGGCGTGTTCCACTTCCCAAACCTCGCGTGTCCTGGACGTACCATTCCACTTCTATGGAAATGCTGACTTGACTTTAAACTTGCATTTTTACAGTAAGAATGGAAATGGAAAGCCCGGACCGGCCTCATTTCCATACGAATGTCCGACATGCATGTTCCGTCATTCGCTGAATAAATATCAATGGATGTGGGGATGTGTGCGTGTGTCGGGGAGGAGCGAGATCTGCGTGAAGGGGCCGGGGGTTGTCAAATTCGATCTCAATTTGAATTGGGTTTTTCTTTGTCCGCCGCCATCGAATTGCGCTTTGCATCGCGGCAACCTGGATGGAGGATGCATTTCGATGCGAATAATATACTCTTTTCTTCCCCGATGTCGCTGTTGTCGGGCTTGTTCGACGACCCTCGTGTTTTTTTTTCTTGGGAGAGGGGGGGTGGGGGGTCTGTCTGGAGATTGTGTCTTGGGCTCCGTTTTTCCGGTGCTTGTTTTGTGTGGGTGCTGCTCATATTGCGTTTAAATAGGGTTGGTAGGGATTTGAATTAGCGTCTGACTGGAGCATCAACCGGCTATTGGATCAATTCCTTAGGGCAGGGGTTCCCAACCTTTTAGTAACTGCGTACCACTTGAAATTTTTGGCGTACCACCAGTCCAATATTTTTTTAGGAACATATATCTAATGTCAGAAAAGTGACCAATGGCTTGTTTTTCTTTAATTAAAATACTAAGAAAGCTTCATATTTTATGATTAATGCATATGTATTTCGTATTAATGATGTTTTAATAAAGGAAAAAGTAAAGCGATTATTGAAAATTACAGTTATAATTTTTACTCACAGGTCTAAAAACAAATAATTTTAAATAATTAGTACAAACTAAGCAAAGATTACAAAGATTAACATAATCTAAAATCAATTTTTAGTGCGAAACTTGTTGTTTGTCTTTTATTAAAATATCAATATCAGGAGTAATGGAGCTTAACTTCACTCTTAAGTCCTCTTCAACACTTACTCTGTTTCTATATTTATTTTTTATACACAAGAGTTCAGAAAAACCACTCTTACACTTGTAACTAGTAACAAATGGCATAAGACAGGGAGAGATATCAACTTAATTTCGCCAAGATAGCCATTATATAGAAAAATATAATCAACAACAAAGTTTCTCTTAAAATAATGTGCTACTGTTAGCGTTATTTATTACAATGTAATAAAAACGTTAATCCCAAATTGATTTAATATAATCCCATTTTTCCTATAACGTGGTTGTACATACTAAAAAATCGAACAAACTTTTTAGAATATTTGGGTCGCTCGTATCATCCTTGCGTACCACCTGAATTGTTACCGCGTACCACCAGTGGTACGCGTACCACCGGTTGGGAATCCCCGGCCTTAGGGGCATATGCTAACATGACCATTTGTTTTTTCCCTCAAAACTGGACATCTACTAATTTTTATGTAATAATATGAGTATTGAAGAAGACTCATTTCCTTAGTTTTATATTAATGAAAAGAATAGGAATGTGTGTGTGAGTACCGTAAAAATAAATTATTTATTTTTACATTTTCTGAAGAACACATTTGTTTAGGTATATTTGGTGTTGATTTTAAATAAGAATAATGAAATTATTGGTGGAATTTCTTAAAATTTACTTTTGTGTTTTATAAACGGGTTTATAAGTTAACATTAAAAGTGCACTTACGTTTAGGCATTGTTGAAATGAAGGTTTCACATACAAGAAATTTAAATTGACTATAGTAAAACACGTCGATAGGAAAACTATAGTCAATCGTCAAGAAAGATCCACGATCGGTCTACGCGCACTCTCAAATGATGAGCCAGATCTAGCAGGCTTTTGACTAGGGATGGGGGAAAAATAACAATATGTTCTTTTACAGTGTGAATTCCTAAATTCTAGACGCCTAAAGTGATTACAAGTACCAACTTGAAACATTCAGTCCAATATCATCTCGTTTTCTTCTGTCAAAACAAGAAAAAAAGTCTTCCCCTATAAAAATTGTTGACTGCGAAAACGATGGCGATCACTTTTTTGTGCTTAAGATTTTCCGGAATTATCTACAATAAGTACTTAAAAAATGTGCAAAAATTACGTCGGATTTTTTTTAAATTTTCACGCCTTTTTTTTAAAAATTGTTACCGTGGGTTGATCACTTTCTGAAAAAGGGACATTTCTGCGTCCCGAAGCTGTGATTGGGGACAACGGGACATCCTGCCTAAAAACGGGACGGTCCCGTTCAAAACAATACGTATGGTCACATTAGGTATATCTTTAGGTGTATGCGGGCAGACGAACCCAGGTGTTAAATCTCTCGTATCGCAAGAAATATATACAACGTATACCCCGGCAAGAAAAGTGACACAACTCAAAATTGCAGAATTTGAGGAACACCAACTTAAAGGATACTATAAAACTTATATTGAAATAGTATAAGCTTCTTTTAAATTTTAGGTAAGTATTTATGGTAGTAACTTCTATTATGTTCCATAGAATAGTAATATAACACGATGGGGCACATCATACATATTTTTCATTGACTAAACATGAAATTTTTTTATATTTGTGTTGTCACTTTTCTTGCCGGAGTGCGATATATTGTAACACGGGCGTTGTGTAAGCGCGGGGAGTGTTGTCTCCTACATACTGTAGAGGGCGCTGTGTGAGAGCGTGGGTGAGATTCAGACTTGAGACACTAAGGAGAGAGGTGCTCTCCTAGAACTGATGTAAACGAGGCTTACTTAGCCCTGACGAGAACCAGGCTTCCTTAGCCTTAAGTTGGTCCATCCACAACCTTGTTAAGTTTTTGTCAATAAATATTGTTTTTGTTGCAACGAATTGTGTTAGTTAAAATCCACTATAGAGCTATCGGAACAACATCATATGCTGTAGTGTGTGGAGAGGAGAAATGGTTCCTATAAACTTCCACCCGCAGGTGCGCATACCATTGATGTGTATACGGTCTTCACGTGTCCAAGGTACTCTAGTGATATTTTCTCATTGGATTTACTGTCTTCAGTTAACCTGGGTAGACCCGCGATCTTTTTCTGCTTTCATCCGATTATACTGTTCTCCAAATCCTTTTTCCGTCGTCCTCACGACATTTTCCAATCGACGTTATTTTGTGTCTGGTGTGACGCTGCTATCGTCACGATCGCTTAAGTTAAGTTTAGAAAGATTCCTGGAATAGAAAACCGTGTTATCACCTTTCTCAGCAATTGAAAATCAAACACCAGTGATCACTTATTTGACTTTCCCAGACTATTCTGGATCATCCTTTGGCCTTTCTACTCCTTTTGATACTTAAATCACGGGATTCTCCCTGATTATCTCTAGGTCAAGGGTTGTAATACATCCCGAGTTCGGATCTTTGTTCCTTAACCCCCTAATCTAATTAAGTTTTTGAGTTCATCTGGGGGACGTGGGAAACAATTGATAGATAACAGCGGGTTAGTGATCACTGGAAGCTTCTATGACAAACATAGTACCCCCATAAAAAGGGTGGTGGTGATTTGAATCGAGAGCTTATTCTATCCTTTATTAGATCCTTGACTCTATCTTTTATCATGAGATATAACAACGCAATGTAAATCAAATGAATTTGAGACGTATATACAGGCCCTGATTTACCATTAGGCCCGTGAGGCACGGGCCTAGGGCCCCCATAATTTAAAGGGCCCCAAAGTTTCAAAAGTATCTAAAAATTTTATACAAAAATAACTTTTCATATTTTCTGGAATGTTTTTTCAACAATTTTTGAAACGGTCAACAGTCAAATACGTAAGTACCAATTATTGTTTTAAAATTAGTTTTTGTGATGAACGGATAACATGGGGGGCCCCCTTCCTGCGTGTTGTGCCTACTATACCAAATTTTCTAAATCGGGCCCTGAGTATATATAAAATGTTTCTTAACCTATAGAGAAATACTTTTTATTTCAAAGATAAATTATACTTATTTTAACTATGATTTGTTCTTCCATGCACCACCGTGATATTGGTTAAATGTGACCCTTGGGCCATAAAACTCTTAAACAATCTCTGAAATGTTCCGAGTTCTTTTCGTCTACTGGATATTGTGAGTGATTCCCAACCCGTGTGACGACAAACCGGTATAGTGGTTAAGGTGTTAGCCTCTAGATCTTACAAACCGGTATAGTGGTTAAGCCTCTAGATCTTACAAACCGGTATAGTGATTAAGGTGTTAGCCTCTAGATCGGAAGGTTCCTGGATCGGGGCATGGATGTTTGTAAGCGTATGGTGTAGAGGTCGTAATCTGTCGTGGCCGAAAGTCCTCACGTTGGGTTGGTGTGGAAGTTAGGAGAGTGGGGGGCCAGCTCAGGTGTTACTTCGTCATCTGACCGTGGTTTAAAATTACGAGCTGTTGTCCTCGTATCTTTCCCTTAAGGGACTGATCCCGGACCGTCGTCAATAGCCCATTGTGTTACTCTAGTACGACGTTAGGTAAAATTACCTTTACCCAACCTGTGTGCCGTGGTATTTCAAGGTGCCATGAGTTCGGAGAAAGGCGTCGCAGTAGTTTACGAGGATAAATGAAAAGAATTAGTTTTGTTTGAGGGGGTCGATCATCTTGTGAGGCAAGCCACACATTGGTCCAACATCATTGCAGCGACTAAGGCCCGGTGCACACATCCGGTTTTTCAACGTGCGGCGTCACTGCGGCACCGAAGTCCAACTATGCACACATAACCGTGAAATAACGCACGAACTCATTTCGTGCCATTTGCGATAAAATATTCTATCGGAGAAAACTTGTTTATATATCTTACTTGTTCAAAAAAAAGTGTATTTTGAAACAAAGTAGACGTTACTGGATACAACCATTTATTAATTATTATTTATATTCCATTTGTTTATGAAAACAAGGTACTTCAGAACGGAGACTCGTGTGCGGCAGCGTGGGGAACTGCGGTACAAATTGCACGCAAGTTGGACATTGAAAAACCGGATGTGTGCACCGGGCTTAAATAGGCTGAAGTACGCATGTGTATCAAGATGTTTTCTCTTGTGCGTATGTTTTGTCACTAAATCCGATTAATGTATGCAGCTGTAAGAGTAACAGAGAGAAGCGGCTCAATCCCATGATAGTACTTTACGCAAGTCCAACTTGATTGGCTAGTTTCACGGGCTTGGCTTCACTTGGATATCTCGCCAATCTGATTGTTGCAGTAACCATTTGATTTTGAATATGCGCGTTGTTTCGTAGAATTACAAATACAATACGTACACTAGCACCTCAGCGTAAGTGTCCGACAAGTTGACTCTGATTTGCTCCTCATATATATGTTGTATGGTTGTTGTTAGTAGTATTTCTTGCCAACTTATATTAAGGGTACTTATACTTTAAAGAGCTTCTTTTCGTGAAGCAACGATGGCCTAATGGCTAAAGTCATCCACCTTCAGATTAGAGTCGGCAGCGGAGAATGACTTCCCGAGTTCGAACCCAGCTGGCGGAAAATTTTTTAGATCCTCCAAATTATTTAAAAAAAATTCCAATTTAATTCCTTTTCATTCTAATTTACTTTTCCTAATTTTTAATACCCTTTTCATATTTTTCCAAGCTTCCGTTGATTTTACATAAATAATCTAAGAACCACTCCTGAACTCACTACCAGCTGATATTTTCCCGCCCCTCTGCAGTCCCCTTTGCTTTAGGATGATGGTGTCGTATCCACCGCTGGCTTAGGACCATTCTGATGTAACAAAAAGCATACATGAAACACTAACTTATATAATTATTAACTTTTTAATAAAAGGATACAATTTTCGGCTCCCACCTCTACCCACCCATAGCCATGGATCTGAAAAGAAAAGAAGAAAGCAGAAAGGAAGAGATAAATCGCCAACAACTATAAACCTTGATGACATACGTATCTAGGTCATGTGATCCGATTTAGCCAATCAAGTTGGACTTGCGTAAAGTACTATCATGGGATTGAGGCGCCTGTGTAACAGATTAACTACAGTATGGTTGCGTGTTCGATTCCAAACATTTACCGTCGTGTACAAATTAAGGGTTAAATTTGTCGTGGCCTCTAATATCCTCACGTTGTTATGGTGTGGAAGTTTGAAGGGTGGGGGGCAGCTTAGGTGTTGCCTCGTCATCTGACCGTGGTTCAGAATTACGTGACGTTGTCTTCGGAGCTTTCCTGCATCGTCGCCAATAGCCCGTTGTGCTGCTCCATTTCGAGTTTAATTAAAATACCTATCTACCGATCTATGTATGGCATCGCTGCCTGGCCCATTAAGAAATTAGAGGGGGTCGATAAAAAGTCAAGGAGTTGAAGTGTCGACGGTCAAGATATTTGTGTCGACCTTTGTACTAAGGCTTTTTCCCAACAGCTGCACTCAAACATTCGCGCATTCGCTACCGAAGTGCTGGATGTAAGGCAACAATTACAGTCGCTACATTGGGTAGATTATGCGCCCTGGGCACAACCCTAGCGAGTCCCCACCTCACGTGTAATACATTGCTGTCACTAAATACTGTAGCGTGTGCGTACCTTTGACCAACCTATGAGTGTGTGACGACACTCATAGGTGACGAACTCGTGAGTGTGGGAACGACATCGAGCTAGCAAAATTGGTCAAATCGTTATTGACGATATATTTCGTCGAAAGTACTTCGTCGAGGTATCTCACCATTATCAAAACTGACCAGATCAAATTCAACGATGTATCTTGTCCAAAGAAAAGAAACTGACCAGATCTTGATGGATGAGATACGTCGCCCTTAAAAAAACCTGACAAGATCTTGATCTCTTCATCATCAAAAATCGACAATGTTTTTACGATATCTCATCATTAGCAAAATTGGTCGTATCGTTATTGACGATATATCTGGTCGAAACTACTTCGTCAAGGTATCTGACCAATATCAAAACTGACCATGAACAACGAGATATCTTGTTCAAAGAAAATAAACTGACCAGATCTTGATGGATGAAATACGTCGTCCTTAAAAAAAAAAGACTGACAAGATCTTGATTTCTTCATCATCAAAAATCGACAATGTTTTAATTACGATATCTCGTCATTAGCAAAATTGGTCGTATCGTTATTGACGATAGATCTCGTCGAAACTACTTCGTCGAGGTATCTCACCAGTATCCAAACTGACCATATATTGATCAACGAGATATCTTGTTCAAAGAAAAGAAACTGACCAGAACTTGATTTACGAGATATATTCTTCAAAGAAAGAAACTGACCAGATCTTGATGGATGAGATACTTCGTCCTTAAAAAAACTTGACAAGATCTTTATCTCTTCATCAAAAATCGACAATGTTTTACCGAGGATATCTCGTCATTAGCAAAATTGTTCAAATCGTTATTGACGATATATATCGTCGTAAACACTTCGTCGAGGTATCTCACCATTATCAAAACTGACCAGATCTTGATCAACGAGATATCTCGTCCAAAGAAAGGAAACTGACCAGATATTGATGGATAAGATACGTCGCCCTTAAAAAAACTGACAAGATCTTGATCTCTTCATCAAAAATCGACAATGTTTTAATGAGGCTATCTCATCATTAGCAAAATTGGTCGTATCGTTATTGGCGATATATCTCGTCGAAACTACGTCGAGGTATCTCACCAACATCAAAACTGACCATATATTGATAAACAAGATATCTTGTTCAAAGAAAATATAAACTGACCAGATCTTGATCAACGAGATATGATGTCTAAAGTAAAGAAACTGACCGGATCTTGATGGATGAGATACGTCATCCTTAAAAAAACTGACATGATCTTGATCTCTTTATCATCAAAAATCGACAATGTTTTACTGAGGATATCTCGTCATTAGCAAAATTGGTCGATTATTATTGACGATATATGTCGTCGAAACTACTTAATTGTTCAAAAAAAGTAATCCCCGGGTCTAAAAAGGAAAAAAAAATTAAATTATCTCTTGCCAACAGATGGTGACAGTTTGGAACAGGATTTTTGCTGATGAAGTCAGCAGAAGGGTTTAGTACCAGTACATTAAAAATGAGTAGCCAGTTCTTAAAGGATTATTTTGGAAGAATTAATTCATCCCTTTCCACTGAGCCTCTAAAAACCGCTTCATCTCAGTGAATTATTAAGACGCAATCTATTTTTACACATTTATCCCACACACATTTAATTCCGCCCCAAAAATGACAGGAGATAATCTCCCATAATCCTCCCAGACACAAAAAGAAATTTGAAAAAGGCAACCAACTCCAAGACTCACAACAAATGAAGCAACAAAAGCTGAGGGTGTTCCAAAAGTCAAAAGAATATCCCGATTTATGATAGGCCCCCATCTATTTGATATCTCGCCCCCTCCCCCCCTGAGCGAAAAGGAACAAAAAGGCCATTTCCAGCGGGGAAGAAAACCCGACGATTTACCACTCGGGTTAAATGGATACCGCTGGAAAACCCGTTGTCATGGCAACAGATTTCTTCTCGCAACAACGCTTTTACGTCTTTTGAAAGAAACGAGCTGCCCCATAGAAGCCGGGCTTGTTCTGTGGCATTTGCATATAGCGGGGCTTCTAATAGAGAAAGGGGCCACCGTCGGGTGATGATAATGACAGAAGAGGGCAGCAATTCTGCCCGGGTGGAAAGTTTAAAAAGTTTTGTTTATTTATTCGTTCTAAGCCCCCCCCCCTGCACCGAAAACTCCCTTTGTGATGCAAATGGATTTGAGAGTTTCGGGGTAACTGCAACCGTAAAGGCCGGCACACACAATGTGCTTTTTCCCGTGTCTGGGTATTTTTGTTTTCTCGTTTTGCGGGAAAAGGGAAAGTTTGGTTAGTTTCGGGCGGGCGAGGAGTTAGTCAAAGTGCGCATCGTTTGTAGTGGTGTAAGAAGTTAGTAGAAGTGTGGTCGTGTTACTTCTCGTTCGAAGTTATTTCCTTTTCAGACTGACAGAAGCTTATTCAAATTGGCCCAACTGCCGATTCTCAGCAGTTTAAGACCGGAAGTTTGTAGACTTTGGCCGAAATGTTGGCGGAAGGAATTCTAAAGAAAGTTCGTTTGTTAAGTTAGTCAGTTTTCCATTCGATCAGAGTAGTCTTGAATACGATTTTATAACACGCAGCTAGGAGGCACGTTCAATTATAATAGTCCAGTGTTTCAGTGCGAACATAAACTACCCCCCCCCCGGTTCAGAAATTTTGATACCTCCTGATTTGAGACCGGGTCTAGGTCGCCCTGTTGGAAGAGTAACTGATTACCAACCTGAGGGTTGCGAGTTCGAATCCATCCAAAGACTCGTGCACAAAACAGGGGTGCACGTGAAATTTGTCGTGGACTCAACTGTTGTCACGTTGACGTTTTATGGACGCTTGGAGAATGAACAAGAAACTTGATCTCGATGTATTTCAAAATGTTTAAAATGGATTCGATCCTTTCTTAGAATGGGGTGCCAGTTTAGGCGTGACTACGTCATCTGACGAACATTTATCATTTGAGGGGTTCAGAACTAAGAATGGATCGAATCCATTTTAAACATTTTGAAATACATCGAGATCAAGTTTCTTGTGTGTACTTTTTTCTTCTGCCTTCTTCTCTCGGGAACCGAAGTAACTAGTGACTTGATTCAAAGATGCACTAAAAAAGTTCAACTTTGCTAGAAGATTTAGAATTTCACTAAAAAGATTCACAGTTCGGGTGAGTGATTATCAAAATTTGGCCAGATAGTGGACTTGATTCACTCTGGTTCTGAACGCCTCATTTCATTGGTCCGATGGGAAGGAATACGCCCATCTTTTTATACATAACCTGATTCTTCCACGCAATATATTGAGTTGATGCGAAAGTTCGTCCCGTTTTTGGCGCTAGATAGCATTGCATCGCCAAACCGAAGTGTTTTATACTTCAAACATGTAAAGTTCTGATGTGTGAAAGAAGGAATTTCAGCGAGTACTTGGGGGAAAAAAAATTGTGTTAAGCATTAAAAATGGCAGAAAATAAAAAGCATTTTCGACAGATAATGCTTTTTTATTTCCGAAAAGGTAAGAATGCTTCGGCCATTGGCGATTCCCCGTGCGGTAAGCTGGTTCAGAAAGTTTCGTCACTTGAATCAGTTCTTGAGCTCAGAACTGTGAGCGCGGGATAAAGCGAAGAGATGGTCATCGAACAGAACGGCATATTCTATACTGATTTTATGTGATTTTTAGTAAGTAACATAATTTTTCAATTTTTGTCAAAAAAACGTGGACGAACTTTTACATCAACCCAATAGCAATAGACATAGACGATTTCGCACTTTTTGTTGCTAATCTGCTCCACTCCCAACCGAGACATGAGCCTGTAACTGCACGTCTTAACCCTCCAAGTGGTTTATCTTCGCGTCGAAAACTACCCAGTAGTTGTCAGTTTTCATCTATCGGTGCTTGTCACCAACCAACTTTCCCGTAATAGCGTACCGCCACGCTTACACCGGATTTGCACAACTCCTCTACCACCAAACATCGAAACTATTCCGTGAAACGGCATTAATTTTATCATCAAGATTTCGAGTCGGGATGGCGATTTGGATAGTTGTCAGAGCCAAATTTGTTTTCCACCATGAGTCGGTAATGATCAAAGGGTTGCAACTTTTGAGGGAGATTTCTCCGAGACGTTTGCTTGACAATAATCGATCCCCTCTGTCCTTCGCCCCCCTCCGTGATCGCTCACGCCGTCTTTTGTTCGCTCTCCAGGGTTCCCACGGTCCTTGAAAAGTCCTTAAAAGTCCTTGAATTTTTTTTTCCTAACTAGGGGCCCTTGAAAGTCCTTGAAAATTACGGAACTTGGTGAAAAGTCCTTGAAAGTACTTGATTTTTTTAACAAGTACATAATTGTGTAATTTCCTCTTGCATTGGAAATTGTCCAGACTAGTTTCCTCCACAGCATGTGTGCCATTTGAGCCTCATTCTGAATGAAACCGGTGTTTCACGCTTTGACACTATGTGATATACTTATAATGCTAGGTCTAGATCTCCACAGTATGGCTATCCATCTAAGTTGACACCTCTGGTCTCCATTAAGACAGCCGCTTCTCATACTCTTCTTCGTGCCACCAAAAGAAATTATCGTACGATATTTTATCGCACGACGGAAATCGGTATGTGTGCCTGAAAGTTAGCATTGAAACAAGAAGCCCACTCTGCAAAAAAATATCAGGTTCTGTGAGAAAAGAAAATCTCAATTGTTCCCAAAATTGACAATAACCTTTCTTTTTTGAACTATCAGTTGTATAAAAAAATGATTTAAAAAAAAAAATTTTTTTTTTTTTTTTTTAGTTGAAAACTTTTGTGTATGCCTTGTTTTAGGTCGTTATAAAAATTTTTAGGTCCTTGAAAAATATTTTTTTGGTTTTGAAAAGTCCTTGAATTTTTTTTGGATAAAGGTGTGGGAACCATGCTCTCAGTGATATTTTGCCCTCATCGCTTGCCTTGACCACATCACCCGCCAAACTGCCAGTGAGTGACCTATTCGATTCAAATGGCGTGGACGAAAGAGCTGGTGATAACATTAATAGAACTACTTAGAGTGAGGCCCGCCCTTTGGGACCAAACTACACCCGAGTACAAAGACAAAAAGAACAATGCCGGGAGTGAAATTGGTGAGGAAGTCGACATCTTGATGAAAGTGATCACTCTTTTCTACAAAGGATTGAGAAGAGTGCGCTCGGATGGTTGACGTTGAAGTCCACAAAGCGTTTACACCGGAATCGGTCGAAAAAAGGGACTCAAAGGGGTCAGCATAGGGGAACGTAAAACGTCCTCGTCGCAAAAAGGGAGGGAAAATGTATCTGCAAATCCTGTGTAAACACGTCTTACGACAGTGAGAACACTTCTACGCGCGACGCGTTTCCGAATCGAACGAGTCCAGTCTGGGTGCCCCTTATCTCAGTTTATTTCCGAAAAAGACGATAAAACCCGAAAAAAGTTGACGAAGTCTTGCGCCACCAATCATGTCGACGATCTCCATCAAGCGTGCCCCCCTTTTTCATCTCGCCATCAATGCTTCATTCGGGCGATTTGCTAGCGCCGAAAGACGCATCTCCAATTACTCTTCGAGGAAAGAGCAACAAAAGAGGATCTAATCCGATCGAGGGACATAAATAACGGGCGTTTTAAAGTCCGCGTGACGACACAGACGTCTAGTCGCCGGAAATGTTATTTATCACTTCCCAAAGAGCCGACACCGCCTGGGTTTCGCGCTTCTCCTGCAAGCACGCCTTCACGTGACGTCAATGGCGTGATGGCCGAGTCCATTTTTTTTTCCGGATAGGGTGAAGGGATGGGAAACTTGAAGCAAGGGGGCATGAGAAGACTTTTAGGCTTGTCTGTTCCTTGTTGGAGAGTGGAGTGGAATGCCAGCTCAGGTGTTGACCTCGTGATCTGACCGTGTTTCTGAACGATGGGTGTTGTCTCCGGATATTTCCCGGTCCGTCGCCAATGGCCCGTTGTGTTGCTTTAGTGCGATGGTAATTGAATCTTGAGCTACTAACGTACGTGGTACAGAAATCGCGGTTATTTGTTAATCACCGAATGGCAACGAAAGCAATCCACAATCTTAAATCCACGCTCGAGTGTTTTTTTTTTTGCAAATTTTGCGCATAATTTGATTTTAATTATGGAGCTACAGTGCTATTAGAAATGCTTGAATGAGAGCGAGGCGTTATAATGAAACCTTTGAATTTTTAGAAGAACGAAGGGCGATTAGAAATATCGTGAACTCATACAAGACTCCGGCTACTTGCCGACTTGACGGCTAGTTTTACTTTATTGTTGCACTGATGTTTTTATATTCACACTTTGAGTGGTGGCCGCCGTTGCCAGGATGGAAGAGTAACGGATTAGCAACCGAATGATTACGAGTTTGAATCCAACCAGACTTGTGTACAAATCGACTGGTGGACGTTGAATCCTGCCGTGGCCTCAAATGTCCTCACGTTGGCGTGGTGTGGATGTTTGGAGATTGGGTTGCCAGCTCAGGCATGATCACGGACCATCGCAAATACCCCGTTGTGTTGCTCCAGTGAGACGTTAATTATAAAACACCTACCTATCACACTTTGGATGTCAAAGAATTCGGTCTGCCACTCCGATAAATGGACTCAATTTATTTCGATATGAATGATTCAGTTGAAGTTTCGCAATTCCACGCCGCGAATCCTGGAATATCGCAAGCCGTTCTTTATCGCCACTTCCACGCTCGGCAACCACCAGACTTTATTCCTCGAATAAATCTCCCGTATTCTATATTAGCTTGTTACCTCGGCCCCTTCCACGGCGAAACACAATGCCCCGTCCCCATCCAAAAAGACAAATCAGCCCGGTTACTATTCAAGCAGAAACGAGATAATAACGACAGCGCCCATCTTACCCCAGCAGCAGACACCGCTGACATTTCTCCCGGTCGGCCCCACTCTTCTTTCTCGCAAAATGATGACATCTTGTTCTCTACCCCCCTGACCCAGGGAGTGCGGTAATTACCCCGAGCATGTCGTTTGGCAGGGGGGTTCCCCTGCTGCCCCACCCCGTTGGATCCTCTTCCTTTTCTGGATGGGTCTCCTTGATGGATGGCGATACCAGTCTTCGGAGCGGCCGGAGGAGCCAATAACTACCGATGTTTATTGTTATGAAGTTCTTGGAGGGGGGTCTTGTTGGGGGGTGTTTCTGTAAGTGAATAAATGAAGTGGGATGGATTGGCGGAGGATTATTTTGGATTGGAGTGGGGCGTCGTTTTCGAAAGGGGTAGATTTCTTTTGTTTTCCACTGAGTTTCCCCGTGGTGCGTTTCATACTTGTGTCTCAAATGGACCACTTTCTAAGTAGGTATTGTTTCTGTTTTCGAGAACCCTCCGTCTGAGTTCTCGAGTCACCTGGGGAGAAACTGAGAGTTTAGTTGGAAGATTTATTGTACCCTGGAAATCGTACTTGAGATCTTTCAATTCACGGTGTTTTGGTTTTTCACTGACTTCTGGTGGTACACTTCATGCATCGCGTATCTATGACCCGAAATTTGACTTCCAATCAGAATTTATCTTTGTTTTTCCACTAAGGTACTTTAAATAAAGGTGAAAATTAAGAAATTTTGTAAGTGGCCACTGGCCTTGTTTCATTCAATGGCCACATATGAAGTATATCACATTTTTTGTACATTTTCTCACTCTGCGAAATACCAGCAATATGGAAATACACCAGGTCACACGCACACGCGTGTACTTATCTTCAGCCTTCTTTTCCTACATTGCTTTGATTTTTTTCCCCAATTAATTCCAAATACTATTTTCGATGTCTATGTTCCCGTGCTTTTTTCTTTCAAATTGTTTTTTTTTACTGTCCTCAGAAAACCCCCCGTAAAATTGGAGGTTCGACCATATAAACTAATGTTTTCAAGAAAGTGTGGCGACAGTAACAAAATTTTTTAGTCTCCACTTTCAAACATTCAGTCGCCATGTGGCGAGTGGCGATCGTTAATTTTCACCTTCAACTTTAAGGTCACTTTAGCTCAGTTTGTTCGCCCGCTGATCCAGCAACTTGTGTAGTCGGCGTCGCAAGTTCGATTCATCCGATGGATGTATTTCTCTCTCGTCTGTCAGAAAAGTTTTCCGCGTGTGTTTACGTCCACTGATTGACGTTGTCTTCTCTTTGCGCTGCTTGGCCCATGACATGACATTTCAACACTTTACCCCCAAACCAACCGTGGCACAGCTTGGCCAAATATCGCCACTAGAGCTCAAAACCATCTAGTTTAGTTGGAAGATTTAGATGACCAACCGGTCTAGTGGCCAAGGTGTTGGCCTCCGGATCGGAAGGTTCCTGGTTCGAATTCGGGGTCAGGGCATGGATGTTTGTAAACGTATGGTGTAGAGACGGCTGGTGCACCTTAAATCTGTCGTGGCCGAAAGTCCTCACGTTGGGTTGGCGTGGAAGTTTGGAGAGTGGGGTGCCAGCTCAGGTGTTGCTTCGTCATCTGACCGTGGTTCAAAATTACGAGGTGTTGTCCTCGGATCTTTCCCTTAAGGGATTGATCCCGGACAGTCGTCAACAGCCCGTTGTGTTACTCTAGTACGACGTTAACTAAAATTACCATTACCATTTCCCTTGGTTTTTCCCAAACCGACGATAATAGCCCGTTGCGTTGCTCTAATACGATGCTCTAATAACTAAAATTACCATTTACCCTAAAGGATATACGGTAGCAATTAACGAGGAAGTTTTTTTTTTGTACTACAAAGTCTCTTAGTTACGAAAAGTGTTTTTTGTCTGTTGAACTTGCTTTCTTTTACCCTTTTTTTTTCCGGCCTTGTTGGCCAAGGATGATGTCTAGTGCATGGTACCAAGTGTATTATGCATTGTGCCCGCCATTGGGGAAAAAATAAGTTGGAAGATTTATTGTACTCCGGAAATTGTTGGATGTGCTTGAGATCTTTCAATTCACTTCGTTTTGGTTTTCACTGACTTCTGATGGTATACTCGTACTCCGCATACCTATGTCCCGAAATTTGACTCCCAATCATGATTTGTTTTTCCGCTAAGGTAATTCCGTACTGCGTCCAATGCTTGACGTTGTCTTCTCTGGCGCTGCTTGGCCCATAACATGGCATTTTACTACTTTACCCCTAAACCAACCTTGACATAGCTTGGCCAAATATGGGCATTGAGTTCATCAAATCGAAAGGGTACCTCGAATGTTACTCAGAAAATTGTTCGACGGTCGACAGATTTTTGAGTTGAGGTGACATCGTTTTGGAATGAGTTGTTCTGTTTTTCGTGGTCTTCTCTCTGTGGTGTATTAATGAATAGGTACAGCTTCATTCTACGTTTATAGCAGTAGCAACGGCCTTGGCGATTTTTTTGGCACACTTTTAAAGTTTCTATTTTTTTTAAATGAATCAATGTGAAATTATACGACAGTTTAACGGATTTTGAAAGAACTTTCTAGAATATTCAAAATGAAAATTTAAACTTTACGCTTGTGTCCGAGGTTGCCATAAAAACCGCAATAACCGCTTTAGAAATGGGATGTCCTAACCTGTCATTATTCGCTTAAGAAGTGCGCCAATAAAAAAAAAGCACCAAGGCCGTTGAAACCGCTTTAAACGTAGACTGAAGCTGTACCAATGAATACCTACCTTATCTGTGTCCCAAAATGTTTCTTTCAATCAGGAATTGCCCTTCGCTGCACATCTCCTTTATGTGTACATGCTTCATAGACCTGAGGTACCCTAACGATCTTTTGTTTCCCCGTGGGGTTTATTGTCTTAGTAAACAGGGGAGTCGCGCTTCCAAGACATACACCCAACCATCTTTTCGTACTTTCATCCCATTACTCTCTTCCCCAATCCCTTTTTACCCTTCACATTTTTTACTTGACAGCGTCTTGTGTTTGGCAGAGCTTGGCCAAATATGTCCCATTCGCCGTGAAATTCCAGAACCATCCAAGCAAGAATAGTTTGTTGACGTTTTCCGAAAGTGTACCTCATGTAGCAAAATGACGTAGAACGACAAACTAAACCATCTGTTTTATATACCACTAGCTGAATAACCCGGCGTTGCTCGGATTGAAATGGTTAAATGTTGATTGAAAAGTGAATTGGAAAAATCACTTTTCTTGCATAGAAAAATGCAATTATATAAGTTATACAGAAAATACTTTTTGACTTCGTTTTCACTTTTTTATAACTTCTATGAAATTTAGTAATGCTGAAATATGACCGCGACATTTCCCTGTATTAATTTAAATATTATACAACCCCTGTAGAACGTGTTTCCTTGTCAATATTCATTTATTGCGAGAAAACAAACTTTAAATTTTAAATTGAGGCTTCGAGGGGCACTTTTTAGGACTACCTGTGTGCCAATTTTCATGGTTGTAAGTGCTATCGATTGGTCTGAAGACAGGGAAGTAATAGCATATGTTTTCCGTAGAGTTCTAAGTATAAGTGTACCAAATTTGGTTTGGATTGGTCAAACAGTGTAGATTTGTATAGAAAATATACACGCACAAACATCCTTTTTTATATACATAGACTAGGTTAAATGGTCCGCCAATACGACGGGTGCATAACAAAATTCATTTATTTTGGTCAAACTTCATTTTGATACTTTTTAAAACCTGACTGTATGTGATCACTGACTTGCATAAATCTTTTTTTCCACTATCTGTCAACTTTTGTTGATAACTGGCTATGTATAAACCTTTTTCCACCACCCGCTGTCAACTTGCCTTGCTTTTGCATGGTGTTGTTTTTCGAGCAATGCGCTGGTAAAACAATATTATCGGAAAATTCAATTTTTGATCAATACTGCTAAAACAATGCGTACGGCAATCGTTTTGTACTGAATGTTATTTTCATGGCGATTTCGAATATAGTGATTCTTGATGTTTCGTATCTCGTTTCGCTCTTAACACCACGCAACCAATAAAAAACAATTAGAAACTGTGCCTACTCGTGATGTCACGCAACCAATCAAAACTTTAATAGCCACGGAAACACAGAACCTAGCGTTTCATATAAGACTAGCCGGGCTGCGCCGGCTAGCGCTCGGCGGTGTGTAATAGTGCTTTTTTTGAAACTTTTTTACAGACCGTAATTAAACATGTTTTGATTTGTGTATTTGATTTATTTTTATGAAACGATTCTTTAAATCATTGCGTATTCAATCAAATATTTAAGGAAAGTTGGTCGAAATATGCATATACCGCTTGCAAAATTACCCATGTCGAGTGATATTTTGCAGGAAATAGACATATCGTTAAAATTTAACTCCTAAATACTATTTCTGCAATAGGTAAAATACCGGAACACATGCAAACAAAAATAAAATTATAATTCTTGAAAAAATACAAAATTCTGAAGAAAAAAAAAACACGTACGTATCCATTCAAACGTGTTGAATTTCGACTTCCTGAATATATTGTGTAATAGAATAATGCGTCAAAAGATTTTTCAACGATATTGACAAAGACAATAATGATTTATTAACGAAAATAACACATATTTATAATACTTGGGAATCCTCAAATATGTCCGCAACATCTCACAGTCAACTCAAATACCCAAACACGGAATTATAAATCAAATTAAAAAAGTAAACATTAATTCTGACGTGGCCAGATACCGGGTAGCAAAATTACGTTTAAATTACTTTTACATCAAAGGAAGAAATAAAAAGTCAGTTCAAACATAAATATTACAATTTAATTCCATATTTTGCATAGAAATTGACCTCTGCTATTTGAAAATAGCAATAATTCAAAATATCTGGGTAATTTTATTTACGTTGATTGTTGCCATTCGACGATACACAAATAACGTCGATTTCGGGTCCACGTACGTTTTAGTGTTTTATATATATAGATTCTTCACGAGTTTTCGAAAGAAGGCGAAAAATCTAGATTTAATCTTGGGAAAACATTGTCTTGTTTTTTTCTTGTCGCCTTTCGCCGGAAACGTCGGAACGAGGTCCTAAATAGTCCTCCAAGAAATGTTGTTATGAAGCCTGGCGATAACATTTCTACTCTGAAGAGATGAATCAGGAACGGAAGAGAAAGCAATCTAACTGTAAATTGAGGAGTGGGAGGTTATTTTTTGGGTTGCACCCTGGGGTCATTCAGAGGTGTAGAAGTCTTTCTCTGCAAGCGTGTGGGCCGGTGCTCGTTAAAGCGAGGTCTCGCATGCCTTGACAGGCCCTTTGATGAACGCCCATGAACGGTAGTGACGATCCTTTCGCCCTTTTAGTTTTTTTGCGAAAGTTTGGGAAAGGTGAATGTTTTGTTGGATGGCTTCCTTTTGCAATCTCCAGCGTGAACGCTGTTCCAGTCCATTTATTATTCTTGGTACCACACTGAATTTCAGTGATTAATTAACGGGGTTAATGGTTTCAGGATTGCATTATGGTATGCACAGGCACCTGGTCTCGTTTTAACGTGAATGGGTCTTCAAAATTGGAACTGCACTGGGGCGCACAAGAATCTAAAAGTCCAGCGTTACTAAAAAGCGTTACGAGTGCTTTGTCTAATGATTTCGAAACTAGAAGAAACGTTCAAAATATAAATAGCGTCATGTAGACAAAGGATGTCCTTACCTTACATTACATTTAAACCGAGGGAACAGCTTCAGTCTACGTTTATAGCGGTGGCAACGGCCTTGGCGCACTTTTAGTAGCGAGTTATGTCAGGGTATGGTAACCCATCTGTGTTTCGTTTTTTAAGGCAACATTGGCAAGCGGAAAGTTTAAAGTTTCATTTTGAAAATTCTAGAAAGTTCTTTCAAAATCTGTTAGTGTCGTTTCATTTCATTGGTTCATTTAAAATAATTCTTTCCGTTGCGACTTTAGAAGGGCGCTAAAAAAAGTGCCAAGTTCGTTGACACGGCTATAACTATATACTAAAACTGTATCCAACAGGTATTACTAATGTGACAAATACAATAGGTTAAATGAATCAACTTCAACACTCAGCATAAATCAACTATCAACACTCTCAGAGCATAAACCAACTATCAGCACTCGGCATAAACCAACTATCAACACTCTCAGCATAAACGAACTATCAACACTATCTCAGCATAAATCAACTATCAACATCAATACGAAATGTGCCTAAAAAAAAAAGCGCAGTGGCCGTTGCCACTGCTATAAACGTTGACTGAAGCTGTACCAAACCGTATACGCAGTCGCACGGCATGGGGAGGTGGTTCGCAATTTATCGAAATTCTACGGTGCAGGGCGAACATTTGGGTTTCGTGGACTGAGGATTGCGTAAGTAGTGTCATTCAAAAGTTAACGAACTACGCTAAAATCAATCACAGGCTTTTTTCAATAAAATCATGCTTCAATGTATTGATATCAAACCGCATTTCAATCGTTCAAACTGTAATTTATTGAATATTCACACACTAAACAATCGTTGAAACTTCCTATGTCTGCTTCATTGATTCCACAATCTAACATACAGCTAGGGATTGCAAACCGGCGGATCCGGCATCATCTATCGAATCCGGGCCGGATCCTATAAAACCGAATTGTTTTAAAAATTAAATATAGGATTATTCAAACCCAAGTTTAAAGTCGCAAAATCGTTTATTAAGCAATTGATTGTGAATGAATGAATGGATTTTATATTCTTGGTACAGCTACACTCTACGTTTATGACTGATGGCAACGGCTTGGCGATTTTTTTTTGGCGCACTTCTGAAGTCGCCAAGGAAAGAATTATTTCTTAACTCTTTTCCTGTCACAATTTTTTTTCTTTTTACAACACACTTTTTAAGCACATTTCAGAACGTTTTAAAAAGTATATTTAAAAAAAATTTCACAAAAAGTAGTAAGCTTAATCACATATCAAAACACATTTGTGAACCAGTAGAGAAACTAAGCTACGAATGGTAAGAATACCCTGAAACTTATCAATTACACTAAATACAGTGAGCATGTTGAAAAAGAAAAAGATTTATAAAAGAAAAAAAAGTAAGAAATAATACCTGATAACGTTAGAATTCTCTCGTAAAATAATAATGAAAACGAAAATTTTCAAAAAAACAAAACTCTTAATCCTGTCGTGAAAACTATTATAACAAAATAAAAATTCCACAACTGTCAAAATACAAATAAATGGACCAATGGTATCACAGAAAACGATTTAAAAGGACCAATGCAATAAAAGGATATTTTAAAAACAAAATAACCAATGGGAGGAAAGAAAAAATTTCAAACGAATCAATGAAATCAAACGATTTTAACGGATTTTGGAAGAACTTTCTAGAATATTCAAAATGAAAATTGAAAGTTTCCGTTTGCCGAGGTTGCCGTGAAAACCACAACAACAGCAACGAAAGATGGGTTGCCTTAATTTATCGTAACTCGCAACTAGAAGTGCGCCAAAAAAAATAATCGCCAAGCCGTTGCCATCACTCATAAACGTAGAGTGTAGCTGTACCATATTTTTCAATCATCAGTTTGAGGAATTATAGCGAAAATAATAAATTAAATTATCAATAATATTTTTTTAAAAAGGAATTAGAAAAGCAAATTCTGCAAGAAAATGAAGACTATTGCAAAAAGACTTCATTGGTAGCCTCGCTCTATTTCATGTTTTCGTTTCGTTCTTCCAACACCATTTTTAAATTTTCATTTAGAATATTCTAATAAGTTCTTTCAAAATTCGTTAAAGTTTGATTTCATCAATAATTCTTTCCTTGGCGACTTCAGAAGCGCGCAAAAGCAATCCGCCTGGCATCTACCGAATCCTCACTTCCTGCTTGGTAGGTGAAGGTCCCGCCGGTCTTGAACCCGTGTTTGTTCAATTCTTCCTCCTTCCCACAATCGGGAAGGAATCTCGCGATTCGTGCTCGGTGACTCCCCGTCTGGTGTGGATGACCGATGACCACAAACCGTCTTCGCACTTGTGCCACACGTGCTTCCGAGCTCTTTTGATGGTCAGTTTTCTTTTCTGTTTCGTGGGTGGATTGGAAGATTTCGAGGGAGAAGTAGTCTGCTTTTGTTGGGGATGCGTGGAATGTCGAGGATGTTGTCGACTGTTTGGGTCGGTGTAAGTTTTGCTTTTGTTATAGTTTGTGAGGTTCTACGTTTCGGCGCTCGACCTTTCGCCTCACGAATTTCTCACTTCCTGTTCTCAAGTATTCCTACCTTTTGAAGAACCGTTCTTGAATGGAGGTTTTCGTGTTCACAGGATCCTTGGCGTTGGCACGGATCCTTCAAGGCGTGGGGCCGCCCGGTTGGAAGAGCTACGGATTTGCAATCGCAGGGTTGCGTGTTCGAAACTCGATTCGGCTACAGACCGTCGTGTACACGGTGGCGGGTGCATGTTAAATGTAGCTTGGCTTCAAATGTCCTCGCGCCGACCAACCGGTATACTGGCTAAGGTTTTAGCCTCTGGCTCGGAAGGTTACTGGTTCGAATTCGGGTCCGGACATGTATGTTTGTAAGCGTATGGTGTAGATTCGGCTGGTGTACCTTAAATCTGTCGTGGTCGAAAGTCCTCACGTTGGGTTGGTGTGGAAATTTGGAGAGTGGCGTGCCAGCTCAGGTGTTGACTCGTCATCTGACCGTGGTTCAAAATTACGAGGTGTTGTCCTCGGATCTTTCCCTTAAGGGACTGATCCCGGACCGTCGTCAATAGCCCGTTGTGTTGCTCTAGTACGACGCTAACTAAAATTATCAAATGTCTTCACGTTGGCCTGGACGTTTGGAGAGTGGCGTGCCAGCTCTGGTGTTGGCCTCGTCATCTGACCGTGGTTCAAAATTACGAGGTGTTGTCCTCGGATCTTTCCCTTAAGGGACTGATCCCGGACCGTCGTCAACAGCCCGTTGTGTTGCTCTAGTAGGACGTTAACTAAAATTACCAATTATCAAATGTCTTCACGTTGGCGTGGAGTGGACGTTTGGGGAGTGGGATGTCAGCTCAGGTGTTGGCCTCGTCATCTGACCATGGTACAAAAAAACGTGTTGTCCTTGGAACTTTCTCTTCCGGTTCGATCCCCGACAGTCGCCATTAGCCCGTTGTGCTGCTAAAGTGCGACAATAATTAAACTACCTACCAAACCTTGTATTTATGCCTATTATTTGGTGCTGTCTGTCTTGAGTTTGGCGTAGCATAACCAAATATGATCCTCGCTTCATACAATTCAAACCAACCAACCAACAGAAGAATATACAGTTATACAAGTGTATGAAACTAATGCAATAATATAAAGGTTAGTTTGGCGAGCGTTCAATTTTCAATGGATCTATTTGAGTTTTCAGGCATCAAAACCCCGAGGTACCTAAGTGATCTCTCCTACATTCTGTTGGCGCAGTTTGTCCGCTTTTGGACCTTGCGCCATAAAACCCCAAAATCCAATCCAACATTCTGTTTTATTCTGACCTATTCTACTTTGTTTTTTGTCCTACCTCGTTGTCTTGTATTGGACCTATATTTTTGTCCAAATATGGCCCTTGCGAAATAAAACCCCAAACCAACCAAATGGATGCCTTTTCTGACATTTTGCAGACTTCAAAAGTAGAGGTTAACTTGACAGTTCAGTATTTAAGTAGGCATAAGCCAAGTGACGTCACGTTCAGAATACACAGGAAACACGTATCGGCGCAGAAATACTACCGCCACCTATATTTAACTTGATAGAAAATGCAACTCCTATATGACAGGCTCCCACGGGTATCTCCTTTAGGTGTGTGGACGGACTGCACGTTCCCGAGGTACTCTAGTGATCTTTTCTTTTCCATGGGGTTGTAATATCCAGTGAATATGGGTCGGGCTTCAGGGATTTCCAAGCGATCTTGCTGTAATCCACTACTTTGTTCCCCAAACCCTCTTTTTTTTCCTGCCGATCTGGTGGTTAAGGTTTAGCAACTAGATCGAAGGTTCCTGGTTCGAATCCGGGTCAGCGCATGGATGTTTGTTAGCGTCTGGCGCTTTTAAATCTGTCGTAGCAGAAATTCTTCACGTTGGGTTGGTGTGGAAGTTTGGAGAGTGGTGTTCCAGTTCAGGTGTTTCGTCAATTGACCGTGGTGCAAAATTACGTGGTGTTGTCCTCGGATCTTTATCTTGGGGAATTGATGCCGGACCGTCGTCAATAGCCCGTTGTGTTGCTCTAGTACGACGTTGATAAAAATTTACCATCGCCTACTTTTCCACCCTTTTACGACATTTTTTACTTCTTGTTGTCTGCTTAGTGTTTTGCGCAGCTTGACCAAATATGGCCCCTGTGCCATAAAACCCGAGAGCAACCAACCAACCAAACCTACATGGCAGTCGTTGAGATAAATATTCAGTAAATGAGATCCATGATCCAAAATTTAAAAAAGAAAAAGAAAAAGGCTGGCTTAAACATTAAGTAACATCCAGCAAAGAAACGCCAACTTTTAAAAACGCCACTCCAAAAACTTGACCTATATTTTAAACGCACGTTATCAAATCTGCAACCGTAACGAATTTAACAATTTCGTCGGAGAAAAGAGAAGAAAAAAAAAGATTCTCAAAATACATGACGCCTCTGATTAAATTAAGGATTTCTATACAAAACCTACCCGCTGTTTGCATTTGCCGAGCGAAAAACTGAAGGAGAGGCTTTAAGGAAATATAATGCTCATTATATTTCTTTATTTTTACACCGCCATTTAATCCGTTTATTCTGTTAAGAGCTCCTGAATAATAGGATTAAATTTTTTCGCGTCAGCTTTATTTTGCAAAAAAAATCCCGCCCATAATTCCTCTTCCGTCAATCTTATTCAACAGCGCCATTAAGCCTGGCGTCTTTGTTTTTCCTGCCAGATAGTGGAGGGTTAATTGTTTGTGGCGTTACATGCTTATCGTGTATATAGGGGTTCGTTTTTGGCACCTACAGGGAGGTCAGATTTCGGGTGAAAATGGTGAGGTGAAGCGCACGAGGGGGTTGGCTTCACCTCTTTCATGTGTCATCTCTGAGCTGAATTTCGATGTCTGATTTTGGTATTGACAGTGGTCAACCACTTCTACTGTAAGCGTTTTTGTGCAATCGTTGGTACCACTCCATTTTCCGAAATTGTTTTGTTTTCGGTCTTATAAGACAAGTGCCACACTTGGCCTAGCTGCACCAAACGCAAGACGACGTCAAGTAATTGCGAAAGGAAAGGAAACGGGGTTGGCTGTTTTGTCGTTTTATGGCGCAAGGTCTTTGTTTGGTCGAACTACGCCAGACACAAACGAAGTAAAAAAATGTCGTGAAAGTGAGATTAAAACAGAGTAATTGGAGGAAAGCAGAAATTAACATAACTTGGTTTCCCCTGGAGCTCGACCCCCGTGTAAAGTAAAGATGGTAAACCCCATGGATATAGAAACGATTACCTCCGTGAAGCCCGTATAAACCTAACGGCCCCTGAAGGGAAAGGGAAGGAAATGTAGATGAGATGAGAAAGTTCACTTAGGCATCTTGGGGAGTGACCCCCGCATTTACTAAAGGCTGCAAACCCCATGGATTGTTTTTGGCTTTATGGCCTAAGGGCCTTGTTTGGTCGAACTACACCAGACAAGACTGGTAAAAAATATCGTGAAAGTGGGGTTGTGAACAGAGTAATTGTCGGAAAGCAAGGAAAATATCGCCTAACTATTCCTGGAGCTCGATTCCCGTGTAAAGTAAAGACGGTAAAACCCCATGGAAATAGAAACGATGACTAAATTACCTCCGTGAAGCCCGTATAAACCTTAAAGCGGCCTGAGGGAAAAGCAAAGGGGAGGAGATGAAAAAGTTCGTCTGGGAAACTTGTGGGCACGACTCCTCTGTATTTACTAGAGGCACCAAACCCCATGGGATGGTTATGGGCTTTATGGCGCAAGGGCCACTTTTTTACCTATCTGCACCCCAAACACAAGACAACAATGAGGAAGGAAAGAAATGGAAAACCTGAGGGTATTTGTTTTGAGAAGGTCGATTGTAAAATAGAAGAAAGAACTAGGTACCTCAGGTTAGTGAAGACCACGCACCTAAAGATGTGCAACTGCGGGTCTTCGAAAATGGATTACGAATGAAATAATTCATTGGAATTCACATCGCAATAACCGAAACAAACACTCATCCCCCACCTAATTCCATCTGTCAGTGAGAACACCTGAAATTAATTCGCCACCGGCATTGTTACTTCTGGCGCAAAAGTAACTTAGCCATGCCGCACTTCCACTTTCCGTGGCGGCCGCTGCAAGTCACGCAATGCCCATCTGGACGAAATCCCATCTTGCAACAGCAGTTAAATCGAGCGGGGCACATTGTAATTTGTTGCAGCGTGCCACCGAAGCCTCTGGAAGCGGTCCGGATATCAATTTACTAAGTGTTGCTTTCTGCTGAAGGGTCTGCTATTGACATTTCGTTTGTATGGGAAAGTCAACAGCCGCTTTGCCAGGAGGGGGCGAGTGGAATTGGGGGCGTCGGAGAGGTGGTCTGTTTGGATGATTAGATCGAACGGACACGAGGGCAATCTTTGCAATGTCTTATACGATGTTCTGAAGGGTCTCGGGGTTTTGTTACCTTTGCTCTATTTCTGAAGGGTGTCTTCTTCCCCGGGTGTACTTCCTTCTTCTGTGACGTTAAACCTTTGATTGTATGTGTTTGTTATTTGACATTGTTTCTTATGTCTGGAGCAGCATGACCAACTATGGTTGCGCCATAAAAACCCCCAAACCAACCACTTGCTGAGGATTTGATGAAAACTATTGCCGACCAACCGGTCTGGTGGTTAAGGTGTTAGCCTCTAGATAGGAAGATTCCTGGTTTGAATCCGGGTCAGCGCATGGATGTTTGTGAGCGTTTGGTGTAGAGGCGGCTGGTGCGCCTTAAATCTGTCGGGGCTGAGAGTCCTCGCGTTGGGTTGGTGTTGAAGTTTGGAGAGTGGGGTGCTTGCTCAGGTGTTGCCATAACAATAGCCCGTTGGGTTGTTCGAGTACGACGTTAATTGAAATGACCTATTATTGATAGCCGCAGTAGCTCAGTCAGTAGAGCGTCGGGCTTGCATCAGAAGGGTTGTGGGTTTTGTCCTCGGCGGAGCCTGCAATTCTGATGATTGCGAGATCGGCGCTTCGACCTGGCTAAAGACCGTCGTGTTCACTAATGGTGACTGGGGCACGTTAAATAGGTCGTGGTCACAAAGTCCCCCATGTTCCTATACCAAATCAATACCTCTGGGGGTACCTGATCAGGGGGTTATCGGCCTCTGATTGGGATCTAAATTACGATATGTTTGAGTGAATGGATGTATGAAAGGGACCTTCCTGTAAAACGGATGTGTCATGTATATCGAGCAAAGTCGGACTTCCTCCCAATGGGGCTCAATAACATGGAAGGCGCACGCCTCTTGCCGTCTTCGACTGGCCTGGCACTCCTCTGGTCTGCCAGTGTAGGCATGAGAAACAACAACCTATTATTGATGGAAACTATTTTTCATTTCCTACGTTCATCGGCGACTTCGTCTTGGCTCAGTGGGTATACCACTGCGCTAGCTACTTTCGAGTTGAAACGGCGCAGGTTCGATTCCTGTCTGGTGGATTTCTCCCAGGGTGTATTTTTCTCTCCTGTATCAATAAAGCTTTTCTTGAATATTGTCTAATACTTGAGATTGTATGTCTGTCTGGTGCAACATGGTCAAAAATGGCCCGTGCGCCATAAAACACCAACCCACCGTACTCTCGGCTATCGATTGACAAGTAGTCCCACAGAGGTTTGTTTGGGTTTTAATTGGGCTATGCTCTGCGCCAGACACAAGACATACAATATCAAGTAATGAACATACACACAGTGAAAGCTTTTTTGACACAGAAGAGAATAAATGTACCCAGAGCCACCTACAACTCACAGGTTGCTAACGCTGTGCTCATACATATAACCTAGTTACATTGAGTGTCATTTAGGAAGCAAACTGTAGTTTGTGAATGGAGGTAAGGTTCTGTGTAAGTATCGAAGAAGTACACATGAATGATGAAGCGCGTTTTATTTATCTGGGGTGACACCTACCCTACCTAGAGTGCCTATATAATAAGAGTGGCGACATACGGGAAACACTTTCTGATTGGCTTAGAGACCTTTTCTACCGCCCGAGGCGGTCTTTTCCTAGTTCCCGTAGACTTAACATGGGAACTTTTTGTGTGTTCGAGAAAAACGTGTGTACATTAAATAAAAAAGAAAATATAGCTTATTCATGTTCCATTTCGTGTTCGAAAATGTTTATTTATTATTATTTTAGTATTTTGTCAGTATAAATTGGAAGACTTTTCAAGTAAATAGCTTTTTTTGAACAACGTGGCGTTTCCCGCAATCTAAGTTAGCGCGTTGTGTAATCCATCTCATCCATTACGCATGTAATTGTGCGTTTATAGGATTCATTTATACCGAATGTATCCATATTATAACAATAATATGCTTTTTGTTCTCCTTGAAATGATATATTAATTCGCCCAGCAACTTTCTTTGAGACTATTCTGTTAGAAAAATGGCTGCCGCGCATGCGCATTGGGCCAAATTTGGTCCCTTGTCGCCACTTTTATTATATAGGCACTCTAACCCTACCTACCCTTTTCATTTTAGTCCAGCCTAACCTTCTGCAGTTTGTCTCTTCCCCTCTCCTTGTGGAGCCGCGGTAGCCAGGTTGGAAGAGTAACGGATTAGCAATCGGAGTTTTCGGGTTTGAATCCAACCAAAGACCGTCGTGTACAAAGGGAGCTGGTGCACGATAGATGTGTCGGGCCTCTAATGTCCTCACGTCGGTGTGTGGTGTGGAAGTTTGGAGAGTGAGGTGCCAGGTCAGGTGTGACCTCGTCATCTGACCGTGATTCAAAATTACGTAGTCTTGCTCTCGGATCTTTCACTTCGGGTTTGATCCCGTACCCTCGCCAATATTCCGTTGTGTTGCTCCATTGCGGCGTTTGGCGACCAACAGGTCTGGTGGTTAAGGTATTAGTATCTAGAAAGGAAGGTTCTTGGTTTGAATCCGCGTCAGGGCATGGCTGTTTGTAAGTATATGGTATAGAGGCGCCTAGTGTATCTTAAATCTGTCGTGGCCGAAAGTCCTCACGTTGGGTTGGTGTGGAAGTTATGAGTGTAGTTTGTCAGCTCAGGTGTTGCCTCGTCATTTGATGGTCTGAAATTACGTGATTTTGTCCTCTGATCTTTCCCTTGGATTGATCGCCGACCAACCGGTATAGTGGTTAAGGTGTTAGCCTCTAGATCGGAAGCTTCCTGGTTCGAGTCCGGGTCCGGGCATGGATGTTTGTAAGTGCATGGTGTAGAGGCGGCTGGTGCACCTTAAATCTGTCGATGTCGAAAGTCCTCACGTTGTGTTGGTGTGGAAGTTTGGAGAGTGGGGTGCCAGCTCAGATGTTGCTTCGTCATCTGACCGTGGTTCAAAAATACGAGGTGTTGTCCTCGGACCTTACCCTTAAGGGATTGATCCCGGACCGTCGTCAACAGTCCGTTGTGTTACTCTAGTACGACGTTAACTAAAATTACCATTACCATTTCCCTTGGATTGATCCCAAACCGACGATAATAGCCCGTTGCGTTGCTCTAATACGACGTTTATTAAAATTACCTTACCATTGCGACGTTTATTAAAATTACCTTACCATTGCGACGTTAGTTAAAATACCCATGGTTTTGCGGACACGCAACAGAAATACACAGGGTTGATGACAGGAATCGAATTTGGGACGCTGAGGTGTGACCTCGTCATCTGACCGTGGTTCAAAGTTACGTGGTATTGTCTTCGGTGCTTGCCCTTTGGGTTTGATCCTTGAATGACGCCAATTGCCTATTGTGTTGCTGCAGTGAGACGTTAATTAAAATGCCTACCTCTCGTCTTTTTCTGGCGCAGCTTGGCCATATATGGCCCCTACGCCATGAAAACCAAACCCAGGTGAGCCAACCGGCAAAGACTGAGCTCCACTGACACCAATTCGCCAGACGCGTGCTCGGATAATAACATATTCGCGCTCGGCGGCGTTATTAGAGGCTCGAAATTCCGCGTCGCCCACGGACAGAAATTAAGCGATTTACTGATTAATTTTGATGGCCCGCGCGCCAAGGTCAGTAGCGGCGATCTGATTTACGGCGGCCCGGGGTTTACTGTGGCCAAATGAATCCCTTTAAATTATGACAAAATTAAGGGAACACTAAAACTGTCGATTCGGAGGACGTATGGGTTCCCAAGTCGAGCACATGACGCTAAGTAATTGATGTCAGTACGCAGTTGCCGCTTCTGTGGCCGTTTGCCCTGACTTTGAATCAAACATGGCAGATCTAGATTGGTGGTATTCCAGTGATGGGGCTTTGAATCAAATTGGGATTGCCCGGTTTTGATTCCCGAGACTTTTATAATTTAGATCGGTGTTTATCACCATCAGTGAAGCGCTTGAAGTATTCAGGGTTGGAAATTATTGGTCGTATTTTGAACCTTAAAGTTCCATTTTAACATCACTTTTAAAATAGGAAGTATAAATTCTTTTTCTTCCTAACTGCATGGCAAGTGAGGAAGATGTATGGTTTGGATAATTTAACCGTATTGTTTTAATGAATACAGAGGGCTCAAATGTATAGTTCAATCAAATTGGGACTGTCCGGTTTAGGTTTTGATTCCCGATACCTATAATTTGGATCGGTGTTTGCCAACTTCAATGAAACTCTTAAAAAAGTATTCAGGGTTGTAAATACATAATCAATCGCATTTTGAACCTGTGAATTTCATTTTGACATCGCTTTTAAGAGGGGAAATATAAATTATTTTTCTCCGCTAAAATTGATTGCAAGGGAAGCAATCTTTTTAATCAAAATCGTCTCAAAAGCTACTAATTTCAAAATGTGCGACTTTTCGAACATATCTGCGATTTTTTTTGAAAATTCTCTAGCTCAACGAAAATTTAGTCCTGTTTTAGCTAGTGGTGGAAGAAAATATTTTTTTTTTTGGATTTTTCTTTCAAAGTTTTGTAACGGACGCCAATTTTGAATTACTAACGTCAAGCTGTGACCAACCATGAAAGAAAAACATACATAAATCTATTTGCTGGATTGTCATGAAAACCGTATTAACCTTTTGACTGCGGCTATAGAAATAACAGGCGTGATTATTTTTTGGCGCGACTCTTATAACTTTCAAGGTGCAACTGCTATGACGGACATAGTCTAAATTCTTCCTTCGCCCGATTCTTATAACTTTCCAAGGTTCAACTGGATTCTGGTTGTACTAGCCGTTGTCTAAATTCCTTCTAGGCATGATCATGGTACAACTGCTGTACCGGCCGTAGCCTAAAGGTTAAGAAAATATTTGGTTTTTAAATTTAAAAAATTACATTTCTTGTAGAGATCTTCAACATATGCTTTATTAGCTTATTTTGTGTTTTAGTTGATCCATTTTTTTAACAGCTAAAATCTATATATATATACAATTCTCTTACGTGGCACGCAAAAAAGACGTTATTTGTAATCGCGTTTTGGCAACACTGTACGATTGTTTGTTTATTGCGAAGTCTCGCGCATCGATTGAATTTATAGCGTTATCGGATGAAATTTTATTGAAAAAAAAAAGGAAATTTTAATGAGCTGTTGCAGTTAGTTTATAATAGAAATCAAAGAAAGCGGAGGGTCTTTTCAGGGCCATTTAAAAAACGGTCCTTTTCAGGGCCAACAATTATAGTTCAACAAGACACTTGCACTACAACTTTCGGCAACAAACTCAATGAAAAAGTGTGGGTCGTTTGAGTGCTGGGAAAATGTACACGCAAACAACATGCTGGGTATTCAATTTCCAAAGCAGCGCTCACATTTCAAGTCAAAATTTGCACAAAGTTTTCATTTGAATTCTGATTTTAGAGATACTGTGTATATTTTTTCTGTAATACAGCAAATTTAGATTTGATAAACATTTTTTTTGGTAACATATTTTGTAAACAATCCATTCTGCTAGGACTCATGTCTTCATTGAGGCGAGCGAAGCGAGCATAGGTTCGCGCAGCGAACCAATGAGGATTGCGAAGCAATCCTCCGGGGGTTGGCGAGCGTCAGCGAGCAGGGGGCAGGCCCCCTAGTTGTTTTTAAAAAGGGTTTAAAAGGCTACTATTAAAAAAAAATTATGCTATTATTTCTATCAATTTCGCTAAAAGAATGACCAGCATATGGTAGCTTGCTAGGCTCCCCATGAAAAAAAATCTTGATTGCGTCCCTGTTTTGTTGCAAATGTTTCTAAAAATCAGTCCACTGTGTTAGATTACTGAATCATTTGCGTTCAAATTGGATTTTGATTATATGCTTATAAACGCACGATTTATGCATGGTCCCACCATTTAGGCTATATCAATAAAAATAATGTTTGTACTTGTCAGATTCTTGTTATAATTAATTTAATAATTGGATATATGTTTTTATATACATTCCATTGCAATTTGTGTGTTGTTTACAAAGTGATTAGAAATCGTTTAGCCAAACTTAAGAGCGATAAAGTGCGTCATAATTAACAGTTTTTATGAAAGGATTCATGTCTAATTTTTTCTCGGATGCGTTAGAGAGCGCAAACAAAAAACAAGTTGATATAAAATAATCCAGACGCAAAGTCTTAAGGAAACAACCATTTAAAATTAGATTAAAAAAAGGTATAAATGAAGTTTCGAAACTTGCCGAACCCTAACCTCGAATACCTCAATCTCGAGCCACGAAATTTACATCTTCGTCATTCTTTCGCTATCTTCAAAATCTGCTAACAAGACCCCTTCACTTAGCGTTACTTTTTAAATCTTTATTCATTAATTCTTTGTTAGGGTGCTTTTTTGTTGTGCGCTTGTTGATCTAGAAGAATGGAATATTTCCATTAATTTGTGTATCATGAATATCGATACTGCAGACGACACAATCTAACAGTCTGTTCTTTTTTCATTTCAGGTAAGGAATAGAACGAGAGCATTTTCTCTTTTTGTTTGGATGTGTTTAGTACCACCAATGCTGGTAAGAATGGAATGTTGTGAAAATGAAATCTTATCTCTTTTCTATTTATTCCAATATGTTCTTTTGTCGACCATAATATCTGTTAAGGTTCCATGATCTCTTAATTGTGTTTAAATGTTGGTTTTATAAATGCAATTCATACTATCGGAATTCTACCTAAAAAATTATCGAAACCTTGATATATGCATATAGCAGGACTGCTGCAATAGGCAACTAAAAGGCGAGTTCTTGCTATTTTTTCAACCTTGGGTGACTAAGAGTGCATTTTTAAGCAAAATCGTCTCAAAAGCTCCAATTTTTTTTTAATACTTGGTCACTTATCGTAAATTTTGTGACTTGGAAAATTTACCAACGGTCTTTGAAAGTTTCGTCCCTTTAAACTAGTAACGGAATAGTTTTTAGAGCCACTTCGTGGCAACCTTAAAAAATCCACTGAAGTCTAGTTGCTAGATTGTCATAAAATTTTTTTCGGAAACATTAAATTTTTTTAAATTTTAAAATTCGAATTTATTGATAAGATCTTCAACGTTTGTTTCACACTAAATTCGAACATTCTGTGTTTGTTTTGTGTTATATTGGTATTGTAACACCAATCATCTGTTCGAATATATATAAAAAAATATTTCTGTCAATTTGTCTGACAACTTATCTTTCAGTCTGTAATATTCTTTTGAATGCATCAACAAAACACTCGTTAAATTTTAAAATGCATATCTTCATCAATACAAAACTCACCTTCCATCTTTAAACTTAACTACATCGATAACAATTAACTTCCTTCTCAAACGCGCCAAAATCCAATACTGGAATATCACACCACGACCAATTCTTTCGAATCGCTTTTAGCATTGATTGCCAACAGGAATAAGGCTTCAAAGAAGTATTGGAAACTATTCCAACACCCGATAATCCGATTCGAAGATTAAAAGTCACTCCAAACAAACTATTACCCAACTGCATCATCTGTGCAAGCCATCCTATTCTTCCTCGCCAAATCCTTCTCGTCTATTGAGCAAGGCCATTAAGCCTCGGACTCGAAACGGTTGTCATTTTACAAATCCCATTTGGAGCCAAAGGCTATTGTAGGACGTTATGATCCTGGAGACAAAAGTTATAATCTTCTCACCATACGCGTCTATTTTAAGTCTTGAGAATGAATACTCGTTGACTATTTGATTAACAAATTGAGACATTTTTTTTGGAAGTGCTTGAAATGTCCTTACAGTGTACTTGAATTTAGGTTTTGAACAAAATAATAGGAACCATGTATGCTTTTTAGTTTTGATCTGTGCGTCTTTCTGTGGAAAACTGGTATATTCCATTCTTGCATTTGAAGGGGCCACCGTGGGTTGGTGCACTGCGCCAGCGACCTGTGAGTTGTGAACAGCTTAGGTTGGATTCCTGTCGTGTACGATTCCACCCTGTATATTTATTTCTCTTGTCATTAAAACCTACATTGTGCATGCTTGTCCATAACTTGTAATTGACTTGCATGGCGTTGTCTGTCTTGTTTCGCGAAGCTTGGCTCTTGTGCCATTCAACTCAATGCAACCAATCATACATTTGAGTTCACCCATAACTTGAAACGTGCACGCACTAAACTCCAAAGCTGAAAAATAACTCCAATGCCAATTGTTTCCAAGCGCCCGCGGCACTGTTCGTCTCGGGAGGAATAAGGACTTCAATTAAGTACTTGAAACTATTCCAACATGTCCAGATAATCCGATTCGATTATAAAAGTCACTGGATTTATTTATCCCACACCCCCAACAACTCGAGAACAACCGCATGTACGAGCCATCCTATTCTTCCCCACCAAATCCTTCCCGTCCATTAAGCGAGGCTATTACACCTCGCCACCGTTGTTGATCTAAGAATGACTGTCATTTTACAAATCCCATTTGGGGGCGAGGGACTAGGAAATATACTTGAATTTGTTTAAGGTAAAGTTAAGAGAGAACTCCCAATTCGGCCCTTATTATTTTGATCTGCAAATCTCCTGTAGAAAATGAAGATGCCTCCTCGCGTTTGAGGACATCCGTAATCAATTTGGCACTACGTCGCGCCAAACTCCAAAACTGGAATACAACTCCAATCGCCAATTGTCTCAAAGCGCTGGCAGCATTGATTGTCTCGGCAGGAATAAGGCTTCAAATTGAAACTATTCCAACCTATCCAGATAATCCGATTCGAAGATTATAAAAGTCACTCTACCTTTCCCTGGATTTATTTAGCCCATACCCCCAACAACTCGAGAACAACGTTATTACGCCATCGCCAAACTGCATGTACGAGAGAACCATCCTATTCTTCCACACCAAATCCTTCCCGTCCATTAAGCGAGGCCATTACACCTCGCCTCCGTTGTTGGGCTCAAAATGCTTGTCATTTTACAAATCCCATTTGGGGGGTGGGCGACGGAGGATATTCCGCGAGGTTATGTTCCTGGAGACGAAAATTAGCCCCCGCTTATTTGGGGCGCTGTCCATTCCGTAGTGTCTGGCGTCCGGCCTTTTCCGGCCTCTCATGCATTATGCAGGGGCGCCGCCGTTAAATGGTGTCGCCCCAATCCCTCGGCCGGGATGTAATACTATTTGGGAGGAGGGATGCCTGTCAGTTATGTGTCGCGGAGGATTGTGAGGGATGGTCTTTTCCTGGAGGATTTGGGGAGGATGGCTTGCGGTGGTCCCGTTCGAGATGAAGACGGATCGGGGAGGGTTGACTCCCTCGCGTCTATCCGGGGATCGAAATGATTAAGTTTTTGGGAGGTAGTTATGACGTGGTAGTTGAAGCTGATAAGTCAGTCTATGTAAGTTTTTGAACCTGCGATCTGTATATATAATTCTCTTACGTGGCGCATATTAAAAAGACGTTATTTGCTGTCGCATTTTGGCAACACTGTACGCTTGTTTGTTTACCACGAAGCCTCGTGCCTAAGTTGAATTTACAGCGTTTTCGGATGAAATTGTATTGAAAAAAAAAGAATATTAATTGGGGAGGAAACTTTTGAAGCTTACAAACAACATGCTGGTGTATTCGATTTCCAAAGCAGCGCTCACAACTCAAGTCAAAATTTCCTCTCAAAGTTTTCATTTGAATTCCAAATTGTTCTTCTGATGCCAGAGGTTTAAACTTTATTTGATACAACAAATTATTATTATTTTTTTTTTGAATATCATATTTTGTTGACAATTTTTTCTACTAGGACACATGTATTCATTGATGCGAGCGAAGAGAACCAACGAGGATCAGTCCTCTGGAGTTTGGCGAGCGTTAGCGATTAGGGGGCGGGCCCCCTAGTTCCTTGAGTTCGCACTGCATTCATTTTCTGTTTGGATTTCGTTTTGAATAGTGACGAAATGTTTTCGATGATCAGTCCGGGTTACTTGATTTAGGTTCTATGACGGAAGATTCAAACACGGATAGCCCTCGGGCTCTTCTTCAGGTGTGTACAGGCTTCATAAGACCCGAGGTACTCTAGTGCTCTTTTCTTTTCCCATGAGGTTTACTGAATTTAGTAAACACGGGGATCATGTTCCCGGGATATACCCAAACGATCTTTGTCTGCGTTCACCCCACTACTCTGTTCCCCTATACATATTTCCCCATTGACCAGATCTGTGGAAGTCTCTTGCTTTCCAACATCTCACCAATTATGACTACCTACAAAGACATTTCGTTTTGGAGTAGCAGGAATAACTATCTGTCCTCTTTGAGACCCGGATGGGATAAAATTGACTGGACCTCAATGACAGCCTGCTTGGCCAAATCTGGTCCTTGTACCATAAAAATCCAATCATTCTGGAGGATACGTCTGTTCCTTACAAATCTTACGTTCCATATCTCCAAAAATCTTGTCTGATCAACAGCTTACTTGCTGCCGACCCAAACACCTGCGATGGTGTTTTTCAATTTGAACTCCGACTTCACATCTGCAAGAAAAGTTTTTGAAGTTTTCTTCCCACGTTCCGACTGACGTAAATACGGCCCAGTGCACACATCCGATTTTTCAAAGTGCGTCACCGAAGCCCAACTATGCACACATGACCGTGAAATGACGCTAGTATTCATTTCGCGCCATTTGCGATAAATATTCTATCGTAGAAAACGTGTTTATTTCGCTTACTTGGTGTAAAAAAAGTATATTTTGAAACAAAATGGACGTTACTGGATACACCCATTTATTCATTATTATTTATGTTCCATTTATTTATGAAAACAAGGTACTTCAGACCGGAGAAGCGTGTGGAACTGCGGTACAGATTGTGCGCTAGTTGGATGAGCGTCGTCTGATGCATGTGTCCATTACTCCATTGGATCTAATGTATCTCAGACCGCACTTGCGTTGCGGCAGCGGCGCCGCACGTTGAAAAACCGTATGTGTGCACCGGGCCTAAGATCGGAATCTTGGGGTGGCTTGTCTCTCGTTTCTCACGGAGTTCCAAAGCGCAGGTGTTTGTCGCGTCGGGGTTGATCTGAATTCCAGATATGGGGGTGCGACAGCGACCGGTACAAGCTGATAGTCGACTGATGGCTGGAGTCTGGTGTAGGGTTTAAAAAATGCTCCGACAAATTCGCCGTCAAGGACACATCTTTTAGGTGAGTATGAACTTAATCGCCAGTTACACACACGGTGGATTTTTCCGTGGCGAAAAATTGTCCGTCGTCGCCGTTCCAGCAGTAGCGCACCGAAGTAAATTAGAGCTTGTACATTAAACGGAAAAATAAACGCTCGGTCAATTTGCCGTTGGCGGTAGATAAGCAACTGCCACTGGTGGCGAGCGTTAGCAAGCAGGGGGCAGACCCCTAGTATATATATAATTATCTTCCGTGGCACGCAAAAAAGACTTTATTTATTATCACGTTTTGGCAACACTGTACGATGATTTGTTTATCACGAAGCCTCGCGCTTCAATTGAAATTATAGCGTTATCGGATAAAAGTTTATTGAAAAAAAAATTAATATTAGTCGAGCTGTTGCAGCTTACAAACGACATGCTGGGTATTCGATTTCCAAAACAGGGCTCACATTTCGAGTCAGAATTTGCACAAAGTTTTCAGTTGAATTCCAAATTGTTAAGAGTTCTGATTCCAGAGGTACTGTATAATTTTTCTGTAGCAAAACAAATTTATATTTGAAAAATATTTTTTCTGGAATATCATATTTTGTAAACAATGTCTTCATTGATGCGAGCGAAACGAGCAAAGTTCGTGCAGCGAAGCAATGAGAATTGCGAAGCAATCCTCCGTGGGTTGGCGAGCATTCGCGAGCATAGGGCGGGTCCCCTAATAAAGCTAGAATTTACTCTATTAATTTCAAACTACACTAAGCAATAAATAATTTAAATAACACAGTTTAACTGAAGTAAATAGATTTGGTCATGAAACTACACTGCCAACAGCCAGCTGACTTGTACGACGGCGACGGAAATTTGTCCGCCCTGTGTGTAAACGCTAGATTCCTGTGAACGGCGACGGTGAACTCTCCCGCGCGGAAAAATCCGCTGTGTGTATAACCGCCCTATGGAGCCGAGGTACTCAAGTGGTCTTTTCTTTTCTCATGGTGTTTTTACTATTTTCAGTAAACATAAGGTCGCGCTTGCGAGGTACATCCAAGCAATCTTATTCTGTTTTTATCCCTTCTTCCATTTTCCAGTCCGTCTTGTGTTTGGCTCATCTTGGCCAAACATGTCCCCTGCGCCAATGAACCCCAAACCAACTAATCCTAACGCACAGTAGATTGACACAACTATTGAGAGGCAATCCAGGTTATCGAAAAAGGCGTCATCTGCCACTCAACGCGATACCGACTGCTGATCTTTCAACTCGGGGTTTCGCAGGAGCAACACTAAAATGATAATAAAAAACTGTCATTGGATTTGATACCAATTACCTGAAACTTTCGAGGCTTGTTATCAATCTCGGTTTTCCTAGTCTGTTCGCCTTACACGGATGACTAGCGTAAACGGAAAGATTGAAGGTCGTGTGTCATAACGCGTTGTAAGCTCGCAGAAAGGAAGGAAGTGGGCTTTAAATAAGATTCCATTGATTACTTCCTGATTGTATGCGACAGACAAAGAAATACGATTGACGCAACGGGAAGAAAGTATTTTCTAGCGAAACCAGAAATGCGTTGGTAGGCGGTGCTTTGACCTAATATGTTTATTAAAACCACTACTACTTAGTCACTTGTGTCCTTTGTACGTTTTGTTACGCGTGGAGAGTGTTTTTGTCCGAGAAAGCTTGAAATTTGAATTCCACCAAAGACCGTGTATAAAGGGGGCTGGTGCACGTTAAATCTATCGTGGCGTCAAGTGCTCTCACGTTGGCGTGGTGAGGAAGTTTTTAAGAGTAGAGTGCCAGATCGGGTGTTTGCCTCTTCATCTGACCGTGGTTCAAAATTTCGGTGTTATCCTCGGATCTTACTCGTTGGGATCCCGGACCGTCGCCAATAGCTCTTTCTGTTTCTCCCGTGCGACGTTATGGCGCAGCTTGTCCGTTTTTGGACCTTGCGCCATAAAACCCCAAAATCCATCCATCCCGTGCGACGTTAATTGAATACCTACGTACCGAGAAAGCTTGGAAGAATTGGACAACCGAACTGAACACTAGTAAGTTGTGTTGAGGACCCAAACCGTAGTTGACGAGAATACTCGGGCTTGATGTTAGAGTGCGGAATGAATGAAGTTTGAACGATTGTTTATTGTGAGTCTTCAATAGTTAGTTTACAGTTTGAGCGATTAAAGTTTTTTATTAGTCGTTGGAGAGTTGTCCGATATTATCTGTAGCATAGTTCAGTAGCCTTCGAATGACACCCCTTACGCTGCGCTAATTCCACGCAATCCAGTCTCAATGGCCCAAAGCTCGCCCAGCACCGTAGAATTTCGACGCATTGCGGACCCCCTCCCCGCTTTTATTGCGCATGGGCACTCGGTGAAAAGGCCGTGTACGGACTTCCTTTGTCTACACAATGCTACATTTGTCTTCTGGGTGCTTCGAGCTTAAAATCATAAGACAAATAAAGTTGCAACGCTTTTTTGTAACGCTTATATTTTCGTACATGCCCCCCAGTATTGTTCATATTTTAAAGACGTTTTAACGTCATAAAGATAAGCAAGAATGTGTAAAAATCTGCTCGTGCAAATTTGAACGTAGCTTCTTGTGAAATAACCTTTCACTTTGATTTTTTTTTAATAAGTGTAACCCCCAAACATTTTTATCAGGCCCACAGACCAGTTATAGCTCTCCAGATTTACACTACTTGCAGACTAGACACGGCCCTCCGGATATTTCAACTGGTCTACAGACCGTATACGCCTCTACGGATAGATTGAACTGACCATGAGACCAGATTTTGCTCTCCGAATTGATTTACCGGGCGGACAGACCATATATGGATAAAACCCTCCTAGATAATACTCATTCATAAAAAAATTCTCAAAAGCGTTGCTGCTGCAGGATTGAAAACTCGTTTATTTTTGCAGCTCGTCGAGTTTTTTAGAAATTTCAATTTGGTTCCTGATATATATATTTTTAATTTGAGAAAAATCGGGACGTTTTTGTTATTTTTTGTTAAAATTGTCATATCTATAGCTTATTGCTATTAGTTTTTAAATTTGAAAACATCACAGGAAACCTTAGAATGTACCATTTCTTACGGTACAATTATTTTTGAAATTAGTTAATAAATTAAATGGATACGATCAAAAGTTGATCATACAAATTTCGGAATATTGGAAAAATTTCGTTACTTTTTGTTAAAACTGTCATATCTACAGCTTAATACTATTATTTTTTAAATTTGAAAATATCACAGAAAACCCTAGAATGTGTTTTTTCTTACGGTGCAATTATTTTTGAAATTGGTTAATAAATAAATTTAATGCGACCAAAAGTTGGTCATACAAATTTCGAAACTTTTAGATCGTAATTTTCGATACGAAACTAAAACTGTCGTATCTATAGCTTAATACTATTTGTTTTATAATTTGAAGATACCACGTGAAAGTTTAGAATGCACTCTTTTGAATGTGTAATTATAATAAAATTTGGTTCATAACTAAATTCGCGATGCGATGAAAAGTATAATTTCGCGAAAGTGTACAAATTGTTGATCTCGGATATGAAACGGTGAAACGAAAGGTTACATTTCTAACGGGTTGGCCAGTTATAAAATTTATCATTGCAACAATTACCATAGCAACGATTATTTTTTATTTGGCCAATGAAACTAGCTGTGACATCTGGCCCGAAGTCCAGAAGGCTGAACTCGCTTTTTCCCTTCGATTCTCATACGGTTTCCCGAGAAAGTACAGATCAGAAAATTACTAGATTTACATGGTTTATTAAAAATTGTACTGAGAACAAGAGTGAGAAGGTTTCTTACTGACGCGGCTATTAGTTTTGGGTGCATTAAGTGTTAAATTTAAGAAAAAAAGCGAAATCACTTGCGAAAGGAGTGTTGATTTGCGAGCAGGGGGCGAAAGCCCTCGCTGTGTTGGTCATGGATTGTAAAGTCAAATCAGGATTATACGAATTAATAAAATAGTTTCGCCGTCGCACGAGATTGACTCTGAAAAAGTGTTAGTTTGCGAACAGTCCCCGGGGGTTGGCGAGCAGGGACTGAGCCCCCTGGTAGTTAAAATAGTAGCAAATCGGACCCTAGAGCATTATTTTGCAAATAGATCTACGTTGAATTTGTACAAGCAGATTCAATATATTCTTTGTTGAGTTATTCCATATGCCTCACAGGATAAAGCAGTTCACGATTTTAGTCGTAGCTATGAACCTTCAAATCAAAACAAAGAAATAAAACTGTCTGTGTTACACAACAACTCATGATATTAAAAGACTCGTAAATTAAGGAAGACGCCGAGTCATGAGTCATCTCGAATTTTCGTTTGAATACACAGAAACCACTTGTGTGATTCAGGAAGCCCGATTCAAGGCAAATGGCTCTGTGATGTGACCATGTATGTGTCTTCCCTCTCTATCGCGTGATTCTCTTCCTTATTTTTCTGCTCATCCCATGTAACGTAATCCGTCGCCGTTCATTGTGTTCCCGATGATTCCTTTTTTCTCGCTTTCCACACGCCATTGTTTGGCAGGCTTTTCAAACGCGATGGATTCAAAGGTGGATAGAAACGAATTATTTTTTTGGTTGTGCATGAATTCGTTTGAAAGCTATAGACGTCGGGGAATTGTTACTTTTGATATTGGTTCGTGTAGTAAGGAGAGTGGAAGTTATTTCCTCGTTTCGTTTGTAAATTATCCTTTCGTCTCATGCGGTATTTTTTAACATATGTCTTTTTGTCATCTATCTTTTTTGGCTTTGGTATCTCTTTTTGTCCAGGCCTTTTTTCCTAGCTATTTCCAGGAAAAGATGTTATCGTCTGGATGGGGTTTAACTAGCTTGTACACGGAAGAATCGGTGGCATAATTTTTGCGTACGGGCTGGTTAAACATCATCGCTATAGATTGATCTCAGGACCGAAGACCAGATTCGGCCCTCCAAATGTTTTTAATAATACTTTATACTAGCCACTGCGTGACAAGCACGGCGTTGCCCGTGATAATTCCAAAAAGCCCGAAAACGTTGGTTCAAGAGAGGAAAAGAACTAATAAATTCATTTAAAAGTATTCTACTTTAAATTTCAAAATTCGGACTGAACACAAAACTCCCAAAAAATTAGGACTGTGCGCCAAATTTCAAAACAGACAAAACAAAAATAACGATCGCAATAGACCATTGTGTTGGTCCCATGCGACGTTTATTAAATACCTACCAAAAACAATCGTGAAGGCGATTCCAAAAAGTTGTGACGTCATTGTCTAATGCGCCCATATTCGTATTGCAAAATAAAAAAGTTACAATTGAAAAATAATTTAACTAAAGAAATTGAAATGTAAGGTATCTATCTGGTGTAACATTTTCCGCAGCTTTCACCATTCGTTGAAGTTTTTAATCTATCTTTAACGATCCCGATTTTACAAAAAAGAACTAAACAATGCCAGTCACAAATTTTTTTCTTTTGCTTCCCTTCGCTCGAATCGTTTGAGGGCAGGAAATAAATCTGTGATCGCTCGATCGTGAGGTCTAATTCGTATGGGAAAAAATATGAAAGTTACAAATTAAAAATTATTTATTTAACCCCCCCCCCCCGGTACGATTTTTTAGTTCAAATTATATTATTGATTTGGATGGAATTGTAATTCATTGTGGAATAAGTCATGAATAAGTCATGACGCCCATTTTACCGGAAGGGGTTAAAGAAAATCATATTTTTAAGTATCGGTCTAATGTTAAATTTTCCGCAGGGGGGATTTCAAATCCGTTGAAATTTTTACTCTATCTTTAACGATCTAGGACAGGGGTCGGCAACCTATTGAAACGGAAGAGCCAAAAGTTGCAATTTACAAAATTTCCCAATTTTTAAAGAGCCACTAAAAATTTTCGTTTCGATATTATATTTTTGATTTAAAATAAACGGCTTTAAATACGGAATAATATTTATTCATTTAAAAACACAAATATAGATAGTTACATCAATGGGAGCATTGGCTTTGCATGCCTTTTGAAAGTTTGATTAAATCTGGCTTAGAACTTGTTGTTTTAAGTTTCAAGCACGACTCTAGATTTTTATTTGTTAGTTGACTTCTAACTTTACTTTTTAATATATTCATGCAAGAGAACGCTTGCTCGCACGAATATGTCGACCCGAAGATCGTCAGCACTCCATATGCCAACTTCTTCACCTCACTGTAGCATTCTGGAAGACTATTCCATGCGCCGAATATGAGGTCCTCAACTTGCGGAATTTCTTTTAGAGCTGTCCACTTGTGCTGTGCGATATGCATGCATTTCTGGAACTACCAACTTGCACTTGAGTTCTGTGAATTTGCCACTCCACAAGTCTTTGGTTTTCAAATCTAGCAATTGCATTTGAAGCGATCCAGCATCAATTCAAAATGGCTCAATGTTGATCTCATTTGTATTTGTGTTGAGAGGATTTACGCGAGAGTACTTTTGTTTGTTTTGAATTGCTCGAATCTCTCAGCGAATCCATCCTACGCGTTTTTTTAAAGCTATGCTGAAGTAATTCGTGTCAATAGTTGCATTGGTCTCCTCGCGATATTGCTTCATATTTTTATAATGAAGTAATTTACCGCTCTCCATGTCTTCAACAAAAAGAAGTATTTTTTTTCGAAACAAACTACTTCTTCAAACAAGGCGTAGGCTGGGTTGCCCTTTCCTTGCAGTTTTAGATTTAGTTCATTTACTTTCATTGTGGTATCTACCATGAAGTTGAATTTTTGCAGCCATTTGTCTTCTTCCAGTTCGGGATGGTCAATGCTTTTTTCATTGAAGAATGTTTTTATTTCACTCAAGCACAAAGCAAAACGTTGCAATACGTTACCTCTGGAAAGCCATCGCACTTTATTGTGCAGAAGTAGGTAAAAAAACTGGTTATCTATTTCTTCAAGGAAATCTTTAAACTGGCGATGGTCGAGTACTTTTGCCAAGATGCTGTTAATAATCTCAATTACCAAGTTCATGATCTCAACTATTTCGGCCAGAAATGTTTGGGCACAAAGCGCTTCTTGATGAATTATGCAGTGAAATGTTAGAATTTCGTGGTTTATTTTTTCTGAAGAATTGATGTTAACCCTCTATGGGGGGGTATTCCCGTCATACTGCTGGCTCCATCAGTTACTAAAGAAACGATTTTATTTATATCGATTCCACTGTCTTCCAGGCATTTTTGCACATCATTTGCTATATCTTCTACACGAGTTTGCCCTGAGAGCGGTAGCAATCCTAGCAGTTCTTCTTTTGGACCTTGGGACGACATATACCCGACGTAAAGGGCAACTTGTGCCGTGTCTTTTATGTCGCAAGACTCATCTATAGCAAGTGATAAGGCAGAAGCCAGTTGAATGTCTTCCACTTGCATATGTGTTACATTTGAAGACATTTTAGCAGTTCTATCTTGTACTGTTTTAGCAGATAATGGCAAATCTTTAAGTTTTTCGTGATATCTGCTTTCTTTTTAAAATTACAAAACAGTTCTTCAGATGCACGTATAAAACAATCTTTGACGTACTCACCATCTCATCATCTAGACGTGTTGTCTAGACTCTAGACGGTGGCTGTTTGGGTAAGACGGAAATGAAATGCGACTGGCTGAAAGATAAACATGGTCACGGAGTCTCATGTCTAAGAACAAAACAATAGTTCAAATTTATCTCATTGCGGTCATGTTAAGCGTAGAGATTTGTAATTAACGATTATGAAAATAGAAGCTATTGAGAAAATAAGTACTTAAAAATATATTTTCTTATTTTTTAAAGGTTTTGATGATAAATTATTAATTTTTTTCGTATGGAACTGGAGAGCCGCAACTTTACATCAAAAGAGCCGCATGCGCCTCGCGAGCCGCAGGTTGCGGACCCCTGATCTAGGAGATAGAAAAAAAAAAGAACTACATAACTCCAGTTAAAACTTTATTTTTGTTTGTTCATCCGCTGAAATCGTTGCTCGGAAAATGAAACGGAAAAAATAAATTTAGAAATTGTCCTCTCTTTATATTGTTGTCATTATAAAAAAAGCAATTTTAGTTAAATTCAGATAAATTAATTTAAAAATGTTCTAGATAAAATTTTAAAATTCGGGCGCGATTAAAAAGATTGCAAAACATTTGGACTACTTGTGTGCCAAATTTCATTATTTCAAGTGCCATAGATTCGTCAGGACACTCCTCACAGACAGATAAACACTTCCCTTTATAAAAGTAGGCATAATTTCCAAATATTTAATGTTGTGGTACGGTTTTTTGTGCACGGCCTGGTTAAACCTTATCCAGATAGATAAATCTGTGATAGTGAACAGACAGATTGGTCTCGGGCAAGACACCAGATATCGCCCTCCAAATATTTTTTTCTGGCCTTCAAATATATTACAAACTACAGTACAAAAACAGGGCTGCCGCAAAGGACTTAAAGGCAACTTTTGGCTACCAGTTTCCAAATCTTGGCGAAATTCGTATCAGCAAAATCGTCTCTAAAGCTCTTATTTAAAAATTTTTGGTGCCTTTTTTTTTTGAAAATTCACCAAAGGTCAACGATATCTTTTACTTTTTCTTGCTTCCTCATTGTATTGTTTGTCTTGTCTTTGGCGCAGCTTGGCCAAATATCGCCTTACGTCCCTGAACCACAAAAATCGACCCATTAAAAGCGATTTTTATTATTAACATAAATGACGACTGAGTTGCAACATTGCTAACGCATGAAAAATGCATGAGCTAACTTTCGCAACACATGCATTTCCTCAGGTTTTATGAGTATTAATGATCTTCGGCCAGAACTGAAATCCATTCTAGCATTTATCATCGCTGAAAGCTTTCATCTGCGTTTGTATAAAACGACAAAGACATTGTCGCGCTGTAAATCGTTTTGCATAGCACGACATTATGCGTTTCCCCTTCGAATGTTTATACATCATATTATTCCCCCAACCAACAAAAGCCTACTCAAATTGGAATATACGCGGAAGGGGGAAAAAACACAAAGAACAATTTATATTTTCATAAAAGCGCCCTTAGAACAGAATGCATCGTTATTGCAACAATAATGAATTTTTCGTCTGCGTTTTCCCCCGACGACTTTATTGATGCCATCGCTGAGAAGCAAAAAAAAAAATAATAATAAATAAATAAAAGCCTCGTCGCTTGGAAATTAATGTCATATTTCAGCGAATCGCTCCGTCCGCCCGCGATTGTTGTTTTCTTTCTTACGTTCCCCCTACGAAATCTGACATAGCTTTTGAATTCGCAGCAAAAAGATATTATGTTTATCTTAATTTCGGTCCCCCGAAAAAGATTTACGTCCGTCGAAAGGGATCTCTGAATGTTTTCTGAAGCAGCAGAGTAAAATATTCCCCTCCGCATATGGAAATTCGAGAATTGTCATTTTCGTGCGGGAATCGGATCCGAGGGAAACACACCGCCGATACAGAGTTATGGAATGCATAACCAAGATGCGTGAAAGGGATACCGTGGGATCTCTGGTTTGTAAACAAATAACTCTGTCGACAAAGGAGTAGCTATTTTGGAGAGAAAAATACATGCGTTGAGTTGCAATATTTCAAGGAACCCATGTTTACTGACCTCCTTTCTTTTCGCTAAGTTATTGGTAATGGAACTTACCCCTTCTCCCACACCCGGGAGCAGAAGGTGCTTAGAATTGCGACGTACCTCGCAGAGCAAAGTCTTTACAGAACAAATTTCCCTTAATTTATCACAATTTTGGCCAATTTTTTTTTCAATCACAAGTTACGATGTTCTGCAGTGCAAAGCGCGCTCCATGTCACATCTTTTTTCTTTTCTTTTCCGACTATGGAACAACCTCCCTACACCGCCTAAATTACCACAAACACTTTATAAACAACACATTTTCTATGTCAATGACAAAATATAAATTTACTTCCAAAGTTGTCGACATAATTGCAAATTCTGAAAATATGCCTTGGTTTTAAATAAAGTAAGTTAATTAATTTTGATGTTTTATTATAAATATGTAGTACATTTATTTCGCCGATAGTTGTGTTTGACGTCTGTTTTTGATTTGACTACAGTTTTCAAAATTCGGACAAAATACCTGCAGAACAATTGCAATTGCTTGGAATTGTGTTACAGAACGCTGAATATAATTCTGCACCCGGGCCCCCACGTACGAGTAGAGCACAGAGGAAGAGTGGGCAGTGGTAAACTTTCTATGTGCCCAGGAGCATGTGACCATTACTAGGAGTAACGTGACCCTTAGGCAGTGATTTCGTCTTCTAGGTGCATCCTAGTATTCATCTGATTGGTCCACGGGATGGGAGAAGACGCCCATCCATTATTTCATCAGCTGATTGGTCCGTTGATTGATCCTGGTAATAGACTTCGGTGATTTCGCCACTTTTATCGCCACTATCGGCTTGCGGATTCACACACTTACCTGTCATAAGATATTACATCGCCAAAAAAAGTTAGGATGCCAAATCGGCCTATCAACCTCTTTCTTTTCTGAGTTATTGGAACGTCCCCTCCCCAACGTAAGGGTACGTACACTACCGAACCGGGTATGGAGCATGGAGCCTAGCTTGTCGCTTACTCTCTTACCGCTATGTAGAATTGACCAGTGTTTCTATACGGGTGCAAACACTACAGAGCCTGGCTGGGTACCTAGATTGTTTATACTACACGCTTTAATACTAGGTTACCTTCTAGGCTACATGCGAATAGACCTTGCGACCAGCTAGGCTACATGCGCCCATTCAGGTTCCGTAATGTACGTACCCTCAGGGATCTCCCATAGAAGCAAAAAGTAGAGTGAGCGGCCGTAATCTTTTTATATTCCCAGAATCATGCGACCATAACTTGCTCCATGACCTTTAGACTGATTTCGTCCGCTGGGTGGAAGCTAGTATTCATATAATTAGTGCACGGGACGGGAGAAGACGTCCATCCATTAATTTATCATCTGATTGGTTCATTGATTGATCATTTGATGGTAGTAGACTTCGGCGATTTCACCACTTTTGTCGCCACTCTATTGGACTTGCGGAATCACACACCTACCTTGTCTTAAGATGTTACATCGCCAAAAAAGGCGATAAGATACCAAATCGTCCTACAAACCCTTTTTCTTTTTCAGATTTATGGGAACTTGCCCCTCACGCACACGTGGGAATCGCCCGTAGAATGAAATGATAAAACCTTCGAATAAAATGGCGATCACTCTTCTCTACAAAGGGGTGAGAAGAGTGATCACCCCTTGGTGTTGCCGATAAAGTCGACAAGGCGTTTACACCGGAGTGGGTCGAAAAGGGGTCAGCATAGGGGAAGGTAAAACGTCCTCGCGACAAAAAAGGGGAGAAAGTGTGAATAATTTTCCAGTGCGGCTTTGTACGTCTATGGGAAATACCCACTTGGAAAGTTTTACTCACAGACGTAAAATATAAGAGTAGATTGAACATTGCTAATAAGAGGGGTGCTTTGAAAAGTGGGTGACTAAAGTGGTGAAATCCCCAGTCGACTGGCTAACAGATGGTCGATCAATAGATGAGCGTCTTCTCCTGTTGCGTGGATCAATCATGGTAAATGTTAGGCTCCACCAAGCGGACGAAAGTAGTTTAAGGTCCACGTTACTGCTAGTTTTGATCACATTATCCTGGACAGTTTACCATTGTTCATATCCTGGACAGTTTACCACTGCTCATATCCTGGACAGTTTACCACTGCTCATATCCTGGACAGTTTACCATTGCTCATATCCTGGACAGTTTACCATTGCTCATATCCTGGACAGTTTACCATTGCTCATATCCTGGAAAGTTTACCATTGCTCATGTCCTGGACAGTTTACCATTGCCCATATCCTGGACAGTTTACCATTGCTCATATCCTGGACAGTTTACCATTGCTCATATCCTGGACAGTTTACCATTGCTCATATCCTGGACAGTTTACCATTGCTCATATCCTGGACAGTTTACCATTGCTCATATCCTGGACAGTTTACCATTGCTCATGTCCTGGACAGTTTACCATTGCTCATGTCCTGGACAGTTTACCATTGCTCATGTCCTGGACAGTTTACCATTGCTCATGTCCTGGACAGTTTACCATTGCTCATGTCCTGGACAGTTTACCATTGCTCATGTCCTGGACAGTTTACCATTGCTCATGTCCTGGACAGTTTACCATTGCTCATGTCCTGGACAGTTTACCATTGCTCATGTCCTGGACAGTTTACCATTGCTCATGTCCTGGACAGTTTACCATTGCTCATGTCCTGGACAGTTTACCATTGCTCATGTCCTGGACAGTTTACCATTGCTCATGTCCTGGACAGTTTACCATTGCTCATGTCCTGGACAGTTTACCATTGCTCATGTCCTGGACAGTTTACCATTGCTCATGTCCTGGACAGTTTACCATTGCTCATGTCCTGGACAGTTTACCATTGCTCATGTCCTGGACAGTTTACCATTGCTCATGTCCTGGACAGTTTACCATTGCTCATGTCCTGGACAGTTTACCATTGCTCATGTCCTGGACAGTTTACCATTGCTCATGTCCTGGACAGTTTACCATTGCTCATGTCCTGGACAGTTTACCATTGCTCATGTCCTGGACAGTTTACCATTGCTCCCTTTACGTTTATATTTCTTGTTGGGTTTTACCGGCGCTGTGGTTGCCCGGTTGGAAAAGTAACGGATTAGCAACCGGAGGGTTGTGAGTTCAAATCTAACCAAACTCAGTCGTTTGCAAAGGGGCAGTGCACGTTAAATCTGTCGCGGTCTCAAATGTCCTCACGGTGGCTTGGTTTTAAAGTTTGGAGAGAGATGTCAGCTCAGGTGTTACCTCGTCATCTGACCGTGATTAAAAAATACGTACTCTTGCCCTCGGATCTTTCCCTTCGGATTTGATCGCATAAATATCCCGTTGTGGTGCTCCATTGCGTTCGTTAATTAAAATACCTATGGCTTTACGGACGCGTAAGATAAATACGCCAGGGGTTGGTGACAGGAATCGAACTTGGACCGCCCATAATTCGCTGAGCCAGCCTCTGAGGAACCGAGCCAGACCTCCGGTAGGTATTTTAATTAACGTCGTACTGAAGCAACACAACAGGCTATTGACTACGGTCCGGGATCAATTCAACTTGAACAACACCGCAGTCCGATCAACAAACAACTCCTGAGCTGGCATCCCACCTCTCCAAACTTCCACGCCACATCAACGTGAGACCGCTGCAGATTCAACATGCACCAGCATCCTTTGTACATGGCAGTCGTTGGATTGGAACTCGCCACCCTCCGGTTGCAAATCCGTTACCCTTCCGACCGGGCTACCGCCGCACCGAACCACAACTCGGATGCCGATCCATGAGTCCTAATTCCCACCAGTTCACTCCCAGCAACAAAAACCAACCCACATAACTCACTCCCGAATATTCGAAAATGCCAACGGAGAAAATACAAATGGCACGTCGCTTCAATCCATCACGCCCCTTCCCCTCCCCTATCAAAATACATTTAACAGCCAATGACAAATGGACCCGCTGCCTCCTTTCCACGATTAAATTAACAATTTACGGAAAAATCTCCGCAGAACCAAGAGCCACCGGACCAGTCCAAATAACAGTTTGCATTATTGAGGCGGTCCTCTGCCTGGACTGCGACCAGACGCTCTATCATTATCGGGTGTGTATATATATACCCATATATGTGTGTATATATATAGATCCTCCCCGTGCTTCAAGTGGACTTGCTAAGAAAGGGTGGAGCGTTGTGATGATTCGAGAACCGGAGGAATGGATCTCTGTAACGTATTCACGGGGCTGGTTAGTGGGAGGCATGAATGATTAAACCGGTGCATGGAGACGGCCGGAGGTGATTACCGGTGGTTAATATTAGATTAAGTATAGTTTGGGGGTGCGCTTCGGGTCGTAATTGGAATTAGTTTTCATGAGGTGTGCTAAAAGTTGACTATTTGGGCCTGTAGAAATCCTTTGAAAATTGCCTAGAGCTATTGCCGTGTTGGGATTTTGGGCCCGGTGCACGCATCCGGTTTTTCAATGTACGGAGCCGCTGCGGCAATGCAAGTGCGGTCTGAGATACATCAGATCCAATGGAGTAATGCACACATGCCTCCAGCGCCGCTGCGGCGACGCACGTCCAACTTGCGTGCAATTTGTACCGCAGTTCTCCACGGCTCGCCGCGCTCGCGTCTCCGTTCTGAAGAAGCTTGTTTTCATAAATAAATGGAATATAAATAATAATTAATAAATGGTTTTATCCAGTAACGTCCATTTTGCTTCAAAATATACTTTTTTTTTACACCAAGTAAGCGAAATAAACACGTTTTTTTCGATAGAATATTTATCGGAAATGGCGCGTAATGAGTACTTACGTCCTTTCACGGTTATGTGTGCATAGTTGGGCTTTGGTGCCGCACGTTTTAAAACCGGATGTGTGTGCAGGGCCTTAGGTTATCCAGTCTCCGGGATCTTCTCTGGAGAGTAGGGTGCCAGCTCAGGTGTTACCGATGCCAGAACACAGGTGTTATCTCGTCATCTGATCGTGGTTCAAATTTACGTTGAGTTGTCTTCGGATCTTTTCCTTAAGGATTGATCCTGGATCGTCGCCAGTAGCCCGTTGTGGTGCAATCAGTGCGACTTTAATGAAAACATCTATCAGAGCTTCCGCTAAACAGCTTTGGAAACTGGGTGTGGTTGGACGAAAAGGATAACAATTGCTGGACTATCGCTGTCGACTTGATTTTGGCATCCTTTTCAGCAAAATCAGTCCCCAAAACTCGTTTCTTCAAAAATTTTGAGGCTTGAAAATACACCAAAGGTCACCGAAAATTTAGTCTTCTTATTTTTTAAGAAATGTGTCACACGGAAAAAATATTCTATAAATATTCTATATATCTTCTTAATATTTTTCTTTTGGGGGAAATTTTTCCAAAGGATGCCAATTTTGAAGTTTGTGTAGTTCGCCATGGCAACCATAATAAAAAGAACCTTTCGGAATCTGTGGGTGCTAGGTTGTTAAAAAATATTTCGTCTTTAATTTTAAAATTGAAAATTCTTGGAGACATCTAGTCGTATCCTTGAAGCCAAATCGTCTCAAAGCTCATATTTTCTCGTTATTCTGATGATTTTTCGAAAACTTTCCGACTTTAAATTATCGTTAACTTAAAAAAATTTTAATTTTTTTTTCAACTAACAGAGGATGGAAAAAAGTATTTTTCAGAATTTTTCTTTCTGTAGAAAAATTTCCAATGGACGCCAATTTCGATTTTTTTTTGTACCATCGGAATCTTCCTAAATTGCCACGAAAACCTTATAAAGAAAATATTTAGTTTTTGATTTTAAAAGAAATTTTTTCAGCGTACTTAAGCAGCACATTTTGTGTTTTAGCCGTTTCCTTTTGCATCTGAGCAATTAAAGTTGCTATTAAATAGGGTTTAAGAGACGTGCTACTATTAAAAAAAATCCTACTTCTATCACAAGTGCTTTTGCTGTGGTAACTCTGCAATTGATAAGCATCGTGGGAAATGGTGACTTAATTCACAAGTTTCGCCATCCAGTCTCGAATTTTTTTTTAAAGAAACCGTGAAAAAACTATTCTTGTTTTAACTTAGTAAATTCCTCGCTTCTTGGAAGTAACAGAGGAAAAGGTATATAATAGATTCTTCTCGTCATTTTTCAAGCCGAGACCGCTTACAGGGGTGAAAAAAAAATTGGACAAAAACTTCTGCGGAATTTCTGGAATTTGACAAATTATAGGCGGAAACAAAGCCTTCTCTTGCGTCTCTGGTTTTAAGTTTCCGTCTAATCACGTGACCCAGACGTTTTGTTTTCTACAGGGTAAAGTGTTATATTCCCCTCACAGAAATAAAAGTTCTTGCATTCCGAAAACGAGGTTTTTCTCACACGAATAATATTACGTAGAGCACGCGATGCTTTTTATGTATGTGGAAGAAGTTAAAACACTGTTTTGTTTTGTAACTGGGTTTAATTTTCCTTTTGCTTTTATTTTTGATGCCGGAGAAGAGTTTTTAGTTTCGGGTTGTATCTACAATCTCAAACACAGCAAAAAAAATTGCGGCTTTTATCCGAACAAGTTTTAACAAAGGTTTTTTTTCAATGAACTACTATAGATGTTTTGTTGTATGAGAGAGGGGGTGATTTTTATCAGTATAAACAAACCAGACTGTCTATGATGACTACTGCTGTCCCAATACTATTGCATGATACCTATCAGTTACCTTAGAATTTAATTTATCGCCGTTCTAACCACACCTGAAGTATAATCTGATTGAAGTTGACCAATTAATTTTACATCAATTCGGAATTCATTTTTGGAATTTTTAGTGGGCAAATGTTGAAATCGTCTTGAAAAAGAAGTCAAGTGACATAACGGTTAGAATACGTACTGGAAACGCGTATAGCTACTAGCGCCGCCTATATTTAGTTTAACAGAACATGTCTTTTATGTTCAATTTTTAGAAATTGTTCCAGTCGATATATAGTCGAATTAACGTCGCACTGGAGCAACGCAACGGGTCTGAACGCACTTTTTAAAGCTCCTCGATAACAAGGTTCAAACTATTTATATTTCACGTCGATTTCGTACACCAGCCACAGCAAAATTGGAAAGACGAGAGCTAACCCAGTTGAAGGAAAAGTGGAACCATGGGAGAATCGATCACCAGCTACAGCAATACTGGAATCATGTGAGAACCAAACACCAACCACAGCAAAACTGGGGAACACGGGAGAACAAACCCAGCTACTGGAAAACTGGGACCATGGGAGAATCAAACACCAGCCACAGCGTAACTGGAAGCACGGGATAACAAACACAGCTACAGGAAAACTGGAACTATGGGAGAAGCAAACACCAGCTGCAATAAAACTTGAACCATGGGAGAATCGAACACCAGCTACATCAATACTGGAATCATGTGTGAACCAAACACCAACCACAGCAAAACTGGGAACACGGGAGAACAAACCCAGCTACAGGAAAACTGGAACTACGGGAGAAGCAAACACCAGCTGTAATAAAACTTGAACCATTGGAGAATCAAACACCAGCCATAGCAAAACTGGAAGCACGGGGGAACAAACCCAGGTAGAAAAAAAAACTGGAACCATGGGAGAATCAAACACCAGCCACAGCGATACTGGAACCATGGGAAAAGGAAACGCCAGCTACAACAAAACTGGAACCATGGGTGAATCAAACACCAGCTACAGCAAAATTCTGACCTCGACCACAAAATAACATGTATTCCTCCCATCGCAACGTAAGTGGGAACCAGCAAGTCAGAGACCCTAATGCCCGAGTTATTCGAAAACTGCCTATGCCAGTCCAATTAATGACCGAAATGTATAGGGATAGTATCCAGTTACTCAAGCGCCGTTCATTTTCGCCCCCAAAGTTTAATTTCCAGCCGGCGAGCGACTCAGCAATCATTTAAAACGAAACGGCCGGTATTATTCCAGCAATTAGGTGCGCTGATTTGGAAATGAATTCGGGGGACTCGCTGCGAGCTGTTTACGTCGGCCGGGGGAATTTAATCGAAAGTGCACTCAAAGATTTATCCTGATTTCCACTCGCCGAATGCCAAAGATAATTAGAAGGGCACAATGGGAGGCATTTGTTAGAGAATAAAACCTTCGCTTCTTAAACAATTTGTGCCACTTCTCCAAGAGGAACACTACATTTTCTGCTCCTTAACACATCTCTTTGGGTAGTGGATTTGAAGTGGATTCAGGGCTGTCACTGGCGATCTTGTTACTATTTTTCTACCTTGGCGATTAAGGTATCTTTTTAAGAAGCACAATTGTCTCAGAAGCTCCTATTTTCAAAATTTGGCGACTTGTTTGTTAACCTTTTGATTTCGGCTATAGATATAACGAGCACGATTCTTATAACTTTAAAGGTACAACTGGATGTACTCACAGTTGTCTCAATTCTATCTTGGCTTGATCCTGGTACAACTTCTGTGCCGGCCGTAGACTAAAAGTTAGTTCATGAAGGCCAACAAAATGAAGTCCTTCCACTTAATCATGGCGAATAGAAAAGTTATTGTAAAATTAATCTCCAAAACTGAATAACAAAACGGTGTGGTCGCCGAAACTCGCCAAGTTTACAAGCTACCCTCCTTTTTCACAAAAGGTTACCAAGTTGGCGAGGCGCAGCATGACTAAATATGCCCCTTGCTGCACCATATAAAGCCCCCAAAATAAGACCAACCAACCCATCTTGATAGTGGAAATTTAATTCCAAAAAAGAATAATATTTCCCTTTTTATTTTGAAATTTAAATTTCTGAGTTGCATGATTTGTTTCATACTTAATTAGCACATTTTGTGTTGTAGCTGATTGATTTTATATCTGGACAACTAAAAGTGCTACTAAAATTAATTTCAGACGGCTAATTTTAAGAATGTATGGCTAAGCTATTTCTCTAGTGCTTGGTCAATCCTACTAGAGGTATCTTTCAGCGAAATCTTATCAAAAGTCTCAATATCAAGAATATGGCGACCTTTAGAAAAGTTTGGCATTTAAAAAAAAATTCCATGAACCGTCAAAGGAAAATTTATTTCTTCCTATTTTTATTAATTAACTGACGAAAGATATTTTTCTGATTTTTCTTTGAGGAGAAAATTTTTCAGTGTTTTTCCAAAAGCACTCCACTATTTTCATACCTTCCATGAAAAAAAGTTTGCATTTGATCAATTTGAGAATTTCAATTCCAGAAACGAATGAAAATTGTTGACTTTCAAACATCTCTCAATTTTGGGAATCACCAGGAAAAATTAAAAAAACCTTTAATATATATACAATAATATCACTATTTTATTTCACCTGAATTCAAAAAACAAAGTCAAGTGTCATCAAATATCGATAGCATATTTCCATAACTTGGTAGAGAAACCAATGTCCAAATATGATTGGAATTGCGTCCAGAACTCACTTCAAGGTAAAATGTCGCCAAGGCTCAGTGGGTTTGACCTCTGCCCTAGCAGCCCGTGAGTTGTAGGCGTAAGTTTGATTGCTCCAGGAGTGTATTCCTCTTCTGTGCCAGTAAAACTTTTCTGGTCTGTTCATTTACTTGATGTTTGGCAAAATATGGCCCTTGCGGTGTCGTAAAATCCAATCCAATCCAAACAGCCAACACCACTTCAAGGTAATGAGAGTTATAGTATAAAAATAGTGTCAGTGTCCTATCAATACATTATGAATAAAAACATTAAAAAGTATGTTTTTTAAGTGCATTAAAAAAAATTATTTAATCGGGTTTTATCTTGAAAAATGAACATTACCTCTTTTCTCTCTCCCTAGATTCGTAAGTTAGCTAAACATTGACGTGTTTTAAAAACATCAATTTTTAGCTAACGATTTCGTAGATCTGATTCATAAGTTAGCTAATTCAACAATCCGTGAGATCCAACATTACACGTGTGGAGGTTTCTTCACATGTGCACTTGCGGGTTAATATCGTTATTTTTCGCGCCGTGCGTGTCTCTGACAGTTGTTGGGGCTTCTTTGTAATTGGCGTAATTTTTCATGTACGTGGCTATCGCCAAGAACGTTGCCTTTTCAGTTTGTACCTGATCTCTTGACCCAATAAGTCGATATCACCAGAGTTCCGTTCCAGGAACTATTCTTTGTGTACTTATGGCACAACTCTTTGTTTTGCATAGGATGGCACAACTTTTTGTTTTGCATAGGATGACACTACTCTTTGTTTTGCATTGGATGGCACAACTCTTTGTGTAGCGTAGGATGGCTCAACTCTTTGTGTAGGGCAGGATGGCACAACTCTTTGTGTAGGGCAGGATGGCACAACTCTTTGTGTAGGGCAGGATGGCACAACTCTTTGTTTTGTGTAGGATGGCACAACTCTTTGTTTTGCGTAGGATGGCACAACTCTTTGTTTTGTGTAGGATGGTACATCTCTGTACTTCAGATAGTACGAATTTGAATCAATGTAAATAAATATAGTTGGCCGTCCACTAAAGTTTGTATTTTTGTATGAGCCCGACAGCTATCTATGTGAAATTTAGCCTTTAGAAAATAAAAATAGACTAAAGAAGAGTTAGATTTTTCTTTTGTTTGAAGAGTGGGAACGCTACTTGGGGCTATCCATTGGAATCCCACACTAAAAATTAAAAAGAACACGTCACTAACGAACTCATGTACTAGTTACTTGAGTCAAATATTCCCGAAAATGAAAAAAAAACATCACGCACGGAATTCATGCTTGTTTAAAATCCAAAACTTGATGTTTTTGAAATTGAATCCATAAGACCCAACACACACAGTACTCTCAAAAGTTTCTTCACATTTGCTCTCTTGGGTTAATCTAATGCAATCTATGCGTAGCGCACTCTTAAAAAAAATGAAAAAGCCCGAATATTTCTTTCGTTTGAAGAGTGGGAACCCTGCTTGCTATCCCGTAGGATCTCCACAGTAAAAATTCAGAAACACGCTTCACAAACCCACACATACAGCGTAGTGGGTGGTGTCACACGAGTCGAATACCTCTCAAACAGTAAAAACACCGTGCGGAATTCATGTTTGTTGAAATCCGTCCGGACCGACTGTCAGGCCGCGTCCCGGATTCCGTGTGACAGATGTCCCGACAGCCCACACGAGACGTCGCATGCGGAAAGAGCCACCAGGAGCATTCCTCGGCACCGGGACAAAAAAAAAAACTCCGAAAAGGCGGCTAGTCACGTGACCGCAATACGATATTCTAATGAGGCAATAACATGCAAGGAAACGCGGATTTAACGATCCCCCCTCCCTGTTGCCACGGCGAGGATTTTTATTTTTATTTTATTTATTGACGCGGACTCTTCATTACTCCACCCTTTTTCGTATGTGATCGATTCGTAACTTTTTCATTTCCCTGGCGCTTGGTTTTTTTTTCCGGTGCTGTTTTTGAGGTTTTATTTGATTTTAAACCGCCGCTCTCTTGCGTGCGGGAGAGGCCACTTGGTCGGACGAGGGCTGTCTCTTGGGGATTCCATTGTGGAGTTGAGTTGTAGGCTGTCTGTTGTCGTTCGACGATTATGCGGCCGTTGGCTTTTAATTGCCGGAGACGTCGATAATGGAACGGAATGATACAGTTACCTCGCATATACCGTGAGCAGTATGTCAAGAGAAATGATGGGCCGCTGTAGCCCGGTCGGAAGACTAAACGGATTAGCAACCAAAGATCGTCGTGTACATAGGGGGTGGTGCTCATTAAATCTGTAGTGGCCTCAAATGTTCTCACGTTGGACTGTGGAAGTTCGGAGAGCGATATGCCAGCTGAGGCGTGACATCGTTACCTGACTGTGGTTAAAAATTATGCGGTGTTGTAGTGGGATTTTTGCCTTTGGGAGTTGATCCCGGACCGTCACCAATAGCCCGTCGTGTAGCTCCAGTGTGACAATTTCCCCGTTATCTAAGCGTGGTTCAAAATTTCAGCCGACCAACCGGTATCGTGGTTAAGGTGTTAGCCTCTAGATCGGAAGGTTCCTGGTTCGAATCAGGGTCTGGGCATGTATGTTTGTTAGCGTATGGTGTAGAGGCGGCTGGTGCACCTTAAGTTAGTCGTGGCCAAAAGTCCTCACGTTGGGTTGTGATGTGGAAGTTTGGAGAGTGGGGTGCAAGCTCAGGTGTTGCTTCGTCATCTGACCGTGGTTCAAAATCACGTGGTGTTGTAATGGGATTTTTCCTTTCGGGTGTTGATCCCGGACCGTCACCAATAGCCCGTCGTGTTGCTCCAGTATGACGTTAAGTAAAACACAAAATACCAAAAAAAAATACCTCTTGTCGTGGGAGAGCTTTATTGAACCTATCACTCTCATTCATATAGTCTACTTCAAAAACCATGTGACTTTTACTTCGCTCTCGCGACCTGCAGCTTACCCTTGGTATATTTCTCTTCTGTGTCATTTTGGGTGCGCCTTGACTTTGACGGTCTTGTGTTTGGCACGGCTCTGCCATAATATGGCTTTAGCGCCATAAGTAACCTTCTGTTGTAGAGTCGACTAAACAAGAGCGATGTATCGTCGCGCTATGTATCGCTCTGAGGAGTTACTGCAATTTTCGTGCTCTGTACATGAATGTAGTTCTTTCCTCCCCATGCATCCGAAAAAACTGGTATCTTAGAAGATGGTATCTAACGCCCCAATTGTTTTCGACAAAGTATATCGTCCATGATGATATGCCTCATTTTTGTTAACATTTTGACTACGGCTATAGGTATTACTGGCACGATTCTTATAACTTTCAAGGTACAACTGCTGTACCGGCCGTAGTCTAAATTCTTTCTTGGCGCGATTCTTATAACTTTCAAGGCACAATTGCTGTACCGGCCGTAGTCTAAATTCTTTCTTGGCGCGATTCTTATAAATTTCAAGGCACAATTGCTGTACCGGCCGTAGTCTACGGCCCGGTGCACTAATCCGGGTTTTCAACGTGCGGCGCCGTTGCGGCATCTAGGCCCAACTATGCATACGTAACCGTGAAATGACGCAAATTCTCATTTCGCGCCATTTGCTATAAATATTCGATGGAAGAAAACGTGTTTATTTCGTCTTTACTTGGTGTAACAAAAAGTATATTTTGTAACAAAATAGACGTTACTGGATACAACCATTTATTAATTATTGTTTATATTCCATTTATAAATGTAAACAAGATACTTCAGAATGGAGAGCCGCGCCGTGGGGAACTGCGGTACAAATTGCACGCAAGTTGGACGTGCGTCGCAGCAGCGGCGCCTGAAGCATGTGTGTAATTACTCCATAGGATCTAATGTATCGCAGACCGCACTTGCGTTGCGGCAGCGGCGCCGCACGTTGAAAAACCGGATGTGTGCACCGGGTCTTAAGGTTAACTAAGATCTGGTTATGATTTCTTTTTAGAGTCGTGAACCTGTTTTCTTTTAAAGGGACCGGGAAAGCAAAATTCGACTAAAAAATCAATTTCTATTTTATTGCTGCTTTATATAGTTCAAAATCTCCTCTTTCCAATGATATATCACACTAGGTAATAGAATAAGAGGAAGTTTGAAAATTATGCACGTTTCCAATAAGCACTTCACATCTGACACGGCCTTTCAAATGTAAACAAACCGTTTGTGGACATTTCTAATCTTTGTTGTTCAACAATGTATATTATATTTTTTACTTTACTCAAATTATTTTCGATAATCTGGTAACAGTAGAGTTAACTGTAATCATTTAGTTTTTTTCTAACTATTTTTATTAATTTTACCATGCGATATAAGTTAGCTTTTCTGAGACATGACATTTGATCTGTTATGGACTAGCATTAAGGATAAATGTTGGTTTTCTGCACAATATGCAACAATCTGTCTGGGCAGAATATTTTTATTTACTGTCAAGTAACTTAAATCCAAATCACGGTCTTTGTCCAGTTGGGAATGAAAGCTGGTGGAAATTTCAACGTGCTGTAACTAAAAGAGTGATGTGTATTACCATGATAAACACACACATATTGCCTTGCCTTATACTGCCTACATTTTGAAGACAATTAAATCAAATTTCAGAGACTTGGCGAATCCAGAATTGTTGAAAAAATGTGTTCACGGAAAGACTCAAAACCCATATGAATAGGTGAACAATGTGATTTGGATTCGCGTTCCAAAAATGTGTTTGTAACCATCCAAACTTTAAAACTGGGAGTGTTTGATGCTGTTTCCTGCTGCAACAGTGGAAATATTATAAAGTGCTATACATTATCTAGAGTTAAAATCAATCCAGGCTGCCATTTTATACAAATTTTTGAGAAAACTGGACTAAGACCGTGTTATCGATGGAGAGCGAAAACTCTCCGAATACAGTAAAAAGGCCCGCCATAGAAAGAAAAGCATAAAAAAAAATTGAAGATACATGTATTAAAAATGAAAGAGATCACCCTTTATATAAATCAGGATTTCATTAAGGTTAGACGTAAAATTATTTATAAAAATTCATTTGAAATGTTTAAATCCATTTTTCTCAAAACTTAGATTTTTAAGATTCATGCCCCATTTTCTCAGAATCTACTGAACATAATGACTTAATATTTTTATGCCATATTTGTGTTATATCTCTTAAGATTTTAACTCGGGCATTTTTTGATTTTTTTGAAAATTGGATTTTTTAGAAATTTAAATGTGTTAAAAAATGCTATCTAACAAATGATATTCAGTTAAAAATTTCTATAAAATTAAAAATTTTAAATAAAAAAAAAGTGAGCTGTTTAAGTTTGTATAACATATCAGTCTAACCACCATAAAAATTTTGTGTTGATTGCTATTATAGTTATTGAGAAAAAGGGTCTTGAATTTCGTGAATTTAACATGGAGGAGATAGGGCCTTCCCGGTCCCCTTAAAGACAATGCCTCGTCATGACAACCACCAGGAGTTGTCAATTGGCAACCATTTCCCCCTATAAGAAACAATTGGAGAAGTAAAGCTACAAGCGAATCTACGTAATCTCCCTTTCTCGTTTGGATTCGTCCACTGGAAACTAGACGCGTCTAACGCCGCCCACCTACATCCAAATTTAAATAAAAAGTTTTCAACTCCTTACGTGTCATTTTTAATGCATCCGAACAGAAACTTTTTCCAAACGCCATTTTCCATCTGTACTCCAAATAATCTTATTTGAATTTTTTAACATTTCCGTCGATCGCTACTTTGAAAAAAAAACAGTGACTGATACGTCTTGCCAAGTCGACTCAGTTCACGCTTATTTAAAATTCAGCGATTTCTTTCCGATGAACATTCCCCGAAAAATATCTCCCAAAAGCGCCCCCTTTCTTCTCTTCCTAATCGGAGAAAAACCACGGGGTCATTTCGAGTTCTTGGAAAAGTTGGGGTTGTGCGGTTTTTCTCCTGATAAGAGGTATATATTTATAACTGCCTATATATATACGGCCGTATAAAAACGCAAGCACCCATTTAGAGGGAGAGATTTCTAAGCCTTGACCATAGCAGCCTGCGGGTAAAATCCCCCCTTTTCATTTTAGTACGTTTTTTAGAAGAGGGATTCGGACGTTGTCTGGGAAACTAAAAACTAAAAATGCTGAGCTCGGTACTAGAAGAAATATAGAATAATAGACCAAGACAGGGGGGAAATACTTTTACGGAAAAGTTAAATTTTTTTTTTGGAACTTTTTGCCTTACTGATGATGCGTAGAGCGTGGATTTTAGTTTCTGTTCCACCTTTTTTTTGTTATTATTAAAGCTCTTTTGTTTAGGCTCTGCGAAACGAGGTTTTGGAGATTGCTGTGGCCGGAATTGTTTCAGTTGTTGAGACATTTTCCAGTTCCATTATGTGAGTACTGCGCAGGAAATTTCGCGTGGGTTTTTTTCTTTATTTTTTTTCTCCTGTGTGCCGTCTCTTCCGTTCTCTCACGTGTACGCATATCTTTTTTAAGAGGCGGCCGTTTTATTTTTTGCCATAAACAATTTCATTTTGTGTAAAAGTTGCATTTTACGAGTCATTTCCGAGCGCGGTCCATTTGGTGCAGCTGGGGAAATGTGTAAGGAGTTGAAAGGGAGGATTCTCGAATTTGTTTCGGGGCTGTTTTTATGTGTGACCCTTCCAGAAGTGAGGCCCAGGCTCCATTGCTTGTTTACCTATCTTAATGTCTTGTTAAATTTCCGAGTGTACGTGCATCGTGATATTCAGGTATTTAAAATACTTTTAATTTCGTTAAATTTCTTTGTTAATTCTGTAGAAAAAGATTAGAGTGAGAAAAAAAAATCATCGATGTTTTATTTTTTTCAAAAGTAATGACCCATAAAGTTTAGGAGAAGACGTGTGCTTCTATAAAGATAAATACATACGGCTCTAGTGTTCTGGTACCATCTAATCGAAACTTAACTCATGTCAAACAAAATATCTTCCACGTCCAGGGCATAAAGTGTCGAGTCAAAATGGCTACTTCTGGTGCACTTTAAATCTATCGTGGCCTCAAATGTTGGTGTGGTGTGGAGGTTTGGAGAGTGGGGTGCCAGTTCAGGTGTTGCTTCGTCATCTGACCGTGGTTCAAAATTACGAGGTGTTGTCCTAGGATCTTCCTCTTAAGGGACTGATCCCGGACCGTAGTCACTAGCCCGTTGTGTAAGCTCTAGTACGATGTTAATTAAAAAAATTACCAAATTTCCCAACCGTGGTTCAAAATTACGTGATATTCTTCTGATCTTTTCTTTTGAGATTGATCCCGGGTCTTCGTCAATAGCCCATTGTATTGCTTCAGTACGACGTTAATTAAAATACCTACCTCGGGATTGATCCCGGTCCGTCGTCAATAGCCCGTTGTGCTGCTTCAGTGTGAGGTTAATTAAAATGCCTACCTCGGGGATTGTTCCCAGGCCGTCGTCAATAGCCCGTTGTGTTGCTCAAGTGCGACGTTAATTAAATTCCTATATTCCCTAAAAGATGCCGACCAACCAATATAGTGGTTAAGGTGTTAGCCTCTAGATCGGAAGGTTCCTGGTTCGAATCCGGGTCCGGGCATGGATGTTTGTAAACGTATGGTGTAGAGGCGGCTGGTGCACCTTAAATCTGTCGTGGCCGAAAGTCCTCACGTTGGGTTGGCGTGGAAGTTTGGAGAGTGGGGTGCCAGCTCAGGTGTTGCTTCGTCATCTGACCGTGGTTCAAAATTACGAGGTGTTGTCCTCGGATCTTTCCCTTAAGGGATTGATCCCGGACCGTCGTCAACAGCCCGTTGTGTTACTCTAGTACGACGTTAACTAAAATTACCATTACCATTTCCCTTGGTTTTTCCCAAACCGACGATAATAGCCTGTTGCGTTGCTCTAATACGATGCTCTAATAACTAAAATTACCATTTACCCTAAAGGATATACGGTAGCAATTAACGAGGAAGGTTTTTTTTTTTTTGTACTACAAAGTCTCTTAGTTACGAAAAGTGTTTTTTGTCTGTTGAACTTGCTTTCTTTTACCCTTTTTTTTGTCATATCGCATATTGCAATTTTATTGTTTGAAATGTTCTGCTGAAATTCGAAAATACCTGCTTAGTCATGCGAATCGAAAGAGGTTTGAGAGATTTAGTTTTCAAAGCCTTCCTTGTTTAAACTTGCCCAAGTCGGGTTATATTAATGTTGTATGTTCCGTCCAAATAGTTTATTCTTAAAATGTTTGTTCTTTGCTCTAAAGAACGACGAACTCTGCCAACAGTTAGTCTTATTTACTCTACCGTGGCCCAGTGGGTTTCTCACTGCGCTTTCAACCTGCAAATTGTGGACAGCGCAGGTTCAATTCCCGCTGGGTGTATTTCTCTTTGATAGTAACTTTCGTTGCATGTGTATGTTCATTACTTGACGATGTCTGTCTTGTATTTGTCTCAGCTTGGCTCTTGTTCCTTGAAACCCCAATCTACCTAATACAGTTTTATTATTCTAATGCAAATAATGGTGGGACGATTGTTTTTTATTGACAGACAACGTCAAGTAATTGTGGAAAGGGGAAGGAGAGGGAAAATGTCGCTTGGGTATCATGGGGTCTTGGCATCTGTTTGCCAGTTGCAGTAAACCCGATGGGAATAAAGTAGATCACTAGGGTAATTCGGGGTCATGAAGTCCGTATTCCCCTAAGATGTATGTGTGAAAAGAAGATAAAAAATTATCCGTTAGTACAAATTGCGCATCGAGTACGGATGATACTTTTGGTTTTCATAAAGGTCCTACCATCCGGTTTCGTCCTATAAGCACAAGGAGTGTATGGTACTGTGGTCCCTGGAAGCGTGGAAAGTTCAGTGTATTGCAATGTGTAGTCTTTCTCGTAATCTTATTGTATTTATAATAGTAAAAGCTGTGCAATATAAGTTGAAAGGAGAAGACTAAAATGAAACATGGGTACAAGTTTAACTGATAATACCAATTGGGTTTCATAAAGGTTCCACATCGGGGTCCGTCGTGTAACCACGAGGAGTCCCACTTTGGTCCCATTACCATGAAGAATAGAAAAATGATGTAACCATTGGTACAAATTCAAGATTGAGTACTGAAAATACTTATTGGTTTTCGTAACTGGCCCATCTTTGCCCGTTGTATAAGCAGAAGGAGTCGGGTACTATTGAAGTGTTGAAAATTTTTGTACAATCTGCTCTTTGGTCTCTTTTCTTAGATTTTATAGTAAAGCTATACAATAATACTATATTTAAGGGCGATCTCTTTTCTTGGTTTTATTTTATTGTACAGCTTTACTATTATAAGTACAATAAGTGTGGAAAAGGAGAAGAGACAAAAATGTCCATTGGTAGGAGTTAAACATTGAATACTGATAATACTTGGTTGTTCAGGAAGAGCCCATCATATTTGCCCGTTGTATAACCACCCGGAGTCTGTAACACTTGCATCGCGTGCGTCTATTGATATCGTATGTCTTGTGTCTGACATAGAATGGTCAAAATGGCCCTTTGTGCCATAAGATCCCAACCAACCGGAGCCTAGTACTAGTGTTCCGGGAAGTGTGGAAAGTGTATGTGTTCTTTAAGAGCGACCTCTTTTCTTGGTCTTATTGTACAGCTTTACTATTATAAATACAATAAGCGCGGAAAAGGAGAATAGAAAAAATATCCATTAGTACGAGTAAAACTTTGAATACTGATAATACTAGGTGTTCTGAAAGGGCCCACCATCTTTGTCCGGTGTATAACCACTCGGAGTCTAGTTCTGTGCCAGTAAAACTTTCATTGCGTGCGTCTATTACTTGATATAGTATGTCTTGTGTCTGGCGCAAAATGGTCAAAAAAGCCCTCTGCGCAATAAAATTCCAACCAACCGGAGTCTAGTACTAGTGTTTCGCAAAATGTGGAAAGTGTGCTCTTTAATGTCGATCTCTTCGTCTTATTGTACAGCTTTACTATTATAGTGTGAAAAAGGAGAAGAGAAAAAATATGCATTGGTACGAGTAAAACATTGAATACTGATAATACTTGGGTGTTCTGGAAAGGCCCACCATCTTTGCCCGGTGTATAACAGGGTGGTAACAGAACCTGGAAAACCGGGAAATCAGGGAATTCTCAGGGAACTTTTTATTTCTGGAAAAATCAGGGAAATCTCAGGGAAAATTTCCAAATTTTACAAAAAATCAGGGAAATTTTGACAATTTAAACTGTTACTATTATCTTTTGTCCTATTTTGAGATGCGCGATTTTGAGTGCTTTTGTGAATCGAATAAATCGTATTCGCTGAAATTGTAATTCGAAAAAAGAACCATAGTGTCCTAAATTTTGAACACTGCGGAAACCGCTGCCGCCATTTTTTTTCGCGGCTGCAGTGTTTTGTTGCCTTGAGGCTTGTGGGATACAATTTGAAATTTGTGCCACAAATGATATTTTTAGTGTATTAAATTAATTATTTTTGTTTGCAATTACATTTTTGTAGAATTATTTATATATATATATATCTGCATTTGGTTTCGATGAATAGTATGACAATGTAGTTTCAGGTGTAAAAAGTTCCTTAATCAAAATATTTATAATTTTTTCTCCAGTTTTTTGAATTGCAGTTTTAAGAGTTCCATTAAGGGTTCCAAACAATAACAATTAAAATATCTAGCAAAAAACATAAAATATTTGTGGAGAATGATCTTTTTCCACCCTTTGACCCTAAATACTTAAAAATAGTGTTGTGTGGATACTGTATATCGATACCAATCGAGGATCATAACATTTCTTAAGGGAATTGTTAAATCAGGGAAATTTTTGTGAGACTATCAGGGAAATCATGGAAATATCAGGGAACTTTTTTTTCAAGGATTTTGTTGCCACCCTGTATATCCATCATGAGTCTATAGTTCTGTGTCTGTAAAACTTTCATTGTGTGCGTCTATTACTTGATATTGTATGCCTTGTGTCTGGCGCAGAATGGCCAAATATGGCCCTTTGCGCCATAAAATCCCAACCAACCAGAGTCTAGTACTAGTGTTTCGGAAGATGTGGAAAGTGTGCTCTTTAATGGCGATCTCCTTTCTTCGTCTTATTGTACAGCTTTACTATTATAGTGTAGAAAAGGAGAAGAGAAAAAAAAACATCCATTGGTAGGAGTTAAACAATGAATACTGATAATACTTATTGGGTTTTCTTGAATGGCTCCCCATCAGTGGGGGCAGATGTGCCTGCTGCCGTGAGGCATTAATTGAGAATCGCGCTATCTGCTCAGTAGATCGATGCCCACGACCCCATCCAGGCAAGTAGGTGCTCTGTCCGGAATGACCACCTCTACTTTCTGGCATCATTGTCCGGCTCCCTGACCTCTCCACCCATCGGATCGCCGGGCATCCGATTGAATCTGCATGCGAGAACGATCTCCCTCCCTAATGGTATGCAATCCCCGCTCCCGGACAGACCGCGGCAATCCACTTATCGAACCGGGACGTGATCGGGCCGGGTGGGTAACTAAATTTGCTAAGTTAATTCCGCTTCTTCGTTTTCGGCTCGCAACGACCCCCTCCGGGATTGTGACTGCGTTGCTGATTCCTCCCAATCAGTCGCTTTTTCTCGGATTGCGACCGCTAACTTCCAGTTCGTTATCGGAGGAGTAATTGTTTCCCGGCGCCTGGCGCTTTTTGCTGCTGCTGCTGCTGCTCCAATCTGCCTGCTGGCCGCTAATGGAATTGTAATTCCGCTGCTGGGCGCGTGGGGCGTTTGAGATGGGTGCCTTCTGGCCGACTGCGTTCTCGACGACCCCGTGCCTTGTACTCGAGGATCTTCGCACCTGGAGTTTGGTCGTATGCGCGTCAGACGGCATTGATAAGAGTTCGTTTGTGAGCTATGTATAACTAGTATATGCGGTAGTTTCTTAATTTGCCAGTTAGTATGCATTGATGGCAGTTTCGTTCACATTTCCTACCATTTATTTAGTAGCGTAGATTCGATTGAGCATACCTTTTCATTTTAACCTTTAGACTGCGGCCGGTACAGCACTTGTTCCACGATCGCGCCAAAGAATGAATTGCCAGTACATCAATTGATGCGTTGCGGATACTAAGAGCAAACTCAACAAATGCTGGTTTCGTAAAAAACGCATTTGACCTTTTGACTACGGCTATAGATATAACAAGCGAGATTCTTTCTTGGCGCGATTCTTATAACTTTCAAGGTGCAACTGATTTACGGATCGTTGTCTGAATTTTTTCTTGGCGCGATCATGGTACAACTGCTGTACCGCCGTAGTCTAAAGGTTGAAAGTGGAGCTCCGTCTCTCTTAGAACGTAGGAGAGCTACTGTCAGTCCTACTTTCACATGGTTAGAATGGGCGAACGTAACAAAAAAGTCAATACATTTATTCACTAATGTCTGACAAACTAAAATATGGGGGGAAATGGTTTCGCTTGATGTTGAGTTTGCCATTCACACCGCCTCAATTGTACCTGGACTGTTGTAAGATTCGCGCCTGTTATATATATACTAGGGGGCCCTCCCCCTGCTCGCTAACGCACGCCAACCCCCGTAGGATTGCATCGCAATCCTCATTGTTTCGCTGAGCGAACGTATCCTCGCATCAATGAAGACATGTGTCCTAGCAGAAGTGATTGTTTACAAAATATGATATTCCAAAAAAATGTTTTTCAAATCTAAAATTGCTGTATCACAGAAAACATATATACAGTACCTCTAAAATCAAAATTCAAATGAAAACTTTGAGCAAATTTGGACTCGAAATGTGAGCGCTGCTTTGGAAATTGTATACCCATCATGTTGTTTGTGTGTACATTTCCCCAGCACTCGAACCACCCACACTTTTTCATTGAGTTTGTTGCCGAAAGTTGTAGTGCAAGCATCTTGTTGAACTATAATTGCTGGCCCTGAAAAGGACCGTTTTAAAATGGCCCTGAAAAGACCATCTACTTACTTTGATTTCTATTGTAAACTGCAACACAGCTCAACTAAAATTCCTTTTTTTTTTTCAATAAAATTTCATCCGATAGCGCTTATAAATTCAATTGATGCGCGAGGCCCTGTGGTAAACAATCGTACAATGTTGCCAAAACGCGTTAACAAATAACGTCTTTTTTGCGTGCCACGTAAATAAATTATATATATATATATTTTTTTTTTAAATATTTTTTTTTTCTAATGGAGGGCACATTTTGACCGAAGTCATTGGCCACTACAAGGCCGGAAGTGATGGCCACTTGTGAAGGAGCACCCAGTGGGAGGGCCATCATTGCCCCTAACAATTACATCGTAATTTTGCACCATGTTCAGATGACGAAGCAACACCTAAGCTAGTATACGCTTACAAACATCCATGCCCGAACCCGGATTCGAACCGGGGACCTTCCGATCTAGAGGCTAACACCTTAACCACTATACCGGTTGGTCGGCGAGAGAGAATTATATATATATAGATAGCCGTATTCAAAAGGGTTATCTTCGCCTGTCCTGCTTTTCCGCTGTTCGCTTTGCCTGTATTTACAATGTATTTTGCCAAAAAATCCTCATCATTTCGAAACAGTTTTTGTGACTTGAAAATCAAAAAGATGTTTGCTAAATTTTTGTGCACATTAAAAAATAAATTCTTGAATAATTTTGAAAAGGTATCTCGCATTAAGTCACTTTCTCCTGTGTCAAGCATTCTGCAACTACTGCTCCGGATCGCCTACATTTAGGTGGTGGTGCAATTGACGACTTAGCATATCCCAGAAATATTCAATTGGTGATAGATCTGGAGATCTCTCTGGCCAAAGAAGGGTTTTCAACATTGCATAGACACTCTTGGGAGATCAGAGTTATATTTGACAGAAATTCATATTGATGTTTAGCTTGTTGAATTTCCCCGTTTTAAATCCACAAATGAATGTCTATCTGTAACTCCTATTGAGTATTTGGACTCTCGAGTTATGGAACGGTATCCACAGTTAATGATCATAGTATTATAATTCAGAACCACCTTTATAAATTCTCAATTATTATATTTAAACCAGTTACTACACAAATGCAAGCCTCAATCGCAATGAATTTTTATTTTTCATAAAATTTTGCTTAACTATTTTTAAATAATTTGTTGGCAACACTGTTGGTTTCAAACTTATAAAAATAAGTACCGGAAAGAAATTGTCTTCAAGTATCTTCTATATTTTATCTAAAATCGACTTTCGACTTGGAGCGACAAAAGAGCAATAATTATATTTATTAAAAAAGATATATCTATCGCGACATAAATGAAACCGTAATTTAATTTCTTAAGATATAAGTATGAAGTGACAGAATAAGTATAAAGTAACCAGAATTTTGTTTAAGTTTTAAAACTCATAACTATATTAAAACTATATATCGCTGAATAGTATTTATATAGAGATATTTGTCAACTGCGTAGGAATTTTTTTGTGGCATGAAACACTTGGTGGACAAATAGCAATGAGAAGTTGAAGTAGATTGGAAATACAAACCGTCGTCTTAGAGAAGAAGCTAATCAACTGGCAAAAAGAAACCGGAACAAATTTTACAGTAGACTTTAAAATGACGTTTTTAGGTCAAAAAATAAAAATTCGCAAGTATTTCTCATTAAAACAAGCACTTAGTGGCAACAACGCATTTCCGAAAAATGGCAGCTAATGAGATTCTGTTCAGTCCATTATGTCTCCCAGGTTTAGTACTCTTTATACGAGTTTTGTAAATAGTACAAAATAAATTCAAATGCCATTACTGAAACCAATTCTTAAAAAAGTATGCAGATTATATTTAAAAATAGTCTAATTAAATAGTTCATTTTATTTACATTTCGACTGCGTTTTCCGTCCATTAAATTAAGAAGCGTACAAAGGATTCCATTGCCTTTCTTAACATCTTTATCCATTCTTCCGTTTTAAAATATCCAAGATTAACAAAAATCCCATTAAAATCCATTTTTGCTAAAATTTCAATTCATATTTAAAAGAAACGTGTATAGTAAGAATTTCTTAAAAATTTTAATGGATCTTATTTTATCCCCACCAAGAAAGATAAAACGCTCGGATTATGCTGATTATTACATTAAAAGACGACTCATTTTTTTAAATGAAAGAATCCGCCTCATCTTCGACGCGAAAAACACATATAAAAGAAAACGCCCACTTGACAATAGCAAAAAACATCACTTGGATATCTTTTAAAGAGCTTTCCGAATTGTTCAATTTTGAAAAGGTCGTGGGCGGTTGTAATTTGTAGAGTACATATAAACCCTATAGGGCTGTTGTACTCTAGAAATTGCCGCCCACGCCTGCTTCTAGGAGCGTGGGCGTGCAGTAGTAGCGTTGGTGACTAAGATCTGCTTTATTTCCCCTTTCGGAGTAGAAACTTCCGATTATGCGTAAGAATTATTCCTTTTCTGTCTGGAAAAAGTGTTTTTTCGGTGTCCCCTTTTTTCGTAGCTTCGAGTTTTTTTAGAAGTCGCGTTTTACGCTCTTTTTGCTGCATTTATTAATGAGAAAAATATTTATATTCAAAGGGATCGTGTAATTCGAAGAAAGATTCTATGTTTAATTTTGTTTCTTCTTTTTAGTTCCATTTATGGTAATTGCATTCTAGTGTGTTGCTCTGTTCTAAAATTACACCAGTTTAAAGGTGCTTCTGTGAAGTATGGAATTTGAATAGAAAAAATTAAGTTAAACTGTCTAGACTTTGCAATGGCCGTCCACAGCCTCGTTTACACCGGGGAGTTTGAAATATTTTTCTGTGACGAAGACGGTTTATGACTGACTCCTTTTGGCTGACCTTTTTTCGACCCACTCTGGTGTCTGTCGACTTTTATCGATAACGCAAAAGGGGTGGGCACTCTTCTCACCCCTTTGTAGAGAAGAGTGATGACCATTCACCAAGATGTCCGAGTGTGGAGGATGTTGCGCTTACAGCAGCAGTCTGCGTAATTTTGTCGAAACAACCGGCACCTCGGAGATACAGGGTGAGACCATCGTTAAAAGCGAAGAGGCTAGCGATGAGGTCAAAATGTCACAGATTGCGAACAAAAGACGGCGTAAGCGACCACGGGGTCATTTTCATCCCAAATGTCGTCTAGGAGAAACGCCCTCCCAAGAGTTGCAGTCTTTTGATCTGTACCAACTCCTGGTGGGAAAACAAAATTGTTTGGCGGGAGATGTGGTCAAGGCATGCGATGAGGGCAAAATGTCACAAAAAGCGATAAATGCGGGAGGACGAAGGGGAGCGGTGATTGTAAAGCAATACCGAAAGCGGACGAAATAGGGGAGCATTGTCATCGCAAATTTCGTCTTGGGGAAACGTCTCCCAAAAATTGCAATCTTTTTATCTTTATAGACTCTGATGGAAAACAGAATTGGAGTTGCAAACTCTCCAAATCACCACCCTGACGTGTGAACTATGACGGTAAAATTAGTGCCGTTTCTCGGAATATCTTCGATGTTTTTTTTTGAGGGGTGGGGTGGGGACAGGGACGCGTTGCAACTCCGGTGTAAGCGCGGCTTTACACATAGACACTTGTTGATCGGAGAACTTGCTCCGTTGTGTTCAACTTGCCATTGTGTTTCTTCAATTCAACACATTTGAATAAAATGGAGCGTTTAATGATAATACACAAATCCGATTTGTGAGCTCCAAATCCAACCTTCAAAACCTTTTGGAAGTTCGTACTATACTAATTTGTTTTTATTCATCTCCGACATCGGTTTTGTGAATTCTTTTTAGATATTATACATTGGGTTAGGGCCTCAATTCACACAATTGCAAAAAGATAAATTTTATATCAGTCTTTATTTTATCCTATTACTGACGCAGCTTGTGCGTGGCCCTTGCACCATAGAAATACAAACCAACCAAATATGTATACCATGCAAAAACCTTCCTATTATCATTTACCTTAATTCCCTTAGCATTGCCCTGTTAGTTGTAGGCGGCGCATGTAACTTAACTTGCCCTGGGTGTATTTTCTTACTGTGCCAGTAAACTTTCCTTACGTGTATACTTTCCCTTGGGGATTGATCCCAGACCGTCATCAATAGCCCGTTATGTAGCTCCAGTACGACGTTAATTACAAATACCAATATCTTCAGGGTTAATCTTGCTACAAAATCAAAAATTTAGAATTGAAAGATTATATTCAAATGACCTTTTATTTTCACAAGTTACTCAAATCTTTATACATGAATGAGAAAAAAAAATTCAGAAACATGAGTATCACATGTGATACTTCCGAACTGAGAAGGTGATTGGTAATTTTTAGTTAACGTCGTACTAGAGCAACACAACGGGCTATTGACGACGGTCCGGGATCAGTCCCTTAAAGGAAAGATCCGAGGACAACACCTCGTAATTTTGAACCACGGTCAGATGACACCGAACTGAGAAGGATTAAGTGTGCTGTTTCTATATAATTCCTCGGATAATTTCTTTCGGGATTGATCCCGAACCGTCTCCAATGGCCCGCTGTGTTCTTCCAGCGCGACCCTAATTAAATACCTACCTACCAGTCAGGTGCGTCGCGTAAAATCAATTAACGCCTCAGAGTAATTTCTTGCTTCGCTCTTTATCACACGTGTCAGCGAATAATTTATCACGCCATATCGCAACTTGATGACTGCGCGGAAAACCCCCCCCGCCTCCAACAATCCCCATCCTCGTCTTCTTTTATTCCTATTTAGATGCGAATCTCCTCACTTGTCCCATCGGACTGCGTGCCTACGTCACTGGTAAACCCCGCCCCCTCCGCGTCACGTGTCCCGCCGTTGGCACGCTTCCAAGAAGCGGAACGGTCCGGAGGGTTTGAGTGATTGGTAGGAAGCACGTCATTTCGGAATGGCGGCAGGGCCAGATCCATTTATTTATTTATTTCTCCCGCTCTGGACACCGTCTCGCTCTTGTGTCAAAGTCGCGAGAATTTTGCTTCCCCCTTTTTGCCTCCACCGCCCCCTTTTATTTTTATGTGCATTAGGTGGCGGGAGTGAGATTTCTGCATTATTGATTGGGCGGTGGTCGCTCTCTGCCTGGTTTGGGTGTTTGGGGGTGTGATTTTGCGCGTTTGACGTGCGTTTTATTCGGCGGGGGTGTGAGTAGATGGGTGTTAGTTTTTTTTTTTCCGCTTTGAATGTCGGGCTCTCTCTCTGATGAGTGATTGGAATCGAAATGGGGGGTCTGTAATTAAAGTGTTAAACAGGTGGTAATGGGATGTGTTTGTAAATGTATAACTGTTCCGACGCGACAGTGGGAGTCTTATTAATTCAACCCATTTACTGAGGACACGCAAGCGTGCTTTATCATTTTACAGTTGGTTTCTTACCTAGTGTTTTGGTATTTGAGCCTCATATTAGGGATTCCCAACCGGTGGTACGCGGCAGCATTTCAGGTGGTACGCAAGTATGATACGAGCGACCCAAATATTCTATGAAGTTTGTTTGATTTTTTAGTATGTACAACCAAGTTATATAGGAAAAATGGGATCATATGAAATCAATTTTGTGATTAACGTTTTTATTACATTGTAATAAATGACGCTAACAGTAGCATATTATTTAAAGAGAAACTTTGTTGCTGATTATCTATTTATATTCAATCGCTATCTCGGCGAAATTAAGTCGATATCTTTCCCTGTCTTATGGCATTTGTTACTAGTTACGTGTGTGAGAGTGGTTTTTCTGAACTTTTATATCTCTCTATATTAAAAAAAAGTTGCCGCCGCAGGATTGAAAACTGTGTTGTTTAGCTCTATTCTTAGACTATTTCCCGAGAAAGTACTGATCGGAAAAAAACGAAATTAACATGGTTTGTTCTTCATCGTATTCCCTGGACAATTATTAAGATTTTTTTCCGATGCGGCTATTAGTTTAGGGTTTATTAAGTGTCAAAATTGAAGAAGCGAAATTTCTTCCGCGAGTGAGCAAAACACGTACAAATTTTCAGTCTTCAGCCGTGAGTTTTTTTTAAAGAGTACCTATGAACGTAAATTTTTGCAGCTCGTCGAGTTTTTTTTTAAAATTTCAATTTGGTTTTTGATAATATTTTTTTGAAATTCGGGAAAAATCGGGACATTTTTGGTACTTTTTTTTAAAAACTGACGTATCTATATCTTATTACTATTAGTTTTTAATTTTTAAAATATCGCAGTATACCTCAGAATGTACTCTTTCTTACGGTACTATTATTTTTGATATCGGTTAAAAATTAAATTGGATGCGATCAAAAGTTGGTCATACAAAATTCGGAATCTTTGGATATTTTCGCTACTTTCTGTTACAACCGTTATATCTACAGAAAAAAACATTATTTTTTAAATTTGAGAACATCACTGAATACATTATATTACACTCTTTCTTATGGCACAATTATTTTTAAAATTGGTTAATAAATAAAATTGATGCAATTAAAAGTTGGTCATACAATTTTTGGAACTTTCAGATAGTAATTTCCGATACAAAACTTAAGCAGGGTTGGCGAGCGTAAGCGAGCAGGGGGCGGAGCCCCCTAGTATAAAAAATAAATATAGAAACAGAGTAAATGTTGAAGATGACTTAAGAGTGAATTTAAGCTCCATTGCTCCTGATATTGATATTTTAATAAAAGACAAAAAACAAGTTTCGCACTAAAAATTGATTTTTTATTATGTTAACTTTGTTTGCTTAGTTTGTACTAATTATTTAAAATGAATTGTTTTTGGACCTATGAGTAAAAAATAAAACTGTAATTTTCAATAATCGTTTTATTTTTTCCTTTATTAAAACATCATTAATACGAAATACAAGTGCATTAATCGTAAAATATGAAGGTTTCTTAGTATTTTAGTTAAAATAAAACAAGCCATTGGACACTTTTCTGGCATTAGATAGATGTTCGTAAAAAAATAAAAGACTGGTGGTGCGCCAAAAATTTCTAAAAATTTCAAGTGGTACGCATTTACTAAAAGGTTGGGAACCCCTGCCTTATATTAGGAGCTTCTACCTAATATTTAGGCCTGTATTTGTAGATTCTACCTAGTATTTAGAACTACATGGTGTGTCCTAAAAGTTCCCGTACTGACGATTCGTGAATTTATTACACAAAAACAACAAAATTTAAAAAAATTATTTTTATTCCAATGGTAAAAAGCACTTTTAACCTAACGTAGGAAGAAAAAAAAAATTGGACTTACATTTATAATAAATATTTAAAATTTCCGCCCTTTTCTTGGAGGCAAAGCTGAAGTCGTTTGCGCATATTTTTAGAAACGCGCGTCAAGATGCTGGGAGTGACTTCTTGTATCCTTTGAGAAATGGCAATTTTCATATCACCTATTGTTTGGTGATTATCTTCATAAACTTTGTTCTTTACATATCCCTACAGAAAAAAAAGTCAGGGATGCGCAGATCAGGGAACGAGGTGCCAAAGGTTTCTTGAGATGAGTCGATCAACAAAAAAAGAATCTTGAAGCATGCCCCCTCCCCCTCGTGGTTTCATAATTTGTATGGTAGTTTGCAACGTTTTGTTGGAACCAAGAGTGTCGTTCATTCACTTCTAATAATGCAACAAATTGTTGAATAAGTTGATGTAGCATATCTTTACTCTGTATTGCATCATTAGAATTTAGAAATTCTTTACACCTTTCATATGATTTACATTCAAAATAAGCCTCAAACAGCGTAATTCTCTGAATGCGCGATAAATTCATCTCACTATGAAGAACAAAATGACGTGGAACTTTATTATCGCACAACTTGAGTGCGAAGAAAATCAAACGATAAAAATTAGAGTCGATAAAACTACAAGCAGACGATAAAATTCAATAATTAAAAAAAAAAAAAAAAAAACCACGGGTAGTACATTTTTTTAAAGTTGGAGTACGAAAACTCTTAGGACACCCTGTATTAGTAGATTCTACCTAGAGTGCCTATATAATAAGAGTGGCGACATACGGGAAACACTTTCTGATTGGCTTAGAGACCTTTTCTACCGCCCGAGGCGGTCTTTTCCCAGCTCCCGTAGACTTAACATGGGAACTTTTTGTGTGTTCGAGAAAAACGTGTGTATATTAAATTAAAAAGATAATATAGCTTTTTCATGTTCCATTTCGTGTTCTAGAATGTTTATTTATTATTATTTTAGTGTTTTGTCTGTATAAATTTGAAGACTTTTTAAATAAATAGCTTTTTTTTAACAACATGGTGTTTCCCGCAATCTAAGTTAGCGCGTTGTGCAATCCATGTCATCAATTACGCATGTAATTGAGCGTTTATATGATTCATTTATACCGAATGTATCCATATTATAACAATCGTATGCTTTTTGTTCTCTCTGAAATGATATATTAATTCGCCCAGCAACCTTCTCTGAGACGATTCTGGTAGAAAAATGGCTGCCGCGCATGCGCATTGGGCCAAATTTGGTCCCTTGTCGCCACTCTTATGATATAGGCACTCTAATTCTACCTAGCATTTAGAACTATTAGTAGATTCTACCTAGCATTTAGAACTATTAGTAGATTCTACCTTGTATTTAGAACTATTAGTAGATTCTACCTTGTATTTAGAACTATTAGTAGATTCTACCTAGCATTTAGAACTATTAGTAGATTCTACCTTGTATTTAGAACTATTAGTAGATTCTACCTTGTATTTAGAACTATTAGTAGATTCTACCTAGCATTTAGAACTATTAGTAGATTCTACCTTGTATTTAGAACTATTAGTAGATTCTACCTTGTATTTAGAACTATTAGTAGATTCTACCTAGCATTTAGAACTATTAGTAGATTCTACCTTGTATTTAGAACTATTAGTAGATTCTACCTTGTATTTAGAACTATTAGTAGATTCTACCTAGCATTTAGAACTATTAGTAGATTCTACCTAGCATTTAGAACTATTAGTAGATTCTACCTTGTATTTAGAACTATTAGTAGATTCTACCTAGCATTTAGAACTATTAGTAGATTCTACCTTGTATTTAGAACTATTAGTAGATTCTACCTTGTATTTAGAACTATTAGTAGATTCTACCTAGCATTTAGAACTATTAGTAGATTCTACCTAGCATTTAGAACTATTAGTAGATTCTACCTAGCATTTAGAACTATTAGTAGATTCTACCTTGTATTTAGAACTATTAGTAGATTCTACCTTGTATTTAGAACTATTAGTAGATTCTACCTAGCATTTAGAACTATTAGTAGATTCTACCTAGCATTTAGAACTATTAGTAGATTCTACCTTGTATTTAGAACTATTAGTAGATTGTACCTATTATTTAGAACTATTAGTAGATTGTACCTATTATTTAGAACTATAAGTAGCTTATGCGTAGACTTTACGTACTTCGAACTAATGTTTGTTGCATATGCTTTGTATTTAAAGCTGCGTTTGCACTGGAGTTTCAACTATTTTTGTCCCCCTTTTTTTTGATGAAGACTGTTTTCGACTCCCTTTCGACCCACTCCGGTGTAAACGTTTGTCGACTTTAATCGGCAAAGCAAAGGGGTGGGCACTCTTCTCACCCCTTTGTAGAGAAGAGTGATGACCATTCATCAAGATGTCCGAGTGTGGAGTATGTTGCGCTTGCAGCAGCAGTCTGCGTAATTTTGTCGAAACAACAGGCACCCCGGAGGTACAGGGTAAGACCATCGTTAAAAGCCGGAGGCTAGCGATGAGGGCAAAATGTCACAGATAGCGAACAAAAGACGGCGTGAGCGACCACGGGTTGCCGAAAGGCAAAGGGAGCGGTGATTGTCTGCAATACCGAAAGGGGACAAAATAGGGGAGCATTGTCATCCCAAATTTCGTCTCGGAGAAATGTCCTCCCAAAAGTTGCAGTTCTTTTTATCTTTACCGATTCCTGATAGAAAACAAAATTGGAGTTGCCAAATCGCCACTTCGTTACGAGATCTTGAAAATAAAATTTGTCCCGTTTCTCGGAATATCTTCCATGTTGGGAAGGGAACGCTTGCGTTTGCAACACGGTGTAAAAGCGTCGAAAGGAGGCATGTAACTATTCAAACATGCTTTTTAGTTTTAGTAATGGTTACTCACGCCAAGTATTTAGGACTAATATCGTAATTTTGCAACATCTAATCTGAAACCCCACTCTCCAAACTTACTCATTGCTCCAATGTGATGATATTTGCAGACGCGAGAGATTTAACGTGCACCAGCCCCATCGCACAACGTTCTTTGGTTGGGTCGAGTTTCGACCTCTCAATTCTCCGGTTGATAATCCGCTGCTCTTCCTACTTTGATCCCGAGGTACCCTATTGATCCATTTTCTCCTTGCTGTCTCTGATACACATAGATGTCGGAATCCAGGATGCCCCAAACCATTTTTATTTTCTCTTCATAATTTCTTTCCAAAAATACTTGACCTTGTGTTTTCCTAGGATCTTTCCCCTCTAAGTTGATTGTACCTGATAGGTTAGACCGTCGCTAATAGTCCGTTGTGTTATTGTTCCAGTGTTTCACCTTTCTACTGCAGGAAATTCCCTTGGTGCTCATCTTTGACGTGTATGGTTTCGCGAACCCTATGTATACAAGTAATGTATTCTTTTCCCATGGAGTTTAATGTCTTCGTTTAACAGGGGCGAGCCTTAACCAAGCGAGCTTTCTCTACTTTCAACTATCCATCCTTTCTTTTCACAATTACGTGACGCTGTATGTCTTGTGTTTGGCACGGCTTGGCCTGCTGTGCTCTTTGCGCCATGCAACCTTAAACCAATCATACAAATTTTATCTTGCATTTGGCACAGTTTGCCTGTGTTTGGACCTTGCCATAAACCCAAACCAACCAGCTACTAACTCGGTCGATAAAGTTTCCCTTCCGCGTATCCTTTTCTTAACGTCTGTATTGTGTTTGGCGCAGAATGGCATGGCCATTGTGCCATAATAAAACCCAGCCAACCATCTCAAAAGAGTTTCAAAGTGCAAACAGGGTGGTAACAGAACCTGGAAAACCGGGAAATCAGGGAATTCTCAGGGAACTTTTTATTTCTGGAAAAAACAGGGAAATCTCAGGGAAAATTTCCAAATTTTACAAAAAATCAGGGAAATTTTGACAATTTAAACTGTTACTATTATCTTTTGTCCTATTTTGAGATGCGCGATTTTGAGTGCTTTTGTGAATCGAATAAATCGTATTCGCTGAAATTGTAATTCGAAAAAAGAACCATGGTGTCGTAAATTTTGAACACTGCGGAAACCGCTGCCGCCATTTTTTTCGCGGCTGCAGTGTTTTGTTGCCTTGAGGCTTGTGGGATACAATTTGAAATTTGTGCCACAAATGATATTTTTAGCGTATTAAATTAATTATTTTTGTTTGCAATTACATTTTTGTAGAATTATTTATATATATATATATATATATCTGCATTTGGTTTCGATGAATAGTATGACAATGTAGTTTCAGGTGTAAAAAGTTCCTTAATCAAAATATTTTTAATTTTTTCTCCAGTTTTTTGAATTGCAGTTTTAAGAGTTCCATTAAGGGTTCCAAACAATAACAATTAAAATATCTAGAAAAAAACATAAAATATTTGTGGAGAATGATCTTTTTCCACCCTTTGACCGTAAATACTTAAAAAAATAGTGTTGTGTGGATACTGTATATCGATACCAATCGAGGATCATAACATTTATTAAGGGAATTGTTAAATCAGGGAAATTTTTGTGAGACTATCCTGGAAATCATGGAAATATCAGGGAACTTTTTTTCAAGGATTTTGTTGCCACCCTGGCAAAGTTTCAAACATGTTCGTCTTTGAACCTTGCGCCATAACACCCAAACCAACCAACTACTTAGTCGATAAAGTTTCACTTCTGTGTGTACATCTTTTTCTTAACGTTGTCTGTATTGCGTTTGACACAGAATGGCCAAATATGGTTCTTGTTCTATACTAAAACTGCCAACCATCTCAAGTGCTTCGAAGGTGAAGGTTTCAAACATGAAACAACGGTGCCAAATTGGCTGGACTGTCGCCTACTTTTCACAGCAACCCCGAATTTTTTGTTAATCTATTTCCCACGAGGTCTTAAGCACGTCACAGGGCTGGCATATTTCATGCACTCGCTTAATCGCTCTGCATTCTATCGGGGATACCACCCGTCCCCAATGCCACCAGCTTCTTCAAACATTTTTTCTCCAAATACCTTTCCCCTAAAAAATCCCCTTTTCTTACTCCTCCTTTGTTCCCGAGTCAATGCCAACTTTCTCACGTATTGTGATCGGGATCCCCTTTCGAGTTTAAACATTTTTTTTTTCGTGCTGGTTATTTCGGATTTTTGAAAAAGTACTTTCCCCCTTTTTCTCGGCCGATGAAAGGTAATTTAAAATGTACTAGAATCGATAGGTTGCAATTACATTATGCCGCTGGAAAAGGGCGTCTGTAATCTTGTGCAGTTTTTTTTTTGGATTGCAATCGGTAAAATATTGGTTGTTTTTGTGTCCGAAGTTGGCTTGGAGATTAAAGAAGGAAGGGAATGTGTAGGTTTTTTCGCCGTGTTTGCGAAAAACGTGCTCCACCTGGGATTGATCAATTAAGTCTGGGATGATGTGGGAATAATTAGCTCCGATGGAGGTTTTTAGTTTTTTGGGCCTTAAATTTATAACTGAATCTCTTTTTCATGCTGTGGTGAAGCCTGTTTGCAAGAATGCCAAGTATCCAGCTATGTATTCTCGAACCCAGAGCCACTTAATTCATTTGTTTATTTTTAAGAAACTGAAAGTAAATTTAGCACCCGGTGAAATTTGTATTAAAAGCGTAAAATTAAATTTGTAGCGCAACATTGTTTTTCTTCTCTTCCCAATCGCATCGAGGAACTGCACATCAGCTGTTTCAAAGGACGCATGTTCCTACTCTCTTCTGCATATATGCACCAATAGCTCATTGTATTACTCCAGTGTGACGTTAATAAGATACCTACCCACCTTCTTGAATAGCCCGAATCGTCGCCAATTGTTCGTTGTGTTGCTCCAGTGTGACGTTAATTAGGTATCTACCTACCTTCTTGAATAACCCGGATCGTCTCCAATTGTTCGTTGTGTTGCTCCAGTGTGACGTTAATTAGGTACCTACCTACCTACCTTTTTGGAAAACCCGGATCGTCGCCAGTTGCTCGTTGTGTTGCTCCAGTGTGACGTTAATTAGGTACCTACCTACCTACCTACCTTCTTGAATAACCCGGATCATCTCCAATTGTTAGTTGTGTTGCTCCAGTGTGACGTTAATTAGGTACCTACCTACGTTCTTGAATAACCCGGATCGTCTCCAATTGTTCGTTGTGTTGCTCCAGTGTGACGTTAATTAGATACCTACCTTCTTGAATAACCCGGATCGTCTCCAATTGTTCGTTGTGTTGCTCCAGTGTGACGTTAATTAGGTACCTACCTACGTTCTTGAATAACCCGGATCGTCTCCAATTGTTCGTTGTGTTGCTCCAGTGTGACGTTAATTAGATACATACCTTCTTGAATTACTCGGATCGTCTCCAATTGTTCGTTGTGTTGCTCCAGTGTGACGTTAATTTAAATACCTACATCCCTATTGAATAGTTATATATTTGTAAGTCGTGGAACTTGTCGTTAATAGCCAATTGTGTTGCTCTAGTACGACGTTTAATTAAAAATTACTGATCAGGTTGTTTGTGTGTTCATGATAAACTCGAGTTCTTTTTAAATGTTATGGACTTATTCCGTATTTGCAATATGCGAACATTATTTTTATTGGGAAAATTTAATCTCTTGCGTTTGGCGCAGCTTCTCGCTAACAAATTTTGTGCCATAAAACCCAAACCGAACTTTCAGTTTCCATCATAATTGAGTTCTACAAAGTTTGAAAAAGCTGTCTCAATCGTTAAACGCTTGCGGCTTGTCTAATGCTCTGACGAAAATGCCTTGAACGAGAATTATTCCAGCACGATGGATCGCTTTTTAAACAGTTGCTCGGGTCTTTTATAACCCGTTCAAGTTTCTTAAACCGCCATCCATCAATTCGAAGTGGTTGGAGATCCCATCAGCTTTCGCTTGTTTCAGACATGAAAGTAAACAATTTCCCTCTACTGCGTTTTTGTTATTTGATGTTTGAAACACGCATGATTAAGTGTGGAATTGACACGTGTGAGCGATGTTTGAAAAACCATTCGTGCGAATTATTTCTCGCTGTCGACCGCAGCTTTGTTTGGGTTGCTCCATTTTCACTGTGGGGTGTGACAGATGAGCAGATGGAGACAGATAAGGTAATAATCGAGTTTTGAGGGAAGAGGCAAGAAGAACGATGCAAAAATTTGAATTGCTTGTGAGGACTGGTAATACTTGCAATTTTTTGGCATGAGCGAATCATAAGTGTCTAATTTTGTTTTGAAATTTGTGGTTTCAATTTTTAAATTCATACATGTGAGATGTGGTTTATAGAACAAGTAAAAGCACCTGCCCCTTTCGGTGATCCAGGAAGTGAACAAGCACCACGATGTCCTGATAGACCCCTCCTACGCCTACCAAAGATGTTCTAGGACAGGATTCCCTAGAAGAGGTTGGATTACTGTCATGCCTGAGGAACAACCGATGTAACAATACAATTCGATGCGTTTAAGTTAGTGTGTGTAAATAGTTTCTTCCTATCCATTGTAGTAGATATACACCTTTAATTGATATTAATGTCGCTTCTATCCCTTTTACTGCAGACAATAGTTCTACTTATTCTACATACATTAGTATTTATATCATCTGAGGAGTGCGGGAAGCTAGTTCACACGAGATAAGAACACTAATATTTTAACTGTAAAACTATCGAACTCTTAATTCTCGTGCAGACCTTGCGCCATAAAATTCAATAAATCTCATGATAGAAATTGCCACGACGACCACCTACATTTAACTTGACAAAAAAAGCCACCCAAGAGTCTGTCATCTGTCCCAGTACCGGGAAAAATCTTCTGTTCCAGTACCGAGACACATCTTCTGTCCCAGTACCGGGACACTTCTTCTGTCCCAGTACCGGGACACTTCTTCTGTCCCAGTACCGGGACACTTCTTCTGTCCCAGTACCGGGACACTTCTTCTGTCCCAGTACCGGGACACTTCTTCTGTCCCATTACCGGGACACTTCTTCTGTCCCACTACCGGGACACTTCTTCTGTCCCACTACCGGGACACTTCTTCTGTCCCACTACCGGGACACTTCTTCTGTCCCACTACCGGGACACTTCTTCTGTCCCACTACCGGGACACTTCTTCTGTCCCACTACCGGGACACTTCTTCTGTCCCACTACCGGGACACTTCTTCTGTCCCACTACCGGGACACTTCTTCTGTCCCACTACCGGGACACTTCTTCTGTCCCACTACCGGGACACTTCTTCTGTCCCTGTATGCTGGTGCACTTTTGTCTCTGTATGCTGGTGCACTTTTGTCTCTGTATGCTGGTGCACTTCTGTCCCTGTATGCTGGTGCACTTCTGTCTCTGTATGCTGGTGCACTTCTATGTTAGTATGCAGTTGCACGTCTTCTATCCTGGTACCATTGACAGTCTTTTACCCAAATACCATATCTTAGTGCTAGGGCACACGTTTTATGTGCTTCTTGTACCCTAGTGTGCTTGGGCACGCGTCTTGTACCCTAGTGCTGGGGCACGCATCTAGTACCCTGGTGTAATCCCCCAAAATCGGATGTGGAGGGGCCTGCGCAAGACCATCTACTAGAATTCTCGTGCAAAAAAAATGTCCCTCGGAAACGCGCCCCAAACTTCCCAAGTCTTCCCCTCATTTATTCATCAGGCGCATTTTCTCCGGTCTTCCGTGTCTCGCAGTGGCGAGATTTTAATTCGCAGTGGCGTCGCCGGACGGTTTAGTGTCCCGGAATGAATTCTTTGCCGGAGTAAATCCGGAGTAATTTGATTAGTCCGGAGAGTACCTTCTCCTCGTTGAGTGGATTAACGGAGAGGGTAATGCTCGCAAATGCTTGGCGTTTGTTCACGCTGAATAATGGATTCGGACTTTTCCCTTCTAATTGGATTGTTTTGAACGGCCTCCTTTCTTTAGGGCCCCGCGTCTACGGCGATTCTGAGAGGCTGGCAAGTCTCTTGCTCCTTTTCCACAAGCTGGGCCGCTCTAAGCCGTTGGAAGATGGTTTTGTATGTGTGCAGAGAAAATTACGTTCGTTAGATTTTTAAAGCTACAAACTTAAAATTTTCGAGTTTTAGTACATTACAAAAATGTATGGGTAATCCAATGCGACAATTTTCGATGACCCATTGCAAAATTTTATTTGTTGGTTCATCAAAATATTTATTTGTTGGTTCACCAAAATATTTATTTGTTGGTTCACCAAAATATTTATTTGTTGGTTCACCAAAATATTTATTTGTTGGTTCACCAAAATATTTATTTGTTGGTTCACCAAAATATTTATTTGTTGGTTCACCAAAATATTTATTTGTTGGTTCATCAAAATATTTATTTGTTGGTTCACCAAACTATTTATTTGTTTGTTCATCAAAATATTCATTTGTTGGTTCACCAAAATATTTATTTGTTGGTTCACCAAAATATTTATTTGTTGGTTCACCAAAATATTTATTTGTTGGTTCACCAAAATATTTATTTGTTGGTTCACCAAAATATTTATTTGTTGGTTCACCAAAATATTTATTTGTTGGTTCACCAAAATATTTATTTGTTGGTTCATCAAAATATTTATTTGTTGGTTCACCAAAATATTTATTTGTTTTTTTCATCAAAATATTTATTTGTTGGTTCATCAAAATATTTATTTGTTGGTTCACCAAAATATTTATTTGTTGGTTCATCAAAATATTTATTTGTTGGTTCACCAAACTATTTATTTGTTTGTTCATCAAAATATTCATTTGTTGGTTCACCAAAATATTTATTTGTTGGTTCACCAAAATATTCATTTGTTGGTTCACCAAAATATTTATTTGTTGGTTCACCAAAATATTTATTTGTTGGTTCACCAAAATATTTATTTGTTGGTTCATCAAAATATTTATTTGTTGGTTCACCAAAATATTTATTTGTTGGTTCGCCAAAATATTTATTTGTTGGTTCACCAAAATATTTATTTGTTGGTTCGCCAAAATATTTATTTGTTGGTTCACCAAAATATTTATTTGTTGGTTCACCAAAATATTTATTTGTTGGTTCATCAAAATATTTAATTAGTTTATCAAATAAATTTATATTAAAAATTTTTCCAAAACAGATTCTTTTTTGATAGCCCATTACAAAATTTTTAGAGCTCTTTATAAATTTTTTTCGATAGTCCATTTGAAAATTTTTTTCAAGTGTCCACTATAAAATGTACTGTTCCGATTTTAAAGACGTATTCACGTCAAAATTGTGCACGTCCTAATTTTGAAAGGGAACTACGTTTTCCTCGTTATGCGGAAGCAAATTGGGAACTGATCGTCACAAAACATATGCAACAATCTCTCGCGACTATTGAACGCAAATGAAAGGACACACATAGATCGTGCATATACCGTTGGATAATGGATGGAACAAAGCATCAAACGAAATGGGAACTGCAGATTGAGCCAAACCCAACGGTGCCATCTTGAAGCCTGATCACGTCGCGAAAATGTCCCACATTTGGCACGTTATCGAGTTGGCGCGCGTTATTTTAGGTGCCATGTTTGAATCACATACCATAGCTACTCTACCAACCAAAATTGCAAGTTTAATATTGAACCGCGTTAAACTTTTCAGACCCTTTCACGAGTTTTAGCTCACCCGTATTTGAGATTTGTTGATACTTTGGATTGGTGACGATTATAAGAACATACTATTTAATCAATAAAGTGTTAGTTAACAATAGCGCAAGAAGCCGTTTTGTCGTAGCAATAGCGTAATATATGCTGTTTTATCGCCCCTTTAAAATATTTCCTCTTGTATACAATTGAAAACACGATTTCAAGAATTCTATTGAGCCGTATGCCCAGATTTAGGTTTTCAATGGTGATGGATAAGATTCTTCTCAGTAATCGTTTCAATTCAACAAACCTTAACTATTACATAAAAAAGCATAAACTACTTTTGTACTGCAGACACATAGGTTTTCTGCACTGAAAGTATGCAATGAAGGGCGACAGTTTCGAGACTTGGCATTTCATCTGAAGATGTATCCTACATAGTTTAATACAAAATCAATTCCTATTTATAATAGATCTTTTTATCGTTTTGTGCGGAAAGGGTACTTCTTTATTCAGTGTGATTCCTTCAATCTAATCCCATTCTATGCATCTCGCCGTAAATCTACTTGCATACGTAAGCACTGCGAAAAATAACGTATCTACTTTTAGAGGAAATTGAATTTATTGTAAAATGTTCTTCTGTTAGGAATTATACATATTTCAAGCGCTCGGCAGAGATTTTGCGTTCAATCGTGTTTCCTTTGTTCGGTTGCTGTTTTTATTGCACGATGCATTATTTATGCGTCGGGGAGTATTTTACGATGCGTTATCAGATGTAAAATTTAAAAGTTGCTGCTATTTTTTTCCTCCACGAGTGTTGTTTTTACTGCTGTAATAGTACTGTTGCAGGAAAACAAGTTTTACAGAAATGAATGTTGAAATCTGATTCTCTCAAGCAGGACGAGTTAAAAATTTAATTATTTTGTTTGTTTTTAATTAATTAAAAAAAACAACATTTTTATTAAATAGATATATACATAACTAAAATAACACATACATACCCACTGTAAAAAAAACATTAGATACTTGTGTTTATGTAAAATACATAAACACGAGTATCTAATGTTTTTTTACTGTGGGTATGTATTTGTTATTTTAGTTATGTATATATTTGATGAAAGTGGGTTTTTTCCAAATTATTGAAGATTCAATTTGTTTTCTTATATAATTCACTAGTTGAATAACCCGGCGTTGCTCGGGTTTCAAATACGTCCTCGACAGCTAAAACACGACCGCGACATTTTTCGTCAAATACATAATCCCTGTAGAACGTGTTTCCTTGTTCATGTACGTTTATTGCAGGAAAACAAACTTTAGATTTTAAAATTGGGGCTTCGAGTGGCACGTTTAGAACTACACGTGTGGCAATTTTCATGGCAACAGGTTGGTCTGAAGAAAAGGAATAGCTTACATTTTCCGTAGTGTTTGAAGTACAAGTACCAAATTCCGTGTGGATTGGTTAAACGGTGTAGATTTGTATAGAGATATACACTCTTGCATCATTTTCATATATAGAGATTTGAAGTTTATGCCTAAGTGTCGGCACTTTCCAAATGTTCCAGAAAGCTTCAGATTGGTTGGTATTTTAATTGATGTTGCACTGTGGAGCAATACAGCGGTCTATAGGGATTAACCAAAAATCTTCAGGATACTTGGTGCCTCATTTTTTTTATCAAAATTGAAGCTGCCTACTTCGGAGGACGAAGTATTAACTTTATAGTCTCCAACTAACTTCGAGTGGCATTTTTAGGACGACCTGTGTGCCAATTTTCATGGCTACAGATAGGTCTGAGGACAGGAAAGAAGTAGTCTATGTTTTCCGCAGTGTTCTAAAGTATAAGTGTACCAAATTTGGTGTGGATTTGTTAAACGGTGTAGAGTTGTATGGAGAATATACACATTTACATATACACACATAATTTTTTTTTATGTATACATGGATACTTTTTTTTCCAAAACCATTTGTTATTCCTATTTTTGTTTTCGTAGATGTACTATTAATTATATATATATATTTTTTTGTACGACATAATTGTCAAGAGCCGATTGTTAGCTCAAATTCAAATTATACCGTTTAAAGAGCCCTCGGGTGATTGTCTCCTTTACGTGTGACGGGCTTCACGTACCCGAGGTACTCTTGTGACCTTTTCTTTTCACATGGAGTGTCTATTAATTTCTTATAGACGAGTACGGACTTATCGGATCCTAAGTATTAGTGATATTTTATTTTCTCATTGTTTTTACTGCATTTAGTAAACACGTATATCACGTTGATGAGATACCCAAGCGATCTTTATATGCTTTCTGTCTAGTCTGATCCCAATGTCCCTTTCCCTCTTCACGACATATTTTACTCGACGTTGTTCTTGTGTTTGGCGCTGCTTGACCTTATATTGTCCTCGCGTAATAAAACGCCCAAATAACCTGGGAATTGTTCGAAAGAGCTTTGGGATCATAATATCGTCGGCTTATAATTGAAACATGTTATGTCAAAAAACAGTTCTGAGAAAACGAAGGGAAAATATTTTTTACCTGATACACTATTCTCACTAAAGACGCTTCTCGAGAAGAAATTTAACCACCATGTAACGAAAGAATAAGCTAATGGACTTCATCAGTCCAAAGATCCCCCATTCTAGGGAAGAAAAGCTTAATATAAATTTATTTGTATCTTAATGACGTTGACTTACTGTATTTCACTTGTAAGCCGATGATCAATTGTAACGTTTCCCTTTTAACAAAGCTTCTTATGTTTTTAGCTATCCTCTGTTGATGCAATGTTTTTGTTGTATTTTTCTCTAATGCTATTTATTTCCGTCTCATTCTTGAAAAGTGATACATCCGTGAAAAATTTGCAGAAATGTGTCGCCACTTAGAAAATAGGCACTTATATTTAAGCTCTATCGCAAACACATTAAATGGTTGGTAATAACATTAATGGTTAAAAATAATGACTTCATTGTGTTGGAAACGTTAACTTTCATTTTCCTCGTTTCGCAATCGGTATGGTATTACTGTGAATTATGTCTATTGTTAAATTATTTGTAATCTAAAAGACATTTCTACGAAATTTCCCTTATGCAACCGTGCTTGTTATGAATAGAAATGTTAAAGAAATGCAAATTCCTATTTTGTTAATACATTCTTATAAAGGTTCTGATGAAGAACTAGTTGTACTGGGAACTTAAATTAAATGCCAGACAAAAGACGCCTTTTTTGGATGGAACATGTGTAGTTTCTTTTATTATTCGCCATAGTTTAATTGATTGTTCCGTTTTTGACCAATCTAAATGTTGCTGACCAACATTTTTTAAATCACCATTTCATTAAAATGCGTTCATCTCAATAAACTTTCTTCGTGCGTGTTTTAACCTATATTACATTTCAACTTCATGCTGACCAGAGGTCACTGTGACCCAGTTGATTTTTTCCATTCCGCTAGCTACCAGCGAGTTTTAGGCCGCTCAGGTTTGATTCCTCCTTGGCCATTATTCCATACCTTTATTACTCCATATTCAATACCTTTTATTCTATAAGATACATTGGCTTGATTCTTACCCATCAATTTTAATGCTTTTATATACAGCATACTGGCTTTATTATTTTGTTATACACAGCGTGGCCAGTACGGCGTTGCTCGTGACAGTTCTTTTTGTGGGGTCGGGTGTGACCAGTGCTCGGTGACGATCGCCAAACAACGGTATTTGCTACGAATTCCCGCTTGGTTTGCTTGGAAAACAAACTCTACAGGCACGCCGGGACGGCCTCGAATTGGTGTGATTGGAGTGATGGCATCCTGTTATGTGACTAAATGAAAGTGGCTAAATCAAAACACGCTAGAAACGGAAAAAACTTGCCATGGTTCCTGAGGCATTTAGACGAAAAATGCTTGTGACGTCGGCGGTCGAAAATCGCAAAATCCTCGCCTTTCTTCAATGATGTCACATTCCGGAGAGAAGAAAGGTGAAAAAACTGATAAATTAATTTTAAAATGTTCTAGATTAAGTTTTGAAATTCGGGCGCGACATAAAAATCGCAAAATATTTGGACTACCTGTGTGCCAAATTTCATTATTGTAATATACGATCTTTCCATTCGAGTTATAGGCGTCGCTGGTTCGGATCCTGTCAGGTGCATTCTTCTCTGGGTGTGTTTTTCACTTCTGTACTAGTAAAACTTTCATTGTGTGTATCCGTCTGCTACTTGATATTGTTTGTCTGGTTGAACATGGCCAAATGTGGTCCTTGCGCCATACAACCCCAATAAACCTACTTCGGATCTTTTGCTTGGGGATTTGATCCTCGACCGTTGTCAATAGCCCATTGTGTTCCTCCAGTATGACGTTAATTGAAATACATGCATCGAGAACCCAACCTATTGCCGTTATGTTCAGAAGGAACACGGACGTGTTCACAGAAAACGCGTATTGCCGTTGAAACCCTATCGCCACCTACATTTAATTTTAGCAACTCTCGTAGCACAACATAGATCTATTTAACTATTTATTTTTCTACTACCGGTGCACACATCCGGTTTTTCAACGTGCGGCGCCGCTGCCGCAACGCAAGTGTGTTCTGAGATACATTAGATCCAATGGAACTGTGCACACATGTCTCCAGCGTCGCTTTGGCGACGCACGTCCAACTTGCGTGCAATTTGTACCGCAGTTCCTCACGGTCGACGCACATGAGTCTCTGTTCTGAAGTTCCTTGTTATCATAAACAAATGGAATATAAATAATAATTAAAAAATGGTTGTATCCAGTAACGTCTATTTTGTTTCAAAATATACTTTTTTTACTCCAAGTAAGCGAAATAAACACGTTTTCTTCTATAGAATATTTATCGCAAATGGCGCGAAATGAGTTCGTGCGTCATTTCACGGTTATGTGTGCATAGTTGGGCTTCGATGTCGCAGTGGCGCCGCACGTTGAAAAACCCGATGTGTGCACCTAAAAACGTACGTTTAGCTTTATTAGTTTTTTTTAAATAAAATATCTCATCGAAAATCTCAATTTGCAAAGCTGCAAAATAAAAATAAATTACGAAACTATAATTTTTATGGAACTTTTGAAAACATTTCGCAATATCCGAAATCTGCAGAACCTAAATGGAATATCACTGCTCCCATTCTACGCAAATATACCACGAACATACACCTTGTGTATGTCCATCATTTCATATATGTCTTGTCTTAGGCGCACCGTTTCAAAATTTGGCACTTGAGTCATAAAACTCGATCAAACCAGCCATAAAATCCTAGCCAACCAAGCAAAGACGCTTTCGACTTCGTTGTAATTCAAGCATGTCTGGATCCATTATAATTCGCGTACGGAGATTTTTCGGATACTAAGAGTACCCCAAGTGAAATATGTGTCCGCGTTGAAAAGCTATTAGTGTAACCGGATTAATGAGCAGCATTGTTATATGATTGCTCCCCCTAATTTAGATTTATTTCACAATTGCTAATGTAAGAAAAGGGTTATTTCTTAATTCGGGCAAACTGTTGCCCCTCATTTTTTTTTACTCCCCCCCCCCTCGCATTACATTGCTTATTAATGCGGATTTTTGTTCTCCGATAGCAAACGATAATTACGATCGAAATACCTCCTAAACGCAATTAGGCTTTTTGCGAGCTCGAATGGTTTGTGGAATTCTTGAGTTTGTATTTAATCGTTAGCGGACGAGCGCTGCCTTAATGAGCGTCGTAAATTAGCGCGTTTTGTTCGGCGTTGCGGAAAAATGAGCTTTCTACGTCGTTTGTTCGGCTTTCGGCTTCGGTTTTTCGCAGCTTGTATCGGGTATTTCTTCTCGGTTTAATTAAAATTTCGCCTTCGCTTATCCGATGTGCTTTTTTGGGCGGGTGGTGCTTTTTTTTTAAAAGTCTAGCCGGATTACACACCTCGCACTCTGAAAGTCGTGCTGGGCGATGTGGATTTTACTACGTCGGTCGTTTGGGTGCGAAGTGATTTTAGCGTCGATTATAAACGTTTAGATAAATGGTTACAATCAAGCGTCAAGCTACCTGAAATGGTTCTCTTGTAAAATTTCGTACCTTTTCTTCATTATTATTGGTGTGATTCAAAATTACGCGTTGTTGTACTCGGATTAATCATACAACTACAATTTATTGTTGAAAAGATGATTTTTAATAATCTGGTTTAAAGTGATTTTCGTAAATCGATTTCGATGTGTTTGTGAGCATTGTTTATTTTAAATTCTATTTATTTGCATTCTATTTACAAAACATCGCGATGCAACATTCATTATTTCATGCATGGATCAAAGGGGTTTTAAATTGTAACAACAAAAATGAATTCTCAATATTTCATGCAGACTTAGTGTAATCATGACCTTTACACTATTTCACCGAATTCCATTTACTTTTAAAATCGAATTTTATGCAGCTTGCGCAGCATAATACAAAACCCTCCATCCCTGTTGCCGAATGAGCCAGACAAATAAAGTATCCTCCAAGAGATGCATACGTTTATAGTGCAAAAGATCCATAAAAGGGCAAAAGAACAGCGAAAAGCAGAATATATTTTTTTATCTCTTAAAAAAATAAATACCGTAGAGAAAAACGATAGACTGGGGATCAGAAATGCATCTGAATTAAAGGTCGAAAAAAGAAAGACGGAGAGGAAGATGTAGTAAACTTAAGAACCCTAAGGAAGAGTAGGGAGGGGAGAAAAGACAAATACGCTGGGAGAAACACGGGAAGGCACTCAAGATCCTATCCCTATCTTATTTATATGCCTTTCTGCAGAAAAGTTCCAGTCGCCTTTATTCGGATAGGCTCGTGCCGATGGAAGACGGGTTTTGCAGGTGTTCTCGGATTATTGGCGATTTTGATGAAGAGTTATTGTTTCTGTTTTGGAAACGGGGATTTCTTTTAGCTCTGTACGCGCGTGCCTGGTTATCGCGCCTTGATATCTTGGCTCGCCGATAATTAAGAATCGTTTGCAGTTTTTTTTTAATTCTTTAGACGCCAGTTGTGGCAACATTTAAAAGATATCTTTAGAATTTGTTTGGTATTGTTGGTTGCTGATAATTATCGTTTGCGCGCGCGTTGAAATCTTGGCTCGGGAATAATTGAGAATCGTTTCGTTTTTATTAAGACGCCAGTTGTTTCAACAGTTAAAAAGACTAGGAGGCCCGCCCCCTGCTCGCTGACGCTCGCCAACTCCCGGATGATTGCTTTGCAATCCTCATTGGTTCGCTTCGCTCGCATCAACGAAGACATTGTTTACAAAATATGGTATTCCAAAAAAATATTCTTTAAATATAAACTGGTTGTACTACAGAAAAATTATACAGTACCTCTGGAATCAGATCTTGAACAATTTGGAATTCAAATGAAAACTTTGAACACATTTTGACTCGAAATGTGAGCGCTGCTTTGGAAATCGAATACCCAACATGTCGTTTGTAAGCTGCAGCAAATTCGACTAATATTAATTTTTTTTTGAATAAAACTTTATCCGATAACGCTATAAATTCAATTGAGGTGCGAGGCTGCCAAAACGCGATAACAAATAACGTCTTTTTTGTGTGCCACGTTAGATAATTATATATATAGATACCTTTCGAATTGGTCTTGTTTGTGCGTGTGTGCCGGATAATTATCGTTTGCACTTTGATACCTTGGTTCGCGAATTATTAAGAATCTTTTGCAGTTAAAAAAAAAATGTTTTTCTGCCAGTTGCAGGGTTGTGTTACGGGCTCCTTTTTGCTGCCATTTTTTTCAGCCTTTGTGATTTGTCTATCTTTTTAAACGAAATAGTCTCTCATAAGCTCCTATTTTCAAAATTTTGGCGAGTTTTGAAACTTCGCCAAAGGTCAACCGAAAGTTACCCTCTTTTTAAAAACTAATAACGGGCAAAAAATTATTCGGAATATTTTTAGGGAGAATTTTTTACACTACCCAATCAACGTCTTTACGAGGTTTGACCGTATATGACTAAAAATACTTTTAAGTTACTCGCTCCAGGATTTAAACACATCTGCAAAGATTTTTTGCTGCTTTTTGTCGCATCTTGCTGATGCATTTTTACAAAGCGTCGTCGCAACACATGAAACGAAAGGATTTGAAATGTGAATGCGCCAGCGTCATCATCCTAATGCTGTTATCGTTGCGAACGTTACTTCCATTTCTTTTTATGGTCGTAGTAAACAGAATAATGATGCTGCATTCGGGAGAAATATTACTCTTCCATAACGAGTCGTCCTCATTTGCGTAATGAGTTGGACGGATCACAAATCGTAGAGCAGGACTCACCCGAATTGAATGCCCTCCAGATTCCTTTGTTTTTAATTTTGACATCTGCATTAAAGAATCTGTGCTGGGTTTATGGATGAAAGATTGTTTTTCAGACTTTGGTAGCGTCTGATTCTTCAATCGATGCGTCTACTGTTTCTTTTTCGTGCAATTTTGTTTGTAATCCATGAGCGAAAGAGAGGAGGAATGCCGATGGGAATGGGTTTGTCTGTCGATTGCTTTGTTTCGTGAGATTTGTATGCGAAAGAAGACTAGTACACTAGTTGGTACTAGAATTTGCAAACACTAAAAACACTTGGAATTTTGAATATAACAGTCCAGTCATTCCAGTATGGAGCTGGAACAATTCAGAGTGCCTTTCTGGCATTTTAATACATCGCTTTGGTCATTCACAGTACAGCACTGGTGATTCAGTAGAGCACATTCAGTAGAGCACTGGTGATTCAGTAGAGCACTGGTGATTCAGAAGAGCACTGGTGATTGAGTACAGCACTCTGGTGATTCAGTAGAGCACTGGTGATTGAGTACAGCACTCTGGTGATTCAGTAGAGCACTGGTGATTCAGTACAGCACTGTGGTGATTCAGTACAGCACTGTGGTGATTCAGTACAGCACTGTGGTGATTCAGTACAGCACTGTGGTGATTCAGTACAGCACTGTGGTGATTCAGTACAGCACTCTGGTGATTCAGTACAGCACTCTGGTGATTCAGTACAGCACTCTGGTGATTCAGTACAGCACTCTGGTGATTCAGTACAGCACTCTGGTGATTCAGTACAGCACTCTGGTGATTCAGTACAGCACTCTGGTGATTCAGTACAGCACTCTGGTGATTCAGTACAGCACTCTGGTGATTCAGTACAGCACTCTGGTGATTCAGAGTAGCAGTCCAGTCATTCAGTGTAGCAGTTCGGCCAATTCAGTATAGTAGTCTGGCCATTCAGCACATTCTACAAGACCTCAGCAATGACGTCATGACCGTGAAACTTTTCAATATGAATTTTATTTTTCTTGATTTTTTTTAATCGCCTTTAAAATAATTATGATCAAACAGCCCTCGTATCTTCAATGATCCCGATTTTAGAAAAAAGAACAAAACAATGCCAGCCAAAATGTTATTTATTTTTTTGCTTGCTTTTGCTAAAATCATGAGGCCAGGAAATGTAATCTGTTTTTTTAACGCGAAAGCTGGCGTGACGTCACAACCTCTTGCGAAAATATCAAATATATTCAATTTAAATTTTTTTATTTATTTAAAGAAAATCTGAATCAAATTTTGAAGAAAATCTGATTTATTTAAAGAATTCTCTGATGTGAAATTTTCCGCAGGTTTTCAAATCCGCTAAAATTTTACTCTATCTTTAACGGTCTAGGAGATAGAAAAATAATTAAATAACTCCAGTTAAAAGTTTTTGTTTTTTATGGTCTGCTGGAAAATCATTTATCCGCGCAAAATGAAAACGGAAACGAAAAAAATAAATTTAGAATATGATCTTCTATGGTGTTGCATTCAATAATAACTACACTTCATTAAATTCATTTAAAAAAGTTCTGGATTGAATTTTAAAATTCGCCACGACCCAAAAATTTAAAAAAATTTGGACTACCTGTGTGCCAAATCCCATTACTGTAAGTGCCGTAGATTCGTCAGAGCTTAGTGTGCAAGAAACAAACAAACACCAGCTTACAAACACTCTTTTTATAATATTAGACCGGATGCACACATCCGGTTTTTTAACGTGCGGCGCTGCTGCGTCAACGCAAGTGCGTTCTGAGATACATTAGATCCAATGGAGTAGTGCACACATTGCCTCCAGCGCCGCACGTCCAACTTGCGTGCAAATTATACCGCAGTTACCCACGGTGCCGCAGCTCGCTGCACATGCGTCTGTCTTGTTTTCATAAATAAATGAAATGTAAATAATAATTAATTAATGGTCGTCTCCCAGTAACATCTATTTTGTTTCAAAATATACTTGTTTGTACACCAAGTAAGCGAAATAAACACTTTTTCTTCGATAGAATATTTATCGCAAATGGCGCGAAATGAGTATTTGGGTCATTTCACGGTTATGTGTGCATAGTGCCGCAGCGGCGCCGCACGTTGAAAAACCGGATGTGCGCACCGAGTCTTAAATGGCAACTAATATCGTTTGTCCTATTTAGAGATCTCAGGAAAACGAAATCCAACAACACTACTCCCTTTACTTTTCATTGTATCACGCACTAAAAGCTATCGAAAGTGGTATTGAATATATAGAACAACAAGAAGCGACACCAGCAATCCTGTTAACCTTAAAAAAATGTCGAAACTTTTTTTTATTGCTGCAGAAAAACGCCAAAGAAACGTAAAACAAAAAAACCATTACGGACTTTTTTAAGTAAGGTCTCTTTAATTATCGTAACAATATAAATTGCATGTGGTGTATCTGTATAACTTGTGTTTTGTTAAAATATACATTTAAACCTACACGATTTATTTTATTTACAATTTTTGCTTTAACCGAATTTTTCGGTTACACGTGTTAGTCTTGGTCCACATTAAGTCGGATAGTCGGGACTACTGTATTTAGTATTTTTTCACTCCAATTTTTTTAATTGCTACTGTAAGAGTTCCATTAAGGGGGTATAAGACTCAAAAAATAAAAATAATAAACAATTTTTTTACTCTTGAAAAATAATATAGATTTTTCTGAATAAAATGACACCTCAAAATTGTTTTTACCATACGTAGAACCGAAAATATTCAACTTTCTATAAACATGACAGCTGCAAATCCAATGAGCCTTCATAATTTTCAACGCTCTTTTTCTCCTTTTGTGTAAAATGGTATTTCACTAGCAAAAATCGATATAACTGAAGAACAACTTGTCATAAATGAACGAAATTTTCAACGTTTACTTTTCAAATGCATTTCTTTAATTTGTTTTCAGCAATTGTGTGTTTATATATTAGTTTTTTTTAAAATAATTTTTCGAACTTTGTATACTATGTGTTTTTAAAAGTTTTTGAACAAAATATTATTTTAAATTTTTTCTAATTGTTTTAAACAAAAATCCCGAAGATAATTTATAGTATGAACTCTTAGAAGTCAATTAATGCAAAAATGAAGTGATTTGTTACAAAATATTTTGCGAGATATCAATTTTGCCCAACGTCAAAATTGATGTTTTTAAATTTTAATAAATAAAATTTTAAAGTTTTGAAAATATAAAATACTTATTATAATTTCAAAATACAATGTATACCTACACAAAAAATTTCAGAACAAAAACTTTAAAACTGAAGATTTTAGAATTTTGAGTCTTAGACCCCCTTAAGGGCTCCAACCCTTACAATAACAATTAAAATATCTGAAGACAAACATACAAAATATTTGTGGAGAATGATCCTTTTACACCCTCTGATCTTAAATATTTAAAAATGTGTGGATACTGTACATCGGTATTGAGCAGGGTGGTAACAGAACCTGGAAAACCGGAAAATCAGGGAATTCTCAGGAAACTTTTTATTTCTGGAAAAATCAGGGAAATCTCAAGGAAAATTTCCAAATGTTACAAAAAATCAGGGAAGTTTTGACAATTTAAACGGCTACCATTATTGTTTGTCCTATTTAGAGATGCGCGATTACAAGTACTTTTGAGAATCGAATAAATCGTATTCGCCTAAATTGTAATTCGAATAAAGAACCATAGCGTCGTAATTTTTTAACACCGCAAAAACCGCCGCCGCCATTTTGTTCGCGGCTGCAGCATCTTGGTCGCCGTGAGGCTAGCGATACAACTTGTGGGATACAATTTGAAATTTGTGTAACAAATGATGTTTTTTGTGTATTTAATTAATTATTTTTGTTTGAATTTACATTTTTGTAGAATTTTTTAATGTATATTTGCATTTTTGTTTTCGATGAATAGTGTGACAGTGTAGGGTTAGGTGTAAAAAGTTCACAATCATAGTATTTTGCATGTCTTCTCCAGTTTTTTCAATTGTAATTTTAGAGTTACATTAAGGTTCCCAACCCTTACAGTAACAATTAAAATATCAGTAGAGAAAAAATACCAAATATTGGTTGATTATGATCCTTTAAAACCCTCTGGCCCTAAATACTTAAAATAGTGTTGTGTGGATACTGTATATCGATACCAATCACGGATCACAACATTTCTTAAGGGAATTGGAAAATCAGGGAAATTTTTGTGAGACTATCAGGAAATATCAGGGAACTTTTTTTTCCAAGGATTTTGTTGTTACCCTGTTAAGGGAATTGTAAAGTCAGGGAAATTTTTGAGACGCTATCAAGGAAATCAGGGAACTCTTTTTCGAGGATTTTGTTACCACCTTGTTATGGAACAAGTGAAACTATAATAGTTAGAATTAAAGTTAGAGCTGTTTTTTGGAAGATAATGGGCATACGGTCCTATGTTAGTTATTTTGTGATGGTTAATTTTTTGTTGTTGATATTTTAGTTAGCTAACGCGTTTCAGGAAAAAAGTTTTTCAGAAACATGGAACTTAATATTTTACGAATGGTGTAATTATATCCTTTCAAAAGCCCCGAAACACCTGACGTACCTTCCGCATATTACTTCTCTCAGCCACTCCCAAAAGGCTATGCCTTGGAAAATTACTCCTGCAAATGTGCATGTTCAATTTTCTTGATCTTTATAAAAAAAAATACATAATTCGTCTGTCAGATTTCTCCCAAATTGAGAAGAAATTTTTTCGCTGCTCCCGCTTTTCTTAACGAAACTTTTTATTTCATTTAAAACTTTTTCTCGCGCAGAATTAAAAAAAAGGTTCGGAATAAAAAAAAATCGACCTCCAGGTTTGGGATGTGTGCGGGGGGAGGCTCTTATTTTAAACTCAGGTGAGAAGAGTTTAAACTTTTTTCCGTTTCGCAAAAATAATTTTTTTTTGTTTAAGATGGAGGGCAAGGGGTATAAAATGGGTTCGCTTCATTCACTAAGAAACGCATTAGATGCGAGGAGTATGAAATAAAATTTTCTGTGCGTGTTCTGATTTGAGCTTGGAAGACCTTTTATTAATGAAAAAGGAGCCATTTTTTTTTTCTTCTCCTAACTTTCTTTTCTGTTTCTTTTGGTTTTAATTTCGTTTTTACTGTTTTGGCTTAGTTTTTACCGCGCGAAAGGGGGAGAAATTGATTTCTCCCTCCTTGTAAATGTCGACTTTTGGCGCTTTTAAAAGCTGTAAAGAAATGAATTTTCTGCAGGGGAAAAAAGCTCCATTCCTCGCTAGATTAATCCGCAGCGAAAACTAAAAGCCCCAACTTTTCGAAAATGGCAGTCGTGGAGTGCAGTGAAGAAATTTAATTTTTTTTGTGGAACACCTTAATTTTATTCATAATTTTAAACCTCGGCTCGTTCCCTACGTCTCGACCTTTCCCTCCAATATTGAATCTCGCATTTATGGACGTTTTTGAGTGTTTTAGCTTCTTGTCTTTTTTCATTTGAAGAACTCTCGAGTATTTTTAATATTGTGGCTGAGTGTTTTGCACTTAATAGCTTTGGAGGAACGGTTTTTCTCTTTTAAATGAATAATTTATCCGAAGGTAAAGTAGTGTTTGGTCGAGATTGACTTTTTAAGTTTCGTTTTAGGTGTGTTTCCATAAATGACGCAATTAATGGTTTTTCGTGGTTGGTTCTATTCTAGTCTCGGAGCATATGTAACGACTGAACGTATTCAATAGCTTCCAAACGTAAGGAAGATTTAGTGGGTTATTAAACACCCAAAGACCTTCGTGTAGATGGTCCTGGTTAAATTTGTCCTGGCCTCAAATGTCCTCACGTTGGCGTGGTGTGGAAGTTTGGAGAGTGGGGTGTCAGCTCAGTCGTAGTTTTCGTCATTTGACTAGTTGAAAGTAGGGATGCGACATCGATGTCGATGTTTTATGAAAAACATCGATGTATTGGAGCCGATGTTTTTGTAACATCGATGTTTATTCTTGTCGGTGTTTTATTTTTAAATGAAAAAAGTACCGTTATAAAAATTTAAAAAAATAACTAAGTAGCATAATTTTTATAATCAGCAAATTGTACATACTTTTAGACCAAAGAGGCCAAGGGCCTGAAAAGTAGCAATGCGACATCGATGTCGATGTTTTCAAAACATTGATATTTTATAAAAACATCGATGTATTGGAGCCAATGTCGCATCACTAGTTGCTAAACCAGTTTTAAGAAAAGGAGGAAAAAAGTTTAAATACGCTGAATTTTAAAAACATCGATGTATTATCATCATCTTTATCTCGTATCTTTATCTTTGGGATTGATCCCGGACCGTCGTCAATAGTCCGTTGTGTTATTTCAGTCCGACGTAATTAACTACTTTCCATGTGGTTGATAAACGGATTGCTAACACCATATTTGGAAACGGGTGACTAATTAGTTTTTGTTGATTAGTTTTCAATTATATGAAAATATGGAATTCCTCAACTATTTTTTATAGTTTTTGTATGATTAATAAATGATTTTTATTTTGATTCTTTATTACGGAAGCAAGTGTTGTAGAGGTGCTCCGATGACAAAGTAGTCGATATTGGACCAGGCGATTGTACGAACGTGCGAAATCGTGAAGGATGGCATAATAGCACGAAAAAGGCGAACGCCGTGGCTGGTTAACCCCAAACCAGACAACGCGTCATCACCGCTGTCTAATTTGGAAAAAATCTCCCAAATTTTCAAAACTTAGGCGACTTTTTGAAAAATCTTGGCGTTATTTTGTTTTGAAAGTTTACCAAATGTGAACGAAAATTTTTTTATTTTTCTTCAGAGGAAAATTTTTTGAGGGAGGTAAATTTCCAAATTTTGGCGCTAAGCCGTGGCAACCATTGAAGAAAACATCGGTTGCTAGATAGTCATGAAATCCTTATTAAAAATTTTTTTTTTGCTTTCGGATCTTCAAATTTAAATCTCTTGGCGAGATTTCCATCTGGTTCATATCTAATTATCAATTTTTTTTGCCATAGCCTGTCCATTTTTGTGTCTGAGCAACTAAACCAGGTTTTAGACGCTATTGTTTAGAAATAAATCGTGTTACTATTTCATGAATGCTTTGGCTATGGCAGCCCTGTGTTGTGTTTGGCTCAGCATGACCAAATATGGCCATAAAATCCAGATGTAGGGTTGGGATCGGTTCTCGTGGGTGACAGTACATCAAGGATTTCGTTTGTACACGTGGTGTTCCTGTGTACACCCCAGTTACAAACCCTTGTTATTGTATAACATAACATTCCTTTTGTGGCGGGGCATCATATTGACAGCATTATCGAAATACACGCATTTACAAAACATCGCCGCGATTTTTTAAAATTCTTTCGGAAGAAACCGTCATTCCATCCCATCTCAACTCCATCGTTTCCGGAACGCGCATGATGCCATTCCAGCAAAGCGAATATCTGATGTTCCGAGCCCTTCGCTGACAGGTGATCCCCACCCAAAATAGAGAAGAAAGAAAACGATACACCCATCGCATTTTCATTTCTATTTTTATTTCTGAAAGGACCGCGTTGGGATGGATGACTTCGTTTAACAAGAGAAAAAGGAAACTGGGAATATGCGCTGTAAAAAAATCGCAGCATCCTCCCACCTTTGAAGTTGGGAGCCGAGATTTCGAATCCCCAATGGAGATGAGAAGGGGAATCTGAGGGGGTGCGTATGCTTTCCCATCTCTCCCCCCACTAAAACGCACCTGCTTTCTTGCATTTTTCAATCGTTTCTTTCTGTGCGTTTTTCCGCATATCCTGACTACCGCAAACGCTCGTCATCGGAGGCTCGTGTTTTTCTGCGAGATTGCGGCGTTAACAAAAGAGGGGATAAAGATGCCTGGGTAAACGGGGCAAGAGGAGCTTTTATCTTGATCATTCCGCCATTGGAGGTTGTACCACCCCTCCCTCTCAGACCCTTCCTCGGTTCGTTTTTGTAATGCGGGGGCTGCGTGTTTTTTCGGCGGTGGGCTTTTGTTTGATTTTCGGGTCGTTTTGTTTCCGTTGGAGAGGGAGACGTTTGTCTTGGAGTTTATTTTTTGTGCGCGCAAATGGGTTTTATTTGGGTGGGGGGTTATTCTTTGCCACTGTTTGGTTTCGAGAATTCTACCTAAAAACAGGTGAGGTTTCAGAGAGGGTGTGGGAGGTCAAGGACGATGATGGAATACTGAAATTTCGCTTTCTGTTTTGACTCAACACCCCGTTTATAAAGCCGACCAACCGGTACAGTGGTTAAGGTGTTAGCCTCTGGATCGGAAGGTTCCTGGTTCGAATCCGGGTCCGTGCATGGATGTTTGTAAAGTATGGTGTAGAAGCGGCTGGTGCAGCTTAAATCTGTCGTGGCCGATAGTCCCCACGTTGGGTCGGTGTGGAAGTTTGGAGAGTGCGGTGCTAGCTCAGGTGTTGCTTCGTCATCTGACCGTGGTTCAAAATTACGAGGTGTTGTCCTCGGATCTTTCCCTTAAGGGACTGATTCAGGACCGTCTTCAATAGCCCGTTGTGTTGTTCTAGTACGACGTTAACTAAAATTACCATTATCCCGTTTACAATGACGATATTCTTCGGCGCCCCTTTGGAAAACTATCTTAACGAATAATAAATTGAAAGTATTATTTTGAGCAGTAGCACTTGGGAAATACTAAACACTCAGCACCAAAATACGGATCCAATTGAAAGAGAAAGGGAGGGCTGCGAGTTCGAATCCAGCCAAAGAGCGTCGTGTACAAAGGGGGCTGGTATACGCTAAATCTGTCGTGGCCTCAAATGTGATGGCGATGTGTGGAAGTTTTGAGAGTGGTGTGCCAGCTTAAGTGTGACCTCGTCATCTGACCGTGGCTCAAAATTACGTGGTGTCATCCTCGAACTTTTTCCTTAGGGGATTGATCCCGGACTGCCGCCAATAGCACGTTGTGTCGGTCCAATGTAACGTTTCTAAACTATCTAACTATCTACCAGATCTGATTGAGGAAACAGCCAGGAAAGGAAACTGCAGTTGGATTCCGTACGAGTTGAGTCAACGTTGCACTGGAGCAACACAACAGGGTATTGGCGACAATCGAATCAATTCCGAAGGGAAAGAGCCGAGGACAGTGCAAGGGCCGCAGTAGCCTGGTACTCTCTCCGGACAGTCGTCAGTTGCCCTTTGTGTTGCACCAGTGCGACGTTAATTCAAATATCTACCTACCAAAACATGGAGACCAAGAACGAAAGAGCAAAGCATCAGAACGAGATAAAAGAAACTATAAACATAAATTAATCAGGCTAGGTTTTGAAGGCATGTTACTTGCATGGTCTGTCTGAACCTGCTTTTGCCATTAGGTCTGGGAACTAGGTCGTCAAAATTGACGATTGAGCTTATTTGATGTAGTTTATGTCAGAGAAGTGTACTGTGTTTCTCTGTCATGTTACTGGCGTGTTCTGTTTGAATCTGGTGTTGCGATTGGGTCTAAAAGCTAGGTCGTCGTCAAAAATGCAGATTGAGTCATTATTGACCTTTGAGCTTGCATGCTAATGTGATGCAGTTTAAGTTACACCGGTAGTTTGCCGACCAACCGTTCTGGTGGTTAAGGTGTTAGCCTCTAGATTGGAAGGTTCCTGGTTCGAATTCTGGTCAGTGCATGGATAATTGTAAGCGCATGGTGTAAAGTCCGCTGGTGCGCCTTAAATCTATCGTTGGCCGAAAGTCCTCAAGTTAGGTTGGCGTGGAAGTTTTAAGAGTGGGTTGCCAGCTCAAAGTGTTGCCTCGTCATCTGACCGTGGTTCAAAATTACGTGGTGTTGTCATCAGATATTTCCCTTAAGAGATTGATCCCGGACCGTCGATAATAGTCCGTTGTGTAGCTCTAGTACGACGTTAATTAAAATTACCTCACCTCTGTCATGTATCTAGCGTGATCTGTTAGTTAATAAATCAGAAATTGTGTGCAGGAATGTCCTTTCGAAGTCTTAGATTGCATGGCCAGACGCGTCTGAATAATTCGGAGTGTATATTCCAAAAGCGCCGAAATCCCGAAGAAAAAGTTCCTCCAGGGCTTTGCGCGTAAAGGCGTGCGCAGGAACTCAAACGCGGAGGATAAAGAACCGACGGATGAAAGAGAGGCTTTCGAAATAGTGCGAAAGTTTCTTGGGGAAGTCAATCCATCTGTTAAAGGATATTTTCTTGTCACAGAAATGCCCGGGCTCTCTCTTTGGACTGCGCAAAGTCTACGTCTTCCTCGAAGTGTGCTTATTTCGTTCCATCTCCCCGCAGTTTTGTTTAACTTGGGATAAAGAACTGAGTTTTTCCGTTTTCTGAGTAAACCTCCTGGACACATCGCATTTAAGGTGTGTACTGGTTTCACGAACCTGAGGTATCCTAGTGATACATTCGTTTCCCATGGGGTTTACGCCGACCAACCGGTATAGTGGTTAAGGTGTTAGCCTCTAGATCGGAAGGTTCCTGGTTCGAATCCGGGTCCGGGCATGGATGTTTGTAAGTGCATGGTCTAGAGGCGGCTGGTGCACCTTAAATCTGTCGATGCCAAAAGTCCTCACGTTGGGTTGGCGTGGAAGTTTGGAGAGTGGGGTGCCAGCTCAGGTGTTGCTTCGTCATCTGACCGTGGTTCAAAATTACGAGGTGTTGTCCTCGGATCTTTCCCTTAAGGGACTGATCCCGGACCGTCGTCAATAGCCCGTTGTGTTGCTCTAGTACGACGTTAACTAAAAATTACCATTACCCATGGGGTTTACTGGTTTTAGTAAATTCGGCAGTTCGCGATCACGGGGTGCCCAAGCGATCTTTTCTGCTTTCACCCCACTACTCTCTATCCAAATCGCTCTTGCTACTTCGAATCCAACGGAATACCGTCGTATACAAGGGGCTGGTGCACGTTTAATCTGTTAGGACCTTGTGTCCTCGTGTTGGCGTGGAAGTTTGGAGTGGAGGTATTGAGCTCGTGATCTGATTGTGGATCAAAATTAAGTTGTGTTGTCCTCAGATCTTTCGGTTTTGGGACTGGTCACGGACCAATGAAATAGTTTTGATCAGAGAATATACTCCAAAATTTGAAATTTGGAGAATATTCGAGGATTTTCTATTTGAAATCTAATTTTTCAGAAAATAAAATTGAAATGTTTCATTTTATTGATTGCAGAAACGAACACGAAGCTTATTTTATGTATTATTCACAATATATGTAGGTATATAAGCACTTTGTTATAGAAATTAGCTATAACTGTTATTTTTTATTTAAAAAATCATGTAAGATTTTTCTATTTTTATCATCATAAAATGAAAATATGCGATTTATATCACACGGTAATGAAAAGAAGGTAACATACTATGCAACATTATAACACAAATTTATCATGTCAAACAAAAATTTTTTATTTCACTTATGTGTAATAATTTTTTCTTATGAACTTACTTACTAATATTACGTAAATCTAATGATATTAATTTTGATTATTTATAAATATTAAAAAAAAATTTGGAGATGTTTCATCCGCAGGAGAAGTATATTTTATATTAGATTTGTAACATCTAGCATTTTTTATTCGAATGTTTTTTTTTAGCCGGAGCTACGTTAATTAAATACCTACCAAATTGCTTGTTAATAATTTAGTTATAAACTTTTTGTTGTTGTGTTCAGCTATTTTACTCAGCAGGAAACATCCATTCGTCAAAAGAAAAAGTACATTCCAATTCGCTCTCTGACCACAAAAATATTCTTTCGCAGTTAACCAGGCAACATTCGATCCCAAAATGCCCCAGGTCGACCAACCGGACTGGTGGTTAAGGTGTTAGCCTCTAGATGGGAATGTTCCTGGTTTGAATACGGGTTAGTGCAGGGATACTTGTAATCATATGGTGTATATATGTAGGCATATGGTCATCCGACCGTAGTTCAAAATTATGTGGTGTTGTCCTTGGATTTTTCCATTGGGTGATTGATCCCGCAGGGTGGTAACAGAACCTGGAAAACCGGGAAATTAGGGAATTCTCAGAAAACTTTTTAATTCTGGAAAAATCAGGGAAATATCAGGGAAAATGTTCAATTTTCACAAAAAAATCAGGGAAATTTTGATAATTTAAAGGGCAACTATTATTGTTTGTTCTATTTAGAGATGTGCAATTACTAGTGCTTCTGGGAATCGAATAAATCGTATTCGCCGAAATTGTAATTCGAATAAAGAACACTTGTCGTAATTTTCAAACCCCGCGAAAGCCGCCGTGAAGCCGGCGATACAACTTGTGGTATACAAATTGTTATTTGTGTAACTAATGATGTGTTTTTTTGTGCATTAAATTAAAATTTTTTGCTTTCAATTAGATTTTTGTAGAATTTTGATATTTGCATTTCGTTTTGATGTATAGTATGATAATGTAGCGTCAGATGTAATAAGTTCATATTCAAAATAATTTGGTATTTTTCTCCAGTTTTTTCAATTGCTATTTTAAGAATTCCATTAAGGGTTCCAACCCTTACAGTAAAAATTAAGCTATCTAAGGAGAAAAAATACAAGATGTTTGTGGAGAGTTATCTTTTCACCCCATCGACCCTAAATATTTAAAAATAATGTGTGGATACTGTATATATATATATATATATATATATATACCAATCACGGATATTTCGTAAGGGAATTGTAAAATCAGGGAAATTTTTGTGACACTATCAGGGAAATCATGGAAATATCAGGGAACTTATTTTCGAGGATTTCGTTGCCACCCTGTCCCGGACCGTCGTCAATAGCCCGTTGTGTTGCTCAAGTACGATGTTAATTTTGTTTTTTAAATTACCCAAAATGTTCCAGGACCGAGGAGTGGCAAAATATCAATATTTTGCCAACGTCTATGTTAAACAGTCCAGGTTTTCGTCTCGACGAGGTTTCTCGTCTTGCAACACTGACCACGTCGTTGATGGACACGATACCTCGTCCGTCACGATCTGGTCGTTGAAAGAAAACTGATCAAACCTTCATCTTGTAAAAATCTTCACATAAACATACCCGGCAACATTTTAATGAAGAGATATCTCGTCATTTTCAAAATCAGTCGGCATCTTGTCAGACGAGGTATCTCGTCGAAATTCGCTCGGAGTGTTAATCTTTTCTACTCCACAGAAAATCCATTCGACAAAAAGAAAAAGGGTATCACCGGACCACAGAAATATTCCCTTCACAGGAAACCCAGCAGTATCCAATCCCAAAAAGTGCCGAGAAATATTCCCGGGTCCTCGGTAGGATTTGGGCCGATGTGCTCGCCGTAATCCCCTAATGATAAAAGTCCGCTGCCACAATCGGATGTGGGGTACGGATCGCCGCATCCACGGCGATTAGATCCGCTTTTGGGAGGGACTGCGGGATGAACACGTGTTTCGAATAAGAGCAGACGACCGCCGCCTGCGGAAATCGCATCAGTTGCCTCTTCCGGTGAGCGGCCGCACCATAAAAAAAAAAAAAGAAAGACCGCCCCCGCGAGGATGTTCCGTTGATTGCGGGGTGCTTTGGAATGGAAGAACGTTCCACGGGGAAGGGCGGTGGAAATTAATCGCGGACACGATCCTTGGGAAAGGGGCAGCAGGGTTTGCTGATGAGGGGTATGGGGTGGTATGCCCTTGTCTGAAAAGCCACAAGTGTCCTTTTAAAAGAATGTGTTGATCGTAGAATGATGGAAAAATTATAAGCGTGTAGTGCGATATTTAAACACGCAATTTTTAATATCAGTATTCTGGTATATCGAAATACATTCGTTTCGATTTTTTGAGGTCGCGGTTGAAAGAATGACGGATTAGCGAGCGGAGGGTGTTGTTGTTTCTTATGCCTACACTGGTAGACCAGGGGAGTACCAGGCCCGCGGAAGCCGGCAAGAGGCGAGGGGGTGCGCCTTCCATGTTATTGAGCCCCATTGGGGGGGGAAGTCCGACTTTGCTCGACAAACATGACACATCCGTTTTATAGGAAAGTCCTTTTCACACATCCATTCACTCACACATATCGTAATTTAGATCATAATCAGAGGCCGATAACCCCTGGTACCCCCAGAGGTATTGATTTGGTATGGGAACATGGGGGACATTGTGATCACGACCTATTTAACGTGCCCCAGTCACCATTAGTGAACACGACGGTCTTTAGCCAGGTCGAAGCGCCGATCTCCCAATCATCAGAGTTGCAGGCTCCGCCGAGGACAGAACCCACAACCCTTCTGATGCGAGCCCGACGCTCTACTGACTGAGCTACCCAAGGTCGAATGCCGACCAACCGGTATAGTGGTTAAGGTGTTAGCCTCTATCGGAAGGTTCCTGGTTCGAATCCGGGTCCAGGTATGGATGTTTGTAAACGTATGGTGTAGAGGCGGCTGGTGCACCTTGAATCTGTCGTGGCCGAAAGTCCTCACGTTGGGTTGGCGTGGAAGTTTGGAGAGTGGGGTGCCAGCTCAGGTGTTGCTTCGTCATCTGACCGTGGTTCAAAATTACGAGGTGTTGTACTCGAATCTTTCCATTAAGGGACTGATTCCGGACCGTCGTCAATAGCCCGTTGTGTTGCTCTAGTACGACGTTAACTAAAATTACCATTACCCAAGGTCGAATGCAACCCGAGACCGTCGTTTACAAAGGGGAAGGATGCACGTTTGATCTGTCATGGAGCCCCTCAACTGTTGTCGCGTTGGCGTGATGTGGAAGTTTGGGTGTGACCTCGTCATCTGACCGTGGTTCAAAATTACGTTGTCCTGGGATATTTTCCTTGGTGGATTAATCTCGGACCGTTGCCAATGGCCCGCTGTGTTGCTCCAGTGCGACGTTAATTAAATGTCTACAAAATGTACTTGATATTGTTGGTTAAACTATTTTAACTAAAAATCTATTGGTTTGTATCGTCCGCTTTTGGACCTTGTGGCATTAAACCTAAACCAACGAATCTTCCTTCAATTTCGGTAGTCAATTGTGTTGTCCTAGTTCGACGTCTCTCTATATTACAAAAAAGTTACCGCCTCCGCCGCAGGATTGAAAACTGTGTTTAGCTCCGCTCGATTCTTAGACGGTTTCCCGAGAAAGTACTGATCGGAAAAAAACGAAATTAACATGGTTTGTTTTTCATCGTATTCCATTGACAATTGTTAAGATTTTTTTTCCGATGCGGCTATTAGTTTAGGGTTTATTAAGTGTCTAAATTGATGAAATTTCTTCCGCGGGTGAGCAAAACACATGCAAATTTTCAGTCTTCAGCTGTGAGTTTTTTTTAAAGAGTTCCTCTCAACGTAAATTTTTGCAGGTCGTCGAGTTTTTTTAGAAATTTCAATTTGGTTCTTGATAATATTTTTTTTTGAAATTCGAGAAAAATCGGGATATTTTTGGTACTTTTTTTAAAAACTGTTGTATCAAAATCTTATTACTATTAGTTTTTAATTTTTAAAATATCGCAGTATACCTCAGAATGTACTCTTTCTTACGGTACAATTATTTTTGAAATTGGTTTATAATTAAATTCGATGCGATCAAAAGTTGGTCATATAAGATGGGGGTTGGCGAGCGTAAGCGAGCAGGGGGCGGAGCCCACTAGTTAATTAAAATTACCTTACCTTCAATTTTGGTTTGCCTACTTACTGCTAAAAGTTTCCTTGTGTGTAAGTTCCTTTACTTAACGGGGCCTGCATAACGCAGGAGCAAATAGCCTGTTGATTTACTCATGTTATGCATATTCAACTATTTACTTGATTTTTGGCACATCTTGGCCAAATATAGACCTTGCTCCGAACAACCTGTCTGCATCTCTAATCGTGTTTGTGTAGCATCCACCAACACCTTGCAATGTTTGCCATCGTTCCTTTAGAAGTCCAAACAAACTTATCCCAAACATCCATCTTTGCTTCCAAAAAGATTTGCGTCACTACCAAAAACCAACACCTCTTTTGCATTTGAGTTTTGGGATCTTGCGCTTCAAAACCCACCCAGCCAATGGTGTGTTAAGATAAAGACCAAAACACAGAAATATTGCTAATAATTTTATATAATATTGTATATCGAATGAAGCTAAATGCTTTGATAATATTGAAAGAAAGCAAAACATATCCATAACTCCCCAAACTAAAATTGGTTAGTTTATTTCTGAGAATTACGTCAGCATATAATTTTTTCTCGCTGAAAATAAATTCGTTAACTGTGACCATGGTATCGGAAGATTTTTATCTTGTTTCGTTCCGAATTATTCCTTCCCATTGCGCAGAAACTCTGTTTGAATTAATGCCATTTTTCTCAATTTGCATTAATCCATAGACATTAGAATTGCGTATGAATCATAAATTCGCATCCAAGGCGTAGCAATTTCAATAACCTTGTTTCCGAGTAACAGCTTTAAAACTTACCAGCAACTACAGCACGTGAAACAAACCCGGGTACTTAACAGGGTAGGAAGACAGTAACAGGCGCACGTGAAAAGAACAGGGCATTTTTTAATACCTAAGCGACAGGCCTTGTAGAAACATTTCCTTGATTATACACACTTCACCACACCAGATAAGCTAAAAAAGAACGCGCGAAAAAAGGAATAAAAAATCGTAGTAAACGAGGTAGGAAGATTGATAGCTTCTTCGCACAGCTTGCAGCATTTGGCTCCGCGTTTTCATGATCGTTTGCTTTTTCTTCCGACTTGACGCTAAAAGGTAACTTCTTTCGGTATGGCAACATTAGAAAGCTATTAACGTGGGAGGCAAGAAGGGTTAAATGAATCGTAACGAAGACTGGATTTTTTTTTGTTTCTGCTTTTTGTGTTTTTATGCTTATTTTTATCGTTTGGTTATTTTTACGCTGCTTTAAGTTCTCTCTTTTTTTCTTTGCCTTCTCAGAGAAACATTGCTGGTGAATTAAAGCTGTTTAATGTGATATAAATAGGGGAGAAGCACACATGTCTGGCTTTTGCCGTCCGAAGGCCGATAAAAAATAGTAAAAGTCAATAATTATGTTGTTGTGGATAGTTAATTTTTCTTCTCTAACTAGCGTCACCCTAAAGTGAAGTATTCGAATTACCGGGTTTGGTTTTGGGTTCTAAAGGGTTAAGTAAACTATCTTTTGGTCATTAGGGGTATAAATATAGTCAAGTTAGTCGCAAAACTAGCAGATGTTTATGGCAGGAAGTATTTATGGGTGTTAAAGGGTTGGAGTGAAAGTTAATTTGAAGTGCTTGGTAGTGATTTTTTTTTTCATTATATGGATTTTAAGCTAAAAATATCCTGTGTGTAAAGTTTAATACCATGCCTATAAAGTGTTTATTTTAAAGAAATTTTGAAAGATTGGTTTCACACAGACCACCAGCAGAATAACAAACAAACAAACAACGCTTGTTTTTATTTGTTTTGAATTTGTGGTTGTATTAATATTCTTACTTTTACTCGTACATGGAGTTTTTGATTTTGTTCATTAGTGTTTTTTTGAGTGGGCGATAACACTTTTGACGTACTGCTGCACACAAGCAGAAAACACCATCTTGTGTTGTCAGGGTCAGTCTCTTCTCTGATAATAATAATATTGCTCGCCATGCTATGTCTGCGGCTTCTGCACTCATTACATGAACAGTTTTGATTTATGGTGATACCCAGGTTTTTTTTTAACTGTTTGGCTTTTACTAGTTTGCAATTTTTAGCTTTTTAAATGTTTTACGTATTCGAATTTTGTGATTATATAATTTAAGTTTGCAGTTACAACCTTTTAAAATGAGCTAGGCACATCAAATTTAGAACTAAAGCTTCTGAAATGTTTTCTTAATTTTTGTGAATTAAAAGATGTTTGACAGTTATCAATTTACTGTTAAAAAATCCATAGAAATTACGAGGCAGATCTAAAGCAAGTTGTTTTTCCCAAACCACACACAAAAATAAGCTTGCTCACTTCGTATTTTAAGTATATACTTGCGTTTTTTGGTTTTACCCTTTGAGTCCAGTCACCTCTTTCTGATTTAAAAAAAAAATGTTTATTCTCTTGGAGAAAATTTTCAAGTAACGCACATTTCGATGTTGTTGTGCCAAAACGCGGGAACTGTAAGAAAAGCATCGGAACCAGTAATTGCTAAATTGTCGCAAAAACCTTTTTTTTGTATTTTCAGAACAAAACTAAAACTTTAATTGGTCATATCAGTGAATATTTGACTCCATTTTGTATTAAATATCGGCAAATAGGTTTCACCGGTGTGAGCCACAGACGTGAAACATAAGACTGAGCATTGTTATTGAGAGCAGACTCGAAATGTGTGACCAACATGTCGATTAATAATGACGTGACTGTTCTGAAAATTGACCTGGGTATTCGATTTTGCACCGTATGGCCTCGTTTGGCGATATAGCATCTTATGACAGGGAAGGTGTGTGAATGAATGCGCAATTCTGTAGATCAATGACGAAAATGGTGAAATCGTCAAGTACTGTTGCGGACCAATCGGATAATGAATCAATGGATGGACGTCTTCTCCCATCGTGGGGACTAGTTGATGAATGTAAGGTTCCATTTGGCAACGAAAAAGTAGTCTTAGACCCGGTTCCCACATCCGGTTTTTCAACGTGCGGCGTCGCTGCCGCAACGCAAGTGCGGTCTGAGATACATTAGATCCAATGGAGCAGTGCACAAATGCCTCCAGCGCCGCGGGGGGGCGACGCTAGTTCACCTTGCGTGCAATTAGTAACGCAGTTCCCCACGGCGCCGCACATGAGTCTCCGTTCTGAAGTGTCTTGTTTTCATAAACAAATGGAATTTAAATAATAATTAATAAATGGTTGTATCCAGTAACGTCTATTTTGTTTCAAAATATACTTTTTTTTACACCAAGGAAGCGAAATAAACACGTTTTCTTCGATAGAATATTTATCGCAAATGGCGCGAAATGAGTTCGTGCGTCATTTCACGGGTATGCGTGCATAGTTGGCGTCGGTGCCGCAGTGGCGCACCGTGCCTAAGTGCACCGAGCCTAAGGGTTCACCTTTACTTGGTCTCATGATACTGAGCACATGAAAATGTTACCATAGCTCACTCTATTTTATATTTCCTCTTATGACTTCAACTGTCTAGTGTCTACCATATAAGTATAATTCGACTTGAGGTGGCGAACGCGGTAACCCGGTTGGAAAAATAACGGATTAACAACCGGTTTGTTGCGAGTTCGAATCTAACCAAAGACAGTCGTGTACAAAGGAGGCTGGTTCGCGTTAAAACTGTCATTTACACTAATGTCCTTACGTTGGTGTGGTGTGGAAGTTTGCAAAGGTGGGGTGACCGCCTGGCAGTTGTTACGTGGTGCTGTTTTCGGATCTTTCCTTTCGGGTTTGATCGTGGTCCGTCGCCAATAGCTCGTTGTGTTGCTCCAGTTCGACGTTTATTAACAAACCTACCTACCCGTGAGTTGTCCGTCGAGTGATTTAGGTTTAAACGCGTCCATTTAAGATAATTGATAGGTTGGAACATAAATGAAATTGTTCCACAGTTGGCGTCGGTAGCCCTGATTCTGGTTCCGCTTTTATCATTCGGTTCCGATATTAATTGTAGTGAAGACTTTTCTGGGAGTGAACCAGCTACGATTATCGCCATTCATGGATCTTCTGAGGGCAGCCTTCTCCTAACGCGCTTTCACACCTTTTCAAAATCGACTGTTCCGAGGTCAACTGCCTTCTCATCAGAGGCGCTATTATAGAGGGTAAAATTACTTTTTCCGTTTTGAACTGTTTTTTCCGTCAGTTCAAATGTGGCGTTGTTTTCGCCAATTTTTGGCGTTGTTATTTTTTTTTAAATGTAGTTATTTTTAGGCTCCCCCCCATTTCTGATCGCATTGGTGTTTTCTGTTGCAAACCTCCTGGCAAAGAAAATATTTTTACAAGTATGTAATATTTTATGTCAAAAACTTAACCGAAACAAATTTCAAACTCCACAGTTTTATCCTTTTATCCTCCTGGTAGTTATCTCAGCGAGGTATCACGTCACTAAAAGTGTCCATCCGGATGGACGAGATATCTCGTCATTGGAAGAAAGCTGACCAGTTCCAGATGGACGAGATATCTCGTCACGATGAAAAACTGACCAGCATCTTTCTTGCCATCAGAAAAACAGTGACATTATCTTGACGATAGATCTCGTTATCAGCAAAATTAGTTGGATCTTAAAGAAGATATCTCTTCTAAGGTCTAATATAAATGGGCATTTTCATCGCCGAAGCTATCACACGACAAATGGAAAACTGCTTAATGATTGACGATTTTTTTCTCCGTTCCAGTGGGTGGAAATTTCAAGATCTCGACGCTCAGTTTAAACCAAAGACACAAATAAATACAGGAGCGAGACCAGCGCCCTCTATACGTCTCATAAGCAACTTACAGAAATACATTTCCTGATTCTTATAACGATGCGGTTCAAGAAAACTGACCAGATCCAGGTGGATGAGAGAGCCATCATAAATACCGGCAATATCTTGACAAGATATCTCGTCATCAGCAAAATTAGTCGGATCTCAAACGAGGTATCTCTTCTAAGGTTTAATATAAATGGGCATTTTCATCGCCAAAGCTACCAAACGAAAAATGAAAACGTGTTGATGATTGACGATTTTTTCTCCTTTCTAGTCAGTGGAAATTTCGAGATCTCGACGCTCAGTTTAAACCAAAGACACAAATAAATACAGGAGCAAGACCAGCGCCCTCTATACGTCTCATAAGCAACTTACAGAAATGCATTTCCTGATTCTTATAACGATGCGGTTCAAGAAAACTGACCAGATCCAGGTGGATGAGAGAGCCATCATAAATACCGGCAATATCTTGACGAGATATCTCGTCATCAGCAAAATTAGTCGGATCTCAAACGAGGTATCTCTTCTAAGGTTTAATATAAATGGGCATTTTCATCGCCAAAGCTACCAAACGAAAAATGAAAACGGGTTGATGATTGACGATTTTTTCTCCTTTCTAGTCAGTGGAAATTTCGAGATCTCGACGCTCAGTTTAAACCGAAGGAAATAAAAGACATAAATAAATACAGGAGTGAGACCAGCGCCCTCTATACGTCTCATAAGCAACTTACGGAAATACATTTCCTGATTCTTATAACGATGCGGATCAAACTTTTAGGCGGAAATCCCGAACGGGGTGTGGAGGGGGACGAAACAGGAGGAAAATACCGAGACAAAAAATAGTTCCAGGGAACAGGCAGACAGGGGTGGCGTTGGCCAGAAAGGGCTGGAATAAGAAAAAACTTATCTTTTGTATCTTTTTTCAGTTCAGTTGACAGGTAAGAGATCCCGGATGACAGTGCAGGGGGGGGCGAGGGGGGAGCAATTTCACGCTGCGCAGTTTCATCCCGAGGAATCCGCCGGAAAGGATCAGGGGGATGCTCCAGATGAGGGAAGGGGTGAAATATGGTCGCGTTTATAGGTTGTTACTGGAATTTCTGAGAATACCAGGAAGCGTCAAACATTCCCGGTTCTTGGAAGTGGAGGGATGTCTTTGTGTGTATGTTGATTTTTGCTTTTAAATTTAATTTATGTTTTGGCTCAGTAACAAACCTGTCCTGGATTTGTCAGTCATAATTTAACCCTCTTTTGGTTGCTGTCCTGGCGAGCTATATCATTGGCAAAAGCGTTATGAGACCTTGATGGACGAGCTGTCTCATTAGATTAACATTGACCATATCTGGGCTCTTTTAGTTAATCCGTTCCTCAGCGACAGCTTGAGAAACGAGTCGATTCCATACTCTTGAATCTAGCGGAGGTATATTTGGCGCGTTGTCGCCAGTCTTTACACGGTCCAACTACGATCTCTGAAATGTAGTCTTAAAAAAAATCAAGAATTGTCTATAAAAAGCCACGATTTGTTTGTTTTGTTGTTGTTGACATGTGTCTCCTGAACTATGACACATGAGATCATGCCCAGTGATCTGAAATAGGACAGACACAGTAGAAGAATACAGGTTTTATTTTACAAACACGCAAATTGATCACTGGTAAAGACAGGGGGTGCAGCTATTCACTTTTGGATGAGGAACCACTTGGGCGGGTGTCTGACTTCTTCCTCGGACATCATATACAACCAGCCCTAGGGCCGTAGCCCAAATCGGGAATCGAACCACGAACTCAAAGCGTGGGAGCAGAGTGCTTTATCCACTATACCGCTTGGGCGGCAAGCCATGATTTGTTTGATTCAAAAGAGTAGAAACGCTGGAAATTAAAAAAAAAAAAATCGAAAGATCAGCGACGTCGGAATTTATTCTCAACTAGCTGAATAACCCGGTGTTGTTCGGGTTTCAAATATGACCGTGACAGCTAATATATGACCACGTCTTTTTCCTGTGTCAACTCAAATAAACAAACCCTGTAGAATGTGTTTCCTTGTCCATGTCCATTTATTGCAGGAAAACAATCTATAGGTTTCAAAATTGGGGCTACGAGTGCTCTTTTAGGACTACCTGTGTGCCAATTTTCATGGCTACAGATTGGTCTGAAGACAGGTTATGAATAGCCTGTTTTCCGCAGTGTTCTGAAGTACAAGTGTGCCAAATTTGGCGTGGATCGGTGAAACGGTGTTGATTTGTATAAAGAATATACACACATATGAGCCGCGGTAGCTCAGTCAGTAGAGCGTCGGGCTAGCATCTGAAGGGTTGTGGGTTCTGTCCTCAGCAGAGCCTGCAATTCTGATGATTGCGAGATCGGCGCTTGGACCTGGCTAAAGACCCTCGTGTTCGCTAATGGTGGCTGGGGCACGTTAAATAGGTCGTGGTCACAAAGCCCCCCATGTTCCCATACCAAATCAATGCCTCTGGGGGTACCTGATCAGAGGGTTATCGGCCTCTGATTGGGATCTAAATTACGATATGTGTGAGTGAATGGATATGGGAAAGGGACGTTCCTGTAAAACGGATGTGTCATGTAGGAAGAAGAATAAGTCCAACCCTCCGGCGCAATTTGCTCCCCCAATTGGGCCATATATGGCCCGCACGACAACAACAACAATATACACACATCCTTTTTTTATGTATAGAAATTGGAGCCGAAGCCATTTAAACGTCGATTCTTCGTGTTTGTAATGTTCTGTAAAAAAGCTTGCACGTACTGGGATACAAATATTAAGACTTCACTCCGTATACAAAAAATTCAGTCGCACGCCTGTGTTCATTTTCGTGTTCTTAAACGTGATCAAATTTAAAGCAATTCCCCGAATCTTTCTATAAAAACCTTTCCTGGAACCGATTCATTTCTCACATCCAGAGCATTACCGAGAAACGGACCAGAAAAAGACTTACTGAGTGACATTTACCCTGTCGCCGAATTCCGAGCAGAACCCGAATTTGTATTCCGAACTCGCCCTGCCTTCCGTTTACCCCTTGTTTCGAATATTACGTAAATCTTGCTCCGCGGCCCCCTTCCCTCTACTTGAGTGAAATGACCCTTTACCACGCCCTCCCTCGTCTCAGGTGGGTTATTTGTCTTGCCCGACCCTCCTTAAGCAGAAATATTTTCGGAAGTGGGAAGAAGGTTGCCGTGCTACGTGATCGGACTTTTCCGGGAAAAGGCACAGGAAACGCACGACTCTTGCCGTGTGCGGACCAAATTATCCGGTATTTTTGCGGAGCGGACGTCGGGAGTTGCGTGTCTGGGGTGCAGAGTGTCGTGTGACCGACCCCCCATGTGAGGGGGGGGGAGGGTAGTCGCTTTTCATGCGGATGGAGCGTGTGGGTTGGAATGTTTAATGGCCGAGTGCGTGGTGGATGAGGTTTTAATCATGTTGGTCATCAATTTAAGTGTAGGTTTCAATTTGGGAGAATGTGTTGTGAGGTTGGTGGGTTAAATGATATGTCCCGGTATATGGAGGAGCCGTTGTAGTCCAGTTGACAGTGGCGGATTAGCAACTAGAGGGTTGATGGCTCCTTTAGGATTGGTCCTGGATCGTCACCAATAGCTCCTTGTGTTGCTCTAGTAAGACGTAAATTCAACAACCTACGTTCGTACAGGGAAAGTGTTTAATGCGCGACTTCTGATGAGCAGGCAGATGTCCTTATGAAAGTTCGTGTGCAGAAAGGTGGTAATCTCGCCTGATGAACGGTCTAATTTCCGCGTGATACTGTGTATGTCGATCGTTATATGTGTATATGTTTCGACTTTTCGTATCTGCTATTGCTTCTGGCAACAAACAATTAACATTAAAAAAGTGTTGTGTGTATGTGTATTACTTGATTTTACAGGTCTTTGTCTGGTCGGCATGGCAAAATTCGTCTCTTGAGACATAGAAACCCACTAACCTTAACCAAAACATACCAGACTACTGTCTATCGGGAGAAATGCTCCAGTCAGTCTAGTTGCTAGCGATCACTTTAGAAACGGGTCTCGTGCATTTTTATCAGGATGAGTCGGTTTTGGCGAATTTGGAGTGGGTGGTTTGGCGATGGGACGAAAGTGGCTTGTGTACCATTCGTCTTTTTGGTTTCTATTTGTTTCTGAAATTGCCCGCCTTACTTTTAATTGCTTGTTTTTGTTTAAATTACATTTCTTAAAGGTTTTGACATTTCTTTTAGATTATTTTCTCTTTTAATACAATCGTGCTATCCCCCAACGCACAAACGCTTGGAGAGGCAACTACCGCTAAATGCGCCAATGTGGCAAACTCGATTTCTTCAAATCTCTTATAGAAAATGAAGTCTCGTTTCCACGGCAGCAGACAGCCGGAAACTTTTTGTCTCATGTAGTTGTCGTAGTTGACAGCCAGTACACAATGTTTTGACGCCATTATCGTAGTCGAACAATAGTTCATCTACTTTTTCTCACAGCTGAAGGGATTATTTGGTCGAATAGTTATTGACAAAATAGTTTGCATTCGAGAAAACCTTTAATTGGTAGGCAACCAATCCGTTAATTGCTTTGCAGCTGTCATAGTTTTGCTATACAAGGGTTCATTGGTCATATATATCCTCGTTTATTCTATTCGCTGTTTGAAAAACCATTCAATTTATGAAAAATATTTTATTTTTCCTTCCCGACTAATTAGAAAATCCCTTATCCTTATCAAATGAATCTGAGTTTATTTTTTGCACCATTTAATTATCGGGCAGTCGGAAATTCAAAAGCGTCTGGTAGTTGTTTTTCTTACTGAAAGTATGGGCTTGCAGGAAAACAACTTCTACAGACTTATCGTGTATTGTACGGAAGACCGTGTACGTTAGACTTCAGAGGATTTAAATATTTCAAATATGCATTGATCACCTACGGATTGCATACAAGCATAAGAATCATAATGTCAGATAATTTCTGAATAGTGAAATTTTCCGTTTCTTCCGCCTTTTTATGCTTTTCACTTTGTTGTGTGTACACCCGTCAAAAAAAAAAAACCCGACTCACCCAATCGCAAATGCACAGTTTACATCACAGAATAAAACGGAAGGTTGCAATCGATGGTGATGAGTGTTTTCTACAAATATCAATGTTTAAAATTTGTCTAAGGGGCCGTCTTCAAAAAAAATTGGGTGCTTGCTCCTATAATTTCAATACGACCCCCATCTTTTCTCACAAATTTGGATTCTACATGCAATTTCAGGCGGAAATAAAAAAAGTTCATCAATTTGATAGGATTTTTCACCGATTTGTAAGAGTTTGAAAACTAGATATTCTATTGTTAAATCGGTGTTTCACGTTTTTTTGTTATATTTGCTACAAACTTTAATTTTTCTTGGAAATTATTTTTTCATCCTTTGCTACCCAAAACCCAAACACAATCTATAAACATTTTAATTACCAAACTAAATTTACTATTTTATATGAATTATGAAATTAATATTCATAAGAATTATGAACAGAAAGGTACGACTAATGCACTACCTGTAGTCTAAATTCTTTCTTGGTGGGATTCTTACAAATTTCGAAGGTACAACTGCGTAATGACCGTGGTCTAAATTCTTACTTGGTGTGATCTAAGTACAACTGCTGTATCGGCCGTAGCCTAAAGGTTAATTCTGGAAACGCGTTGTTTACTTTTAACCTGCCCAATAATTGAGCGAATAAACTCGTTGAAAACCACGCCACTTGACAGTTATTACCATCGCCTATTTCTGACTTCTTGAATATGGTAACTCGTCGAATCTGCGTCACAGTGCGGATCCAGAGAGAAGGCAGTCGACCTTGGGCCAGTTGAATTGGTGGGAAAGCATAAATGGTGACTGTCGTGTGTGGTTTTGTTGCTCACCAACTCATGAACACCGAACGATATTAGATCTAGGATCTGCACAAAAGACGCTAATTGTGCAAGCGATTTGATTACGTGGCCTCCAATCCTCTTATTTAACTCTATAGTTGTTTTCTAATTTTTGGGTTGCTTGAATGTTGTGTTTCCATTGTTTCAGGTTCGAGTACCAGGTGCTTCTGCAGAACGCCACCTTCTGCCTGGTGCCTCGGGGACGCCGCCTGGGGTCGTTCCGGTTCCTGGAGGCCCTTCAGGCCGGGTGCGTGCCAGTCCTCCTCAGCAACGGCTGGGAGCTGCCCTTCAGCGACGTCCTCGACTGGACGAAGGCCGCCGTATGGGCAGACGAGAGGCTGCTTTTGCAGGTAGGTACACACCTCTACATTCGTTCTGGATGAGCATGGGTGTCAGATACACTACCATACAATAATGAACCGGACTGCAAGATGTGATGGTATACGGGAAAGAATACATGCTTTAATAGGGAAATGGTCCCTCATGTGCTGCAATTACACTAGTAACCCTTCTGGGCACACTTTCAACAAGGTTTTGATACACAGCTATGAGTATTTGTGTCTATTCCTGCTGCAGGAATGTCGCCAGCTCAGCTGTAGATTTCGGATGTGGTCCCCTGGACTGTAAGCGTCGCTCTAATTCGTCACACAAATGTTCTATGGGGTTTAGGGGTCGGGACTCTGAGCAGGCCAGGGAAGACATTTTACATCCATATCTCGATACCACTGCTCAACAGAGGCTGCAACGTGACATGGTGGCGTTGTTGTCCTAGAAGTAACATTCGTCCATTCCATAAAAATGTCAGAGCATAGGAAGAACTTGATTGTCCAAAAGGATCATCTCGGCGTGGGCGTTCAATTGACCAGGAACAACATGAAAAAGTCCCAGGCCATACCACGAAAAACTCCCCCAAACAAGTTGTCGGATTTTATGGAAATCTCCGTTGGCGTCCTGTCCATTATTGTAGGGTAGTGCATACTGTCTGTCTACTTCTTGACAACTGCTCTCACTACCAGGTCTGACTGAGGTCCGCGGAAGACTGGTTATAACAGTAGTGTATTAGCAAACGGTGAGCTCGAAACTAGGTCCAACTTCCGACCAAAGACGTAATTTTAACTGGGCTCTGTATGGGGAATTCGAGGATAACACGTCGATATTTGCTGGATTGAGAAAATTCTTCTTTGTGCCACCACTGCAACGGAGATCTTAAAATCTTGCATTTCTTAACTTCTTGTCCTGGTTTATGGCATTTTTTGCATTCGATTTTTAAAGAGCTTCCTCGCCTAGTTTGTCTGCATTGCTGGGTAATTCTCCCCACCATTTCCTTTTTTACAATGTTCTGAAATTTTTAAATGTATATAATTGTCATCTTCATGGTTCAAATGCTTATAGTTATCATTCATATTTTTAAAAAATCCTCAATTTCTTATTAAGTTTTTAAACATTTATCTACCATTCTATGTATTGCAAACGAAGTCCTGAATTTATCTGTTTCAATTTCAATGTTCAAACTTACCTTTTTATAATGTGTTTGAAATTGTTACTATTAGACTACTATTTTATTACTTTAGATGGCTGTTTAACATGTTTTAATGGGTATATGTTTCAAGTCTTGCGTTTGACACAGTTTGGGCTTGGGCCATAAAAACCTAATTAACAATAGACAGTCGTATAAGTGTGGGCTGGTAAACGTTAAATCTTCAAATGTGCTCGAGTTGGCGTGGTGTAGAAATTTGGAGAGTGGTGCCAACTCAGGTGTTGGACATCGTCATCTCTCCGTGGTGCAAAAATACGAGGATTTGTCCTCGAATTTTTCCCTTCGGGATTGATCCCGGACCGTCGGCATTAGCCCGAGGTTGCTTCAATGTTACGTTGATTCCCCTACAAAGTCTGACTGGTATCGTTCACTAATTTTCAGCGTAGACTGAACTTTCAAACTAGACTGAAGATGGACTACTGACAGTGAACATGAATGCTCTCTTGGTAAATATCAGAGGGGTGTCCTGAAATGCAGTTTATTGCCGTTTTGGCGATGTTTGGCTTTTAATCTAATTGGTGCTGACCAATTAACTATTATATTTCAATCGGAATTAAATCTGTGGTATTAATTGAATCGGAATATTAAAATATATTTTCATGTTTAAAATTCTGAAGGTTCCTGATTAACTAGGATTGGGAAGCCAGGGCTTTTTAGCAGTGTAAAGCAAATCTTGCGTTGTAACAAGGAATTTATGAATTTGGCTACCTGTATGCTACGTGAAATTTTTCAATATATAATCCATAACGATTTTCCTCTAGATTGGAAGGTTCCTGGTTCGAAACCTGGTCCGGGAATGGATGTTTGTAAGCGTATGGTGTGGAAGCGGCTGGTGCACCTAAAATATGTCGTGGCCGAAAGTACTCACGTTGAGTTGGTGTGGAAGTTTGGAGAGTGGAGTGCAAGCTCAGGTGTTGCTTCGTCATCTGACCGTGGTTCATAATTACGAAGTGTTGTCCTCGGATCTTTCTCTTAAGGGATTGATCCCGGACCGTCGTCAATAGCCCGTTGTGTTGCTCTAGTACGACGTTAACTAAAATTGCCATTACCATAAAGATTTTCTATTTATTATTCTAATAACCACCAATAGCCCGCTGTGTTGCTCCAATGCAACGTTTTAATAAAATACCTACCTACATACAAGTTTACAGTTAGCAAATTCTGTTGAAAAAAGAAAGACCTCTCGTTAAATGTCATTTTGTGTGTGTTTAATATAAAAAAGTAACTTGAAGTTATACGTGTTTCACAAAAATTAATGAACGTAATTAAAGAATTTCCTGAATAAAATGTAGCAATAAAATTTGAATAAAAGGACTACTGAAGGTAACCTGTTGTTGCAACTGAGATTGCTGAAGGCAAATGTTGTCAAAATAAAATTAAGTTGAAGTTCCTAAGACTTTTAAAAAAATCCCCCTTGACTGTTATTAATGACTATTTACCGAGAACTTAAACGGAAATATTAACTCAACGAAACTTAATACCAACAGTTAATAATAACTGTTATCTTAAATTAGCAGTACCAGTCAACACTGCTATCCTAAAACAACAGTTTAGCCCACTGCCACAATTCAAAGCAGTGTCTCGGAACGCCAAGGTGTAAAAGAACTCTCCTGAGCGTGCGTAGATCCGACCCCTCCCCCCGTAACGAATGGACCCAGCCGAAAGCGATTCCGTTTTCACGGGCATGTTCCGCTTTGAATGCCCCCGTGCCAGAGGAGACCTCGTTGATGGAGGACAACATCCTCCTTTCAATTTTCCACCGAGGAGAGTGCCCTAAATAGAGGATATATCCCCCGAGCTGCCTATCGATTACTTAATTAGGCAGCCCCAAGATTACAGGCCCGTGGAGAAAAACTGGAGATTCTCTCCCTTTTGCCGTACTTCGAGGGTTGCCGCTTTTGGGTTCTTTTCTTTTGGCGGCGTTTATTAGCATTGGCGGAGTTTTTTTTTTATACCCTTGTTTGGTTCATTGTGTTAGTCGGGGACGGGTGTTATTAAAGTCCGCTGTTCTGGTTGTGGAATGCTTTTGTGATGTGCTGGATGAGGTGTTGGTTTTGAAGTTTTACCGAGGGGAATGATTGGGATGGGTCCAATTACCGAGTTCACGTGAGTGTTATGTATTGATGAAAACTTTGGGTTTCTGATCGAAAGACGGCTTTATTAAGTTGTGCAGGAAATCTTTTTTTTTTTTTTTGCGGGCTCCGAGAATTTCGGATTCTTGGATGAGGGGAAATTAATTTTATGGAACGAGGAAACTCCGTGGGAATTTCAGGGATTTAAAATATTCATACAAAAAAAAGTTCACGTCATGTTTGCAGGGCTGCCAAGTGTGAGTTTCGCTATTATTTTTTAACCTTGGCGTGACTAAGGGTATCTTTAAACAAAATCGTTTCAAGAGTTCCTGTTTTCAAAATTTTGGCTTTTTTGATAATTGACACGTTGAGAGAAAACCTAGTCCTTTTTTTTTTTAACTATGTATGTAGGTATTTAACTAACATCGCACTGGACAACGCAACGGGCTATTGGTGGCGGTCTGGGATTAAAACGCCGTTGGGAAAGTTACAGTACACCCAAGATAAGTAACAGCGATTTTAACATGCGCCTCCAATGAGCAGGTTGCTATCATTCATCCCCACTGAGCTATAGGTGACGCAGTAACTTGATAACTTGATTGGAAGGTAAGGTAATTTTAATTGACTTAGTACTAGAGCACTAAACGGTGTTTTGAGTGTTTGTGATTAAACCTAACAAGGGAACGATACGAGGACAACCTATCACATATTATTGATGACGTAACACCTGAGCTGGCACCCTACTTTTAAGTATGTAGGCGACGGGCAGGGTGGGAAAGTATTTAGGATTTGGGGGAAATTGGTGTAGCTCTAGTCCCCTTTTTGTCCTTGCGCCATAAAACCCAAACCAACTAACCATATTTTGGAGAGAATTTTCGAAGGGACGCCTATATCGAAGTTTTGATACCAAGTCGTGGTTAATACGAATGAAAAACAGCGGAATCTGGTTGCTGAATTCATGTAAACCTCAAGAAAATATTTATTTTATTTTTAAAATTTAAATATCTTGGTAGAATTTGCGATGTCTGTTTTATACGCTTCAGCATCATCTGACCGTGTTTAAAAGTTTCGCGGTGCTGTCTTCGGGTTTGATCACATACCGTCGCCAATAGCCCGTTGTGTCGCTCCAGTGTGACGGTAATTAAAATACCAAATACAATACACTGCAGCTTTCCCCGTACCTCTTGGAAATGTGCTGAAATGCGCACGATGTGGCCATTTTGTAGTTCTTTTGAAAGATTCGTTGAATGTGAGGTCAATTAAACAATAACGAATTTTTAATTAAAATGTATTTACAGGATGGTTATAGGTTTTAGTTTTAAAAGGACTGAAGTAATTTAAACTTAAGAAGTTAATTAATACATGAATTTGTCCAAGTGCACAGCATCTTCACAAGGGCTCCCCCCAGTCACTCCTAAAAATTAACCCCCGTTGGTTCTTCTACACCCCTTCGAGGGACCGCACACAAACTGCCAGCTATCGATGTTTTAAAGTTCCTTGGGGTTTAAAGTTACTGTAGGGGAGACTGGGGCTAGTTGGCATAGTTTTTGGTTCTTGATTTTTTTTTTTCAGTAATACTTTCAGCTAATATAATAAACACTGCTGATAGTGGAACTCCCTGGCTACAAATTAATGATGAAAACATCGCTGAAAACAGTATAGTTTACTCTTTATATTAATATCTTTAATATATCTTTAATATATCTTTACTCTTAAATATTGTTTACGAAAGTGTTCGAACTATGCCAACTTACCCCTGATGCGCGGCACGCCTGCAGTAATTTGGCATTGTATGCCATCGTGATTAGATCTAAGCAACAATGCGAGTTTACTAAATTAAATACACTTTAAAACTTATATTTTAATATAAAATAAGAAAATGTTAGAAATTTTTTTTAATCTTAACGCTTTTGTCCACGGATTGGTGGCTTTAATTTTCGTACAATTTGTGGCAGATTGTGTCCTGGCTATCTTCAAACTTTGTGCGTTTGCATCAGAATGGAAATGTAAAATTTATCGCCGTCAATGTCCACTATTTTTCCAATGTCAACATGTCCCACGACTTAAACTTTTGACTATGGCTACATATATAACTGGCGCGATTCTTTTAACTTTCAAGGTACAACTGCTGTAACAGTCGTAGTCAAAATTGTTTCTTGGCGCGATCATGGCACAACTTCTCTACCAGCCGTAATCTAAAGGTTAATACCAACTTGTTCCCCTAGGACTTTTGCTGCCTCACTCTTGCACATAAGTTTTACAAGCAATTCCAGTACATGAATACAATCGTTATTGCTTATTCTATCCAACACAACCATTGAAAACTCCCTAACATTTTCTATGGCTTTATAAAACACCAAAACCTTCAAGTAAAGAAAAAACACTTGGCAGAAAAACAAATCCGTATTTTTTCTCTCTCTGCAAGCTTCGATCACACTGAAACTAGAGTGGATGATGCAAAATACACGTGTGAATTAAATAGTGGCGATATCACCGCTCTGAAATCACTAGTAAAAAATACAAGTTGAATGCCAACTTACCCCTTATGCCAACTAGCCCTGATCTACCCTACACATACTTAATCAGGATAGTTTATGCATTAGCCGATTAATATTGTATCTAAGCAAAGAAAATGGGGTTTAAGACGAGACTCGGAAACCCATCTAGACTCCTTTTAGACCAGCAGAATATCGAATGAGAAAACATTTATATACCTTAGCCTACATATACACACGTAGAATATTTATATATACCTATCCATAACCATTTCAGAGAGGAATCCCCAGACATTCCACCGCTCTGAAAGGTTTCCCTTTTCTATCCTTCTTCCAGACCTCATATTAGTTTAAGGCAATACATTTTCGTTAACCTTTCGTGAATTTTGAAAAAGTTGCTAAAATTTTCAAAATAGGACTTATGAAACTATTGCTCTGGGAGATATTTCTGGTCGCCAAGGTTAAAAAATAGCAAAACGTTGCATGTTAGTCGACACTGGTAGCCCTGAAGTCGATTCAACCAAAGACGTGGACGCTGGGGCACTTTAAATCTGTCGTGGCCACAGATGTCAGCACGGTCGCGTAGTGTGAAAATTTGGATTGTGGGGTGCAGAGCTCAAGTTGAACCCTGATTGGAAATGATGAGGGGTTGTCCGGGATCTTGCATTTCGGGGCCTTTGTGGCTCAGTGGGTGTGTCCCCTGCGCTAGCAAGCTTCGATTTGTAGGCGGCGCATGTTCGGTTCCTGTCGGGTGCATTCGTCCCTGGGTGTACTTCTCTCTACTGTGTCAGTAAAACTTTTATGATGTGTATCTATTGCTTGATATTTTATGCCTTGTGTCTGGCGTGGTCAAATATGGCAGTTTAATGGCCCTTGCGCCATAAGATCTCCAAACCAATCAATCCATTAGTTTGTCGGGTTGCTTTAATAGTTTTGAAAGATAAATACAGTCGAGCCCACTTATTGCGAGCTCGGATACAGCGAAATATCGGTTATTACGACTTTTTTTCTGTCCCTTTGGAACTGCAATATTAAATAATGTTGAAAAGATCGCATATAGCGAAGTATTGGAGCGTGAATATCGGATACTGTGAAGGTTTGGATTCTGGGAAAAAGCCAAAACCCCATTTTTTCTAGAAACTGATCTGCATTTTGTTGAGGACATTAAAATTGCTTACCAATTTTTAGATGATGCCTGGCGTTTGGTTCAATCGAAAATCATCCAAAATTGCTGGAAACATGCATGATTTTTAGGGGGACTTGGGGACTCAGATTTCATTTATAAGCCTGACCCGTAAGAAAGTTCCCTGTGAAAAATTTACAGGAAAAAAGAATTTGGGATGGTGATGTTACACTTGTGCTGATTATGTTACTAGCGATTATAACGTTAGCGGTTACAACAATCAACAAATTGAAGCACATCAAACAGACGATGACATCATTGCAGCAGTGTTACAAAATAATTTTGATGATTCCGAAGAGGAAGACATTAAAATTGAAGTAAATAGACAGTGACATCAAAATCTGCCGTGGACAGTCTTCAAAATTTGTGTGCGTTCTTTGAAACGCATAACATTGACTGCCGTGATAATTTTAGTGCGCTGGAAAAAGAATATGCAACTGCATTGTAAATTCAACTGTTCAAAATAAAGTTCCAGACTTTTTCCCATCTATGAAATAAGTTTTAGCCTTCGTGTGAAAATTCTTTTGCTTTAGAACATGCTGGTAGATCCATTTTTTATTATATCTGATATAACATATATCGGTTACAACGAATATAGGATATAACGAATTTCAGATATAACGAATATCAGATATAACGAACATCAGATATAACGAACATCAGATATAACGAACATCAGATATAACGAATATCAGATATAACGAATATCAGATATAACGAATATCAGATATAACGAATATCAGATATAACGAATATCAGATATAACGAATAATTTTCAGTGTTTCGTGCGACTTCGCTATATGCGGGCTCGACTGTAATGCATAAAACATAGCAGGTTTAAACATTACTGAGTTTTATACATTATTTCTCTTTCAACATTAGCAATATACATTTACTTTCTTATACTCTATGTATTTCAGAAATTATGTAGTGTTCACTGCGATGTTTTTCTAATATCAGGGCAACCATTGCGGTGGATTCCTGCCATGCCTGGAGGCTGCCGTGGGCAAGTAGGTTAGCCCACTATGATTGCAACCAGCGTGTCGTATGCGACGCGGGTTCTATTTCTCCATGGATGAGTTATTGCTTTGTGAAACCTATTGTGTGTATGGCCAGTACTTGGTTTTGTCTGTCTAATATTTGGCGCAGCTTGGCTCTTGCACCGTAGAAAGGTAACCCAGTTGGAAGAGTAGCGAATTAGAAACCATAGGGTCGCTTGTTCGAAACTCGTTCCCACCAAAGACTGTACGTGGCAGGTGCATCACATCAAATCATCACGTGCATCACGTTAAAGCATTTTAAAAAGCATGGTAGCACCTTCATTTGGTTGTGTTTGGTCCATTCCTTGTCGTTATATCTAGTGTTTGTCAAACTATCCATATAAAGCAACACATCAGGGCACATTTTTAGTGGTGTGCGGACCCAATTTGTCCTACTGATCTATTTTCCCGAATGGAGATCACTGCTTCTGGCAGACATGGGATCACATCATCAGGATGTCCAAGCGATCGTTTTCTTTACTTTTCAATAAATGCTTGACATTGGCTGTCCTGTGTTTGGCCCAATACGGACCTTGCGCCATAAAAGACAAAATCAACCGTAAAATCCTAAGTAAACGATTTCGTCTTGTCTGAAATGTGTCCAGTTCAGTGGAGGTGTTTACACAGGTAGTCGTGTCCAATTAGAACACGAAAACAAGGGACTCCCACAGTCCTCGGGGTGGACGTCGCTCAGTAGGTATGTGCACTGCTCCAGCAACCTGTGAGTTGCAGGCGGCTCGCATGTTCGATTTCTCCCTGGGTGTATATCTCCCTTCTGCGTCAGTAAAAACTCTTTGATTGGTATATACAAGATCTTGTCTGCAGCAGCACGGCGAAATTATGAACCTCGCGTCACTAAACCAACCAACCAACTCGTAGCTCGGATAATTTTGGTAATTTTTTTAACTAACGTCGTACTAGAGCAAAACAACGGACAATTGACGACGGTCCAGGATCAATCCCCTGAGGAAAAGACAACCGCCACAATTTCGCCATGGAATTCTGAACCACGGTCAGATGATGAGGTAACACCTGAGCTGGCACCCCACTCTCCAAACTTCCACACCAACCCAGCGTGAGGACTTTCGGCCATCAGATTTAAGGTGCACCAGCCGCCTCTACACCGTTCGTTTACAAACATCCATGCCCTGAATCGGATTCGAACCAGGAACCTTCCGATCTAGAGGCAACACCATTACCACCAGTCCGGTTTGTTCGGCCCCATAGCTCGGGATAGGATATTGAAGGTACGATATCCATACACTTCAACTCGTCGTGAAATTAAGAGCCCCGCAATTTAAATGTAAAACAACCACCCCGCCACGATGCGGAATGTCACAATGTATCCGCACTCTGCCACCCCATCACTCCCCATCGCGACAGCTCACTTCAGAAACGACACGAACCCAACCCCCCTCTCGCCGCAACGAGCCGGCGAGCGAGCTCCAAAAATCCCGATCGCTCTCTCGCTCTCCCAAGAAGATTGGCCTAAAGCAGCGGACTATCGATTGCTTAATTAAGCCTCCTTCCTTCCTAGATTACCCCGTGGGGAAAAACACGCGTCAAGCCGTCGTTTTCCCCTGCCCTCTTATCCCTAGGTGCGCGTTGGAAAGCTGCCAGTTTAAAAAATTTCGCGGCTTTTGACGATGGATGGAATTTCGTTTTTTTTTAATGGTGCGGTCTTTTTGGAGGGGATTTAGTTGACGGATGCCGACGCGGCTGTCATGCTCTTGCCCCTTGAGCGGGCTTTCAAGTGGGCGTTTTCTGTCTGTTATGCGATGGGGGATTTTTGTGGTTGCGTTAATTCGTGCGTCGGTTTTCGGAGGCGTGCTGAGAAATGGGGTTGTTTGTCGTGTTTTGTGATCTGATGTACGAGTGTGACGTTGAGGCGGTGTTTGCTCGAATTAAAAGGCGATGAATCTGGAATGTCACATTAGCAAGACTGCCTCGGGCTAAATTAAAGGGTGATATGAGTGGAGTATTACATTTGGAAGGGCTGCTTCAGGCGACTTTTGGCTAACTTTGGCGATTCGGGGTTATCTTTTGACGCGAAATTGGTCTCGAAAGCTCCTGTTTTTAAAATTGCTTGAATCTTTTGAAAATTCACCGATAGTCATCGAAATGTTTTAGCGGTTGACGTACAGCTACTCTCTACGTTTATGAGCGATGGCAACGGGCTTGGCGAACTTCTAAATATGCCACGAAAATAATTATTTCAAAACTCTTTTTCTTCAAAAAAATATTTTTCTTTTTACAGCGGAAAATGAAAGTTTGAAAACACATTTGAAAACGTTTTAAAAGGTATATTTTTTCTAAAACTTTCGCAAAAACTAGTAAGTTTAAACGCATTTCAAAACTCATTTGAACCAGCAGAAAAATTAAGCTGCGAATGTTGGGTAAGAATACCCTGAAACTTATCAATTACATTAAATAAAATAGACTTTTTGAAAAGAAGAAGATTTTTAAAAGAAAAAATCAAGAAATAATACAACCTGATAAGTCAGAAATGTTCCAGGAAAAAATAATAAAAAGCGAAAATTCCACAAATAGCAAAAAAGAAAACTGTTAAACGTTTCCTGAAAAATGAAACACAAATAAATGAACCAATGATATCACAGAAAAAAAATTTTAAAGGACCAATGCAATCAAATGATATTTTAAAATCAAATTAACCAATGGAAGCAAAGAAAAAAATTTCAAACGAACCCATGAATTCAAAAGACTTTAACTGATTTTGGAAGAACTTTCTAGAATATTCAAAATGAAAATTCAAAAATAATGGTTTACCGAGGTTGACATGTAAGCCACAATAACCGTAAAGACAGACGGGTAGCCTTAATCTACCGTAACTCGCTACTAGAAGTGCGCCAAAAGAAAATCGCCAAGGCCGTTGCCACCGCTCATAAACGTAGAGTGTAGCTGTGCCGTTGATAGAAAAGTATTTTTCGGATTTTTCTTTAGAGACAAAATTTTCCAAGGGACGCCCAGCTTTTGCAGCCAAGATAGAAAGACATCGCAAATTGGTTACCGACCTCGTTGTCTGACCGTGGTTCAGAATTATGAGGTATTGTCCTCGGAACTTTCCCTTCGGGATAGATCCCGGTCAGTCATCTGGCATGGTGATTCAGAATGACGTTAATTCAATAACCAAGAACCAGCCTTTGCAACAGGCGCCTCAATCCCATGATAGTACTTTACGCAAGTCCAACTTGATTGGCTAATCGGATCACATGACCTAAATACGTATGTCATGAGAATTTTTCTGTTGGCGATTTATCTCTTCCTTTCTGCTTTTCTTTTCAGATCCATGGCTATGGGTGGGTAGAGGTGGGAGCCGAAAATTTTATCCTTTTATTATTATATAAGTTAGTGTTAGTTAATAATTATATAAGTTAGTGTTTTATGTATGCTTTTTGTTACATCAGAATGGTCCTAAGCCAGGGTTGGATACGACACCATCATCCTAAAGCAAAGGGGACGGCAGAGGGGTGGGAAAATATCAGCTGGTAGTGAGTTCAGGAGTGGTTCTTAGATTATTTATGTAAAATCAACGGAAGCTTGGAAAAATATAAAAAGGGATTGATCCTTAAAAACTTAACTAGTGATCCTTAAATTGAACTTAAAAATTAGGAAAAGTAATTTAGACTCAAAAGGAATAAAATTGGAATTTTTTTAAAAATAATTTGGAGGATCTAAAAACATTTCCGCCAGATGGGTTCGAACTCGGGAAGTCATCCTCCGCTGCAGACGTCAATCTGAAGGTAGGTGACTTTAGCCATTAGGCCATCGTTGCTTTCCAAATAATGGCTCTTTAAAAGTATAAGTACCCTTAGGATAAGTTGGCGAGATCAAAATCAAAATGGTTACTGCAACAATCAGATTGGCGAGATATCCAAGTGAAGCCAAGCCCGTGAAACTAGCCAATCAAGTTGGACTTGCGTAAAGTACTATCATGGGATTGAGCCGCTTCTCATTTGCACGACCACTCTGAAACAGTTATCTGAACAGTTAGAAAACTTAACGCTGTAATTCCTACCAACCCAACAATTCGATACAAACACGGGAACTTAAAATGTATGTGAATCAAAATTAGATTTCCTAGTAGATATTTAAAAAAAAATTCACATTTGATTGAGAAACATAAATTGTATTTCTCTACTTTAAATATGCTTTGTGCATAGTTACCCAGGTTTGGCGCCAAATCTTCTAAATTGGCATCCTTTTAAAAATGTTCTCCCTTCAGGATTGTTCCGGACAATAGCTCGCTGTGTGTCTCTAGTGATACATAAATTTACCTACCTACCTTTCGCTATAAGTTTAAAAGGGCTAACGTTTCGTAGAACTTTTGTAAATTTAAAATCACCAAAATTTTGAAAATAGGAGCTTTTAAAACGGTTTTGCTTAAAAAAATTATGCTGCCACAGTTGAAAAATAGTTGCAAAAAGTTATCTTTTAATGAAGTTTAACTATGAGAATATGAGTTTAGTTGGACAATGAAAAGTTAAGAATTACTCCGTTGGGGGTTATAACCCTCTAACTGATTTCGACGAGATATATCGTCCAAGATCTGACAAATTCTGCTTATGGTATGATACTAGTCATTAAGATATGGCTGATTGTTTGATGATGACGAAATAATGATCTGGTCAGTTTTCTAATGACGATATACTACTGTGTTAAAAAAAAAAAAATTATATCCGAGATGCTTCCATATGAGGGAGTATCAATAAGTAAAGAACAATGTAATAAATAATAATTATAAAAGCAATTAATGACTATAGGAAACAGAAATGAAAGTATTATACCCATTTATTACTTTTCCACATAATTTCCATGCATGTTGACGCATTTTTTCCAATGAAGGATCAGTTTGAAAATCTCTGTCTCATAGTACTAAAATCGGCTACGAGAAGAGCCATCTTCGCACGGCCCGTTTGAGTGCCGCCGTCAGAGACAAACTTCTTTATGGGTCCAAAGCGCAGTGCGACAAATCAACACATTCGACTGCTGCACGGCATTGCTCGTCCGCATGTGTCTCGCCTAGTTCGTGCAAAAGTGTAGGGTTTCGGTTGGGAAGTTTTGGAGCACCGTCCATACAGCCTGGACCTGGCACCCTCCGATTTCCATCTGTTTGGACCCATAAAGAAGTTCCTTGACGGTAAGAAGTTTGACTCTGACGACGGCACTCAAACGGGCCGTGCGAAGGACACTGTTCCCGCAGCCAACGGAGTTCTATGAGACCGGGATTTTCAAACTGATCCATCGTTGGGAAAAATGCCTCAACAGGCAGGGAAATTATGTGGAAAAGTAATAAATTGGCAATACTATCATTTCTGTTTCTTATTGTTATTAATTGCTTTTTATTGTTATTAATTGCTTTTATTATTATGTTTTACATTATGTGCGTTACTTATTGATACTCCCTCGTATAAACACGTAGCAACAATCGGGGATTTATTTAATTTTTTCGTCTAAAAATAAATTTATTTTTAAATGGGAGAATAATTTTTTCACTTCGTTGATTTTTTAAAATGTAGCATGTTAATTATAATTTTATTTTTTGCTAGAAGCACATTTGAAATGTTGGAAAAAGCTTTTACAGACGATTGTTTATCAAAAACAACAGTATTTGATTGGTATAAAAAGTTTAAAGAAGGTAGACAATCCGTCGTAGATGATTCGCGATCTGGTACACCACCCACTGAAACTCAACATGTCAATCAGGTCAGGGAATTGGTGCTTAGTGATCGTCGTTTAACATTAAGAGGCATTGAACAAGTTCTTATATCAGTTGTCGAAACGAAAAATCGAAAACGTCCTGAATTGTGGCGATATAACTCATGGGTTTTGCATCAAGATAACGCACAGTCTCACAATGCCGTTATGAATCGTGATTTTTTGACAAATCATACAACAAATACGGCTCCACAAGGACCGTATTCACCTGATATTGCACCGTGTGACTTTTTCTTATTTCCACGGGTGAAACACCCTCACAGTTTTGGGTCCATTGATGCAATAAAAGAAAATTCAACACGAACCATGAAAGGGATCACATAAAACGACTTTGACTGAATTGTGGCGAGATAACTCATGGGTTTTGCATCACGATAACGCATAGTCTCACAATGCCGTTATGAATCGTGATTTTTTGACAAATCATACAACAAATACGGCTCCACAAGGACCGTATTCGCCTGATATTGCACCATGTGACTTTTTCTTATTTCCACGGGTGAAACACCCTCACAGTTTTGGGTCCATTGATGCAATAAAAGAAAATTCAACACGAACCATGAAAGGGATCACACAAAACGACTTTGAGGCATGTTTATGGGATTTGAAAAAACGTTGGCACAAGTGCATTGAAGTCGGAGGAGATTACTTTGAAGGAGATGTAATAAATTTTGATCAATAATTGATACCTTTTGTTTGACTACAGCATTCCGGGAACTTTTTATTACAGTAGTATGTCGTCCATCGAGATCTGGTCGGTTTTGTCCAATGACCAAATACACTGCCCTCCAAAAGTTAAGGATGGTTTTCGAAGCTCACCATTAAAAAAATTGCAGTAACAATAAAATTCATATTTTATATGAATGATAACGAAGTATCGAACTTTAAGAACACTTATGCAAAAAACGATAGTCACCACTTTTATTTTAAAGAAATGGACACTTTATAAAAATGTGGAAAAATCAAACTTTCGTAACTTTGTGTGTAAGGTTTGTGCATGATTGTTGATCTTCAATTGTTGTTTGCAATTTCGTTCACAATATCCAGGAGTGTCTAGCAATGTCTAGGAGAAGTCGTTTACCCGATTCGTTAAGGTGGCGGTCGGTCGGATGGATGGAAATGGGGTTGTCACAAGCTGATGCTGCTAGAGGTCTCAATGTGTCTCTCAGTGTGGTCCAACGACTGTGGGATCAGTTTCAGTCCAAAGATTCTGTACCTAGAAGACTTGTTTCATGTCGAACACGAGTTTCAACACCTGCGGGAGACCATTTTCTAGCTCTTTCTGTCCGAAGGAGAAGCACTACTGTGCCTTAGCTCGTTGCAGATCATTTTGTCGCATCAGGAACAAGAATATACGCTATTACGGTGCGATGACGCCGTCACAATGCAGGTGTCTATGCAAGATGGCCATTTGTGTCCCCCCTGAACTGACGTCACAGAAGTTTTAGTTTATGTTGGGCAAAAGAACTCGTTTCCTGGACCATACAGCAATGAGCTTCTGTACTCTTCACCGACGAGTCCAGATTCACACTGGAGAACGATTCAGGGCGTCTGCTGGTTTGGAGGGAACAATGCACGAGGTACAACCCATCCATAATTGTTGAAAGACACGGTTACAGAGGTGGTAGAATCATGGTTTGGGTAGAGATCTCTCTCGGTGGTCACACTGCGTGTGTTCCATGGAGGAACTCTGACTGGTGTGAGATATCGGGTTGAGATCCTTGATCCATATGTCCGCCCATATGCCGCTGCTATTGGTAATGGTATTATTCTTATGGATGATAATGCTATACCTCATAGAGCTGTGCTTGTTGAAGACTATCTTGAGGGTCCCGGTTTGGAGTGAATGGAATGGCCAGCTATACCTCCAGACCTTTATCCAATAGAGCTTGATGTTTTGGAGTACCTTGGTAGACACGTTGCTGATTTAAGTATTCCTCCAAGGTCGTTACATGAGCTGTAACAAGGGTTACTCCGTGTCTGGTATTCGCTTACCATTTCGGTGTCCGACAACTTAATTGGCAGCATGGAAAGTCAATGCATTGCAGTTAAAGGTGGACATATTCCTTATTGGAACCTATTTTTTAATGATTCTATGACATGATCCCACATAAACCTGTGATGTACTGTTTTCTGCCAGGAGTGCTTTTTTTTTGTTGAAAATCCTGTTTGCATTGACGTATATAAATTTCTAGGTCGCATTCAATAAAAAACTGTATAGTACACATTTTCTCCAAATTTCTTGTTTCTATGTTCATTCATTTTCAAAGTAGACAAAAAGAACAATCCTGTCACTCAACTTTTGGAGGGCAGTGTATTTCGTTCAGACAACTAACCAGGTTAAATGAAGTATTGAGAGAGATTATTGGCAGCGAAAAGGCGGTGTGTTTCTATGGAGTAGCACGTGCATCTGTTGAGTTTGGTGGAATGCTCCGACGATCATAATGGAATAAACGAAAGCGGAAGTAATGACATGGGGTTCTAGGTGACTAGTGGTGTAAGTGTAACTAAGACTAGCCGTTGAAACAGGAGATAAAGGGATGATTCTGGAACTTTAAAGAACTTATATACGATGTAAGGTTATATTTTAGAGGTTAATTTTGGTGTCACATTTTGCGTATGTATATCGTAGATTGTATAGCATTGCGTTCGTGTTTTCCAGGTTCCGGATATGATCCGATCCATTCCGCCCACGAAGGTGCACGCTTATCGGCAACAGACGCAGGTTCTCTGGGATAACTACTTCTCCTCCGTCGAGAAGATAGTCAGCACCACTATAGAAGTAAGTACCTCTCTGCACTCCTGACACGCTCAGTTATGAGCTCAATTCCACTTTTGTATACATGAAATTCTGTGTACTTGTAATTGGTACTGTGTGTAATTTTGATGGGTGGTGTCAGTTGCTTATAATAATGGTGTTCTCGATGAACGACAGCAGCTTCGTGCAACCTGACCGAAACCCAATATCGTCGTTTTTGATGACCAATCCACAATCAAGGCAATTACCTTTGCCTTCCGGAGTGGAGATACTCAATATCGATTTCCAAGTGCCAAATTACAATAAATTACTTTTGGTCAGTGACCGTCATGTCACACTTCAATGGAATAGGCTTTGAATTGCAAGGTTACCAAAGGCGTTTGAAAGGCGATTCTTTGCTACTATTTTTCAACCTTGGTGACTAAGGGTGTCTGTTAAACGAAATCGGTCTCAAAAGCTACCATTTCCAAAATTCTGACGACTTCTTTCACTTTAACTATCACCAGTCAACTGCAATTTAGTCCCTTTCCTCTTAACTAATGGAAAAAACATAAAAAATATTTTTCGCATTTTTTTTTGTTTGTGAAGAAAATTTTCCAAGGGGCACCCGGACTTTTAGCGCGAAACCGTGGCAATTATGAGAGAAAAACTTATTAAGAAAACATTTAGTGTTTAAATTTTTAACTTAAATTTCATGGTGAGATAGATCTTTAACCTGTCTAATACTTAATTAGCACATTCTGCGCTTTAGACAATTCATTTTATATACGAGCAACTAAAATTGCTAATTGAAGTAGAGTTCAAAAGGAGACTTGGAATCCGAAAATCGCAACCGATATTTCATCAGGATTGCAATGTGGATTTATTTTCGGTCCGTTGTCATTTGACAGTGATCTATCTGACCACTCGAAATTAGATTTCACCTGCGCTGTAACATTGACTAGGATTTTACTTAAGCTCAAGTCAACAGAAAGAAAAAACGAGCTGGGATTAAAAATAATGTATTATAAAGTGCACAAGGGACGATGTCTGAACTGATTTCAGTGTTCAGATGAAAACTATACATACTAAACTGCTATTTGTCTTCCGTTGTCTCAGTTGGCATAAATTACACGAAATCTACTACCCCGTTAGACTTAAGGCTTTCAAGAACCACCTCAGAATGGCGAATAAGCTGATTTGAGGGACAGGAGAAACAATAGATGATGTGCTCATGGGAAACCGGAGCCGAGTTGCATTTAGAGCACAGAGGAAAATGCTTACAACCCAATTCGATCTTCATTGGCTTCGAGTATCCGCTTCGAAGCCTAGAGAGAGGTCTGTTGTCCATTTTACTCAGGAAGGCACCGGGCTTAGTACATGCGTGCCGGTGATACTGCTATTATTTGTACAGTTAATCTTTAGACTACAGCCGGTACAACAGTTGTAGCTTGATCGTGCCAAGCAGGAATTTAGTCTACGGCCTGTGCAGCAGTTGTACATTGAAGGTTAATAAGAATCCGCCAAGAAAGAATCGCGCCATTTTCTGTAGCCGTAGTCAAAGGGTTAAACTAGTTTGGGGTTGCACATGCAACTAAAAGGCTACAGTTTGCTACTAGCATTTCCATATTGGCGATTAGGAGTATCTTTTTAAAAAAAAATCGGTCACAATAGCTCTTATTTTCAAAATTTTGGGGATTTTTTTTTTGTGAAAATTCTTTGAAGGTGATCGAAAATTTTGTCCTTTTATCTTGACTAACAGCAGACGAAATCAATTGTTTTTCATATTGTTTTCTGAGGTAGACAATTTTTAAAGGAACGCCAAATCCGAAGTTTTGGCGCCCAGCTGTTGCAATCATAAAAGAAAAAAGATAAAATCTGGTTTCTGAAACCTTGACAGTATATTTAGTTCTTTTATTTTGAAAATTTTGTGTGTGTGTGTGTGTGTGTGTGTGAACAAAAGTTTAGCCTTTCTTTAGAAAACTATTAGCAGCCGTAAAATTTTTTCGAATTTACTTTGGAGAGAAAAGATTAAAAGGACGCCAATTTCGAAGCTTTGGCGCCAGGCAGTTGCTAAATTGTCATGAAAACCTTATTACCTTTTAGACTACAGCAGCTGTACCAAGATCGCGGCACGAAATAATTTAAACTACGGTTAGTATAGCAGTTGAACCTTGAAACATAAGAATCGTGCCAGTTATCTAGACGTAATCAAAAGGTTAAAAAAACTATTTAGTTTTTAATTCTAAAATACTTGGCAAGGTCTTCAGCGTCTATTTCATACAAATTAGCATTTTTTGTGTTTTAGCAGATTCATAATGTGTCTGAGTAACTAAAATTGCAACTAGAATAACGGTTAATAGCAGACTCGCTACTGTTTATATAAATTTAGACTAATGCTTCTATTAGAGAAGACTGCAGCCCCTATAATTGCATCAGCTCGTGTTCCTATATACAATTCTGTCTCAGATCGTTAAGAGACGATGGTTACTTTCGATTCATACCACGATAAATGGCAGTTTGACAGGAATAATAAAAACACCGAATAAAACTTGCACATCCTTTCACTTTTTCCACGACGCAGCTCGTTTTTATAAAACGTTTCGCTTTGAAGCGCTTTCTCCGTGAAAATGAAATGAAGAACAGCCATATGCCATTCAAGCTGTCATTTAGCGACCTTTCATCGCGACGATGTTAAGAATCGCGAGAAAAACACGCGTCCCTTTTAAAAAAACTCAAAAAGCACTCTCCTCCTGACGTCATTTATTCCTCTTGGTACATTGTTTACAAACAACAGATTCGTGTATTAGAAATGAATAGCGAGTGTCCCTTTGTTAAACAGCCTTGTACAATCGGGAGCTATTATCCCGGCTATTTTCTAGGGCGACAGTTCAGCACTTTGCCATCTATCGATTTCCTTTTTGCAGCCATTCGCTACTGTGCGGGCGCTATTTAAATTAGATCGCTGTTGTACAAAGGGCGACAACGGCGTTTGTAGCTGATGTGTCGGCCTTTTAAAACGGGGCCCTTTCATTGAAACGCGACGTATCAGTGATATCGTCGCATTGAAGGCGGCGTCTGGGAAATGAATATTCCATTTCGCGACAAATCGCTCCTTTTTTATTCCGACTTCAAAGTTGAAGTGACCCTTTTGTCAGTGAGTGGGAGAGTTGTTTGGGTTTCGAGGAGATGTGTTTGCGTTTCTCTTCGATTGAAATTTGCTTAATGACTTCCCGTTTTGCTTCTGTTTGCCGAAGTGTTTGATATCGCGATCTAGGATATTTGGGATTCGCTGAGGGAATTTTGGGATTTTTAGTAAATGTACTCTTTTTTCCAGTTCAAAGTCCTTTTTTTTTTTTTTTAATACTTTTGATTTCCTTTTTAAGTACGGCATATGAAGTGAAATCTGTTTCTATTAATTTGGATTTCGAAGGAATGAATATTCTGTATGGGACTTTGCATGTTGAAGATAAATAATTTTTTTCCGCCGTTTTAATATACACTACCCTACTATAATGGACCGGACAACAAGATGTGATGGTATAAAGAATACATGCTTTAATAGGGGAGTGGTCCCCCACGTTCTGGAATTACACTAGCAACCGGTCTGGTCATACTTTCAACAAGGTTTTGATACACAGCTATGGGTGTTTGTGACCATTCCTGCTGCAAGAATGTCGCCAGCTCAGCTGTAGATTTCGTTCGTGGTTCCCTTGTCCGTAATCGTCGTTCTAACGCGTCCCAGAAATGTTGTACGGGGTTTAGGTCGGGACTCTGAGCAGGCCAGGGAAGACGTTTTACATCCATATCTTGATACCGCTGCTTGACAGAGGCTGCAACATGATATGGAGCGTTGTTGTCCTGGAAGTAACATTCGTCCATTCTATAAAATTGCCAGAGCGTAGGAATAACCTGATTGTCCAAAATGTTCATGTAGGCGTCGGTGTTCAATTGACCAGGAACAACATGCAAAGGTCCCAGAGCTTTCCACGAGAAACACCCCCAAACAAGTCGTTGGATTTTATGTAAATCCGCTGGCGTCTGGACCATTATTGTATTGCATTTATATACTGAAGTACCAAAAGTCATGGGATAGCAGTGCAAACATACTGATGGCAGTAACATCGCGTAAGGAATGTATAAATGGGCAGTGCTTTGTCTGAGCTTTCCTATGTACTCAAGTGATTCATGTGAACAGTTTTCTGACGTGATTATGGCCGCACGACGGGAGAATTTACAGCATTTGAACGCGGAATGCTAGTTGGAGCTAGACGTCTGGGGCATTTCATTTCGGAAATTGTTAGGGAATTCAAAATTCCTTGATCCAGTGTGCCGAGAAAATATAATTTCAAGCATTACCTCCCACCCAGGACAACGCATTGGCCGACCACGTCTACTTGATAACTGACACCAGCGACGTGCGCGTAGAGTAGTCGGTGTTAACAGACAAGCAACACTGCTTGAAATAACAGCAAGAATCAATGTGGGACGTACTTCAGACGTGTCCATAAGGACAGTGTATCGAAATTTGGCGTTGATGTGATATTGCAGTAGAAGACCGACTCGAGTTTCTGCAGTGCCTCTGCTGGGCTTGTGAACATATCAGTTGTACCCTTAGATGACTGGAAAAACGTTGCTTGGTCATATGAGTCACGATTCCACTTAAGAGCTGGTGGAAGGGTTCGGATGTGGCGCAGATCTCACGAGGCCATGGAGCCAAGTTGTCCACAAGGCACTGTATAAGCTGGTGGTGGAACCATAATGGTGTGGGCTGTTTTTACATGGCATGGACTGGGTGTCTGGGTGTCATTCACGGACTTCATGTACCCAAAGAACGATGGAATTTTCCAGGATGACAATGCGCCATGTCACCGGGCCAAAATGGTTCGCGATTGGTTTGAGAAGCATTCTGGACAATTCCAGCGAATGGTTTGGCAACCTAGATCGCCAGGCATGAATCCAATCGAGCGTATATGGGACATGATCGAAAGGTCAGTTCATGCACAAAATCCTGCACCGGCAACACTTTCGCAATTATGGACGACTGTAGAGGCCACCGTGACTTCAGGAGACTTTCGACGACTTATAGAGTCAATGCCACGGCCAGTTGCTACTCTTCGCCGAGTAAAAGAAGGTCCCACACGATATTCGTAGATATGCTATGACTTTTGGCACCTCAGTATATATAAAGGTATTTTGATGGGTACTTTTCCGTCATAGCTATGCCAATAAACTTCGACGCCAATGTAGCGCATTTTTGCTTATTTCTTGGCACTGTTTGTTTCTATACCAGCCTTTTGTATTTTCGCCCCATTTTAGCTTATTTCTGTTTAATGCAGCGGATTTCATGATTTGGGATTTGCCAAAAGATAAACACAAACGGCAATACTATTTCTTCAAGAAAGAAATGTTCTACACAAAGAAAGATTGCGTTCAAATAATCACTAAATGAAATTAAAATGTAACTCGAAACCGAAATGGTAATACAGCCTTCTTCATGCCCGGAAGAAATGATTCCTGATCAGAAACTCTTCCGTTATAGGTTTAGTAATATGATTAAGCCAATGTAGTGCAAAGCAAAAATGCAATTAACCTTTTCACTATTGCCGTAGTCTAACGGCAATACTATTTCTTCAAGAATGAAATGTTCTGCACAAAGAAAGATTGCGTTCAAATAATCACTTAATGAAATTAAAATGTAACTCGAAACCGAAATGGTAATACAGCCTTCTTCATGCCCGGAAGAAAAGAATCCTGATCAAAAACTCTTCCGTTATAGGTTTAGTAATATGATTAAGCCAATATAGTGCAAAGCAAAAATGCAATTAACCTTTTGACTACGGCATAGATATAACGCTATACATATATTTCTTGATGCGATTCTAGTAACTTTTAAGGTACAACTGCTGTATAAATTATCTTCGCGTGAACAAGGTACAACTGCTGTACCGGCCGTAGTTTAAAGGTTAACAATTTAACTACGACTATAGATATAACTGGCGCGATTCTTATAACTTTCAAGGTACAACTGCTTCATTGACTTTAGTCTAAATTCTTTCTTGGTGCGCGATCAAGTTACAATCGCTGTACCGGCCGCAGTCTAAAGGTGTACTCTAGTCACACCGGCCGTAGTCTAAAGTCACATTTTGTGTTTTAGCTGATTCATTTTGTATCTGAGCAACAATAGTTGCTACTAAAATACAGTCTGAGACTTTTTGCTACTATTTGTTTAGAATTTACGCTAATGATTCTAGGATTTCACATGTGCTTTGTGTGTATCATCCCTGATTGCGAGAAGCCAACCAGCTGAGGTATTGTCTCATCATTTGTCCGTGGTTCAAAATTACGTGGTGTTGTCCTCGGATCCTTCCTTCGGGGATTGATCCCGGACCATCGTCAATTATCCTTTATGCTGCTCCAGTACGACGTTAATTGAAATACATTCACCGAGAAGCCAACCAATTGACGTTACGTTCAGAAGGAAACTCATATTGTAGTTGAAACACTGTCATCCACAATTTACATTTAATTTTAGCATTTTTCATAGCACAACATAGATGTATTTAAAAATGTGCGTGTGGTTTTATTATTATTTCTTATATAAAATATCCCATTGTTGTTGTTGACGTGTGTCTCCTGAACTGTGAAACTCGAGATCAGGCCCAGTGATTTGAAGTAGAACAGACACAGAAGAAGAATACAGGATTTATTTTAAAAACACACAATCACTGGTAAAGACATAGGGGGTGAAGCTATCCACTTTTTGGTGAGGAACCACTTGAGCGGGAGTCTCACTTCTTCCTCGGACATCACATACAACCAGCCCTAGGGCAGTAGCCCTAGTCGGGAATCGAACCACGAACCCAAAGCGTGGGAGCAGAGTGTTTTATCCACTATACCGTTTGGGCGGCAAATATCCCATTAAAAATTTCAATATGCTGGAAAGCTGCAAAATAAAATTGAAATGAATTACTAAACTTGAAATTTTTTTTTTCATCTTTTCTGGAACCAAAAACTTTTACAGAATCCAAATTCTGCCGAACCCAGATAGAATCTCTGCTCACACTCCACGCAAATGTTTTTGAAGTCTAACGAGGAAAAAAAAAATATTCGCGCATGTTGAAGAAACATTGTAGCAACAACTTGTGTCGCAATCTTCGCCCCCCCCCTCCCCTCCTCGAAAAAAAATAGGTCAGGAAGCACGACCTGTCCATAGCATGATATTGGACACGAAAACCAATGCATTGTAGTTAAAAATTATGTTCGAACAATCGGTCTGAAACTTCGAAAATAAAAAGACAACCTCACCCGCCACCCCACGCGTTCCAGAAGCAGCCGAAGCATTCGGATCAATTGAAGCTTCGAAATATTGCGTGAGGGCTCATTTAATATTAATATTCTAAATGGAAATGGCTGCAGTTCCGGCAAAGGACGGGATAAGTAAAATACAAGTAAAAAAAACCTGCTTATACTACTGTACAAAAGAAAATTGCCTTCTTTGGGGTATGAATAAATTTTCGAAGAATGGCAAGGAAAAAAAATGCGGAAGGTTGGGAGAATGTAGTTTTTCGTTCTCCTAATGTTTGCAGTTTCATTTCTGTTCTCATGACTACTGCCACTGTAACCGCTTGATTTTTATTTTCATTCCAGCTATTTATTTCCGATGAAAGTGTTTCGGTTTTGCTTTTTTTTTTTGGAAACTGTTGCAGACGCTTCGCTGTGCGCGTCTTCATGAAATATGCGAGTTGTTTCTTAATGTTGGAACTATGTCTTTTTTTTGGTGGGTTTCGGACCAAAGAAAATCGCTCGTCAACTGTCCGTTTTTTTCTAACGAGTTGTTGAGCTTTATCCAGAGTGGCTGAATTTCTTGAACTCTGCTTGATCGGATGGACAATTTCTATTAGATTTGTGAGGCTATGTTGCAGTGGCACCTAATGCTAATCATACCAAATGTGTTAGTTTAGACTAGCATGCGTGGGGAGTTGGTTTACAATTGGAATAAATTTTCTAATGCTTATTATTTAATTTTTATTAATTTAGGAACTTTTTATATCAAAGTTATTTATTGCTGGCTGTAGGTCGGCTTTCAAATATGACCGCGACATTTCCCTGCTTTAACTCAAATACACAAACCCTGTAAAACGTGTTTCTTTGTCCCTGTCCATTTATTGCAGGAAAACAAACTTTAGATTTTAAAATTACGGCTTCGAAGGGCGCTTTTTAGGACTACCTGTGTGCAGTGCTGTAGTCTGAAAGAAATCAGAGGGTATACCATGGGGGTCCCTGCACTAGTATAGGCAGTGCTCCATGGTATACTCTCTGATCGTACACTCTTTGTATGGTACACTCTGATACCCGAAGAATTTTTTCCATGGAGAGGCGAAACATGTACTTACTACTTACACTTTCCAGGGGGTGGGGGCAAAAAACATGTACACACACGCACATACATGTGTTTATATATGTAAGAAATCCTTTCTAAGGACCGGGTAGGTATTCATTAAACCAAACCCGCGCTCGCAAACGGCCGTGAAACATGGTAATATATCAATTGTTCTTAAGAGAGGCTTTAATTTTTCTGGAACAACTTGGGCGTTTTCATTGGTCCCTCAAACCCAGAATAGTGCACATTTCATCTATACCAAAACGTCAACAGATCCTTTTTACCTCCTTTTCTACACGGCGAATATCCCCTGTATTTATATTTTCCGGATTAAGCATGGATGGATCCTTCAAAAGTTGACAATTTTTTTCATTAACATCAGAACAAAGTCTGGATTTCATTCTATCGCCAATACTTTGAATGAATTGCTTTTGATTAATAGGAACGATTTTGGAATTTTGTACCAAGGTGATATCTTGAAATAGAAACTTTTCTTTTGCTTCTACGGCTATCTGCGTTTCACGTGATGTTTCGCGCGATGTTTTCTAGGAAAACCAAAGCGTGTGCGTAGTTTTTAATAAAAAGCAGAAGGTGTACGGAATTTGCTGGAAAAACCAGAGGGTATGCCGCCGTATACCCTCCACTACAGCCCTGCTTGTGCGCCAATTTTCATAGCTACAGATTGGTTTGAAGACAGGAATGACTATGTTTTCCGCTGTGTTCTAGAGCATAAGTGTACCAAATTTGATGTGGATTCGAGGACCACCATTGTGGCTCAGTACGACTGACCATTGCGCTAACATCCTGCAAGCTGTACAAATCGCATTTTCGGTTCCTGTAACCTACTATGGTTGCATTTCTCTCTTCTGTATTAGTAAAACGTTCCTTTTGTGTGTATCACGATACACAAGGAAAACGGTACACCGGTTGGAAGTGTAACGGATTAGCAAACAGGGTGTTGTGAGCTCGAATCCAATCAATGACCGTCGTGAAAATGGGGGCTGGTGCAAGTTAACGTATAGTGGCATTAAATATTCTCACTTTGGCGTCGTGTGGAAATCTGGAGATTGGGTTGCCCGATCAGGTGTGACCTTGTCATCTGACCGTGGTTCGAAATTACGGTGTGGTCCTCGGATTTTTTCCTTTGGTTTTGATCCCGGACCGTCGCCAGTAGATCGTTGTGTAGCTCCAGTACGACGTACCAGTATCGTTAATTAAAATACCTACCTTCAGCTCGTCGCCCATCGAAATTCCTAAGACCACGTTAGCCCAGTTGGATTAGAGCCCGTTGTGTTGCTCTAGTACGACGTTAACTAAAATTACCAAATTACCCAGTTGGATTAGCAACCAGTAGGTAGAATCCGAATGCAATCAGAGACAGTTCACGGCGGCTGGTGTACGTTAAACCTGTAGTGGTTTCAAATGTTCTCACGCCGGTGTAGCGTGGAAGAGTGGGGTGCTTGCTCAGGTATGGACCTCGTGCACTGACCGTGGCTCAAATTTGCGAGGCGTTGTACTCGTATATTTGGCTTCAGGATTAATCCCAGACCGTCGTCAATAGCGTTTTGTGCTGCTCCATTGCGACGTTAATTCAACTACCTATCTGAAACACCCAAATTTTCTTCTGAATTAAATGGTTTGCGAGGAATCCTTGTTTCGCTTTTTTGCAGGAATTTCACCATCGGCTTCTGATCTCAGCGAACACCGAAATCAAGCAAAAATAATCCCTCACAACCAACACCCGGATGCTCATTGCTTCCCTGTTCCCCTAATTTACCTCTGCCCCGAATTCCGGTCTTTTCCCGGAGCAATGAAGAAAGCACAAAAGAGCTTAAGTTGGAGTGCCTTCATTATGTTAGTCATCAAATTTGCTTAAATCTCCAGCTCTTAGCCTTTATCATTTTTTCCCTCCTTCGGATGCCTTCGGAGAAAAAAAAAAACTATTGTGTTTTTCAGCATCCTTTAATGAAGAGCTCTAAAAATTTTAATAGCGCGTTTTTGCATGCATGGAATTCTTTTGAGGCTTGCTTCGGCGCTGGAAATTGTTTTTGGCTGAAGTTTTAATGAACGAGTTTTAATCGAGAGGGAAGATTTAAGGCATAACAACAGGTATGCATGATTTACACCTGCTGGAGCGCGTTTTTCTTTTAATCCTTTCGTTAAGTGTTTGAATATTTTAAGAGACCTGTTGATGTTTTTTTTTTCCTTTCGAAGTCAGTCGCTTTGGGTTTGAGAATGCCTAGTATTTTTGAATGAGCAAGCGTCTTTTCCCCCCCAAGCTATGGACATACTTATGAATTAATATAAATTGATGAAAAAATCATTTTGATTGTACAAAGACCGGTTATCTTTCGACTTGTGATGCTTAAAGGTACCAAGTTATTCGGGAATATTGTTTAAAGGCACTTAAAAATTATGTTCTGAATGAACCCGGGGAAGACGTTTATTTACGTCACACTGGAGCAACACAAGGATATATTGGCGACGGTTTGGGATCAAACCCGAAGGAAAACATCCGAGAACAACGCGTAATTTTGAACCACGGTCGGATGACGAGGTCACGCCGAAGCTGGCACCCCATTCTCCAAACATCCACTCCACTCCAACGCGAGGATTTTGGAGGCCACGATGGATTTAAGGTGCACCAGCCCCCTTTATACACACGACGGTTTTTGGTTGGATTCAAACTCGCAACCCTCCTGTCTATTCATACTCTATCGACAGGGTTATCGCGCCTTTACGAAAAGTAGCCACCTTTCCATTAAACTTTTGTGTTAGGTTTTTAATTAATGAGTCGGCACTGTTGCAACGCAACGGGTTATTGGGTATGTCATTTTCTACCGCTCTCAGATGGGATGAGAATGAACTTATGATGTCAATCGAACAGAGGTTGCATTGCTATCATACATGGTGCAGGTTCAATTCCTCTTTCGGAATTTCTCCTTCTATGTCAGTAAAACTTAACGTTAGTCTTGGGCGTTTGGCACTGTTTGGTCGAATCTGACAATTGTGCCTGGGTTCAGTGGGTTTGACCACTGCTCTAGCAGCCTGTGAGTTGTAGAGTGTGCAGGTTCCATTCCTTCCTCTGTGTATTTCTGCTGTATCATTAAAAGCTCATCAACCGGTTTGGTGGTTAAGGTGATACATGCAGATTTCGTTCAACAGTACATGCATGTTTGCAAGCTTATGGTGTAGAGGAGGCTGGAGCGCCTTGAATCTGACGTGGCCGAAAGCCATCAAGTTGGGTTGGTGTGGAAGATTGGAGAGTGGAGTGACAGCTCAGGTGTTGCCTCGTCATGTGACCGTGGTACAAAATTACGTGGTGTTGTTCTCGTATTTTTTCCCTTAGAGGGATTGATCCCGGACCTTTGTCAATAGCCCGCTGTGTTGCTCTAGTACGACGTTAATTAAAAATTATCTGTATCAGTAAAAGTTTCATCGATAATGCATGGCCGCATTAATGGACAGTGCATGTCTAGTACTTGGCGCATCTTTGCCAAATATGGCCCTTGCGCCATAAAACCCCAAACCACTTAACCAAACCTCTGATTGCCGTGTTCGCCCTGTTGGAAGAGAAACGGATTAGCAACGGGAGGGTTGCGAGTTTGAATCCAACCAAAGACCGTCGTGTACAAAGAAGGCGGGTGCACGTTGAATCCATCGTGGCCTCAAAAATCCTCACGTTGCCAGCACAGGTGTGACCTTGTGATCCCACCATGGTTCAAAATTACGTGTTGTCCTCGAATGTATTCCTTGGGGTTTGATCCGTCGCCTATAGCCCGTTGCGTTACTAGATTGCGACGTTAATTAAAATTCCTACAAACCTTTTCTCGACTATTTTTCTTGATGGTTTGTCGTATGTCTGCCGCAGCTTTACTAAATATAGTCATATAACCCCAAACCTCTGAATAGACGGACCCAGTTCGGGCAAAGCTCTTAAGACGACCCTGGCTTCGAGACTTTGTTTATAACCATCTCGACTTTCTAAACGAAATGGCCGACACCAATCGATTTTGTTGCGCGAACGCAAAAATCCGTGCAATCATTCCCGTCCCACTTATTCTTGCTACTTATGTTAAAAAATAAATTTGAATTTTCCTCTCGCTCCATTTCCAACACCTGGATCCGAATCCTCCGCCCGCGGACCGTGACGCACCGGCCCGATTTGTCTCCGGGAATTTCTCCCGTTTCTGCTGTTTGGCCGCCTTCTTAAAGGATCCGAAACTGGATCTGGAGGTACGTCAATTTGTCAAACGTCGCGAAAAGCTGACGAGGGTATTTTCTCGATCCTTTTTTGTCTTCTCGTGGATAATTTCGCAATCTTGTGCACTTGCGTTTGGTGGAAGTGAGTTTCGTTTTTGGATACCCTGGATGAATGAGGCTTTGGCAGACAAGCATTTGGAGTGTTTTTTATGTTATGCTATTATATGAAGGTAGGTAGTAAAATAACGTCGCACTGAAGTAACACATAGAGCTATTGGCGATGAGCCGGGATCGATCCCTAAAGGAAAGATTGTAGTTTTATACCACGGTTAGATGACGAGGTCACGTAAACTGACACCTTCTGCAAACTTTCACACCATACCAACGTGAACACAATTAACACGTTCGATGACGATCTCGCGAAAGCGCGTGGTATGGCGTTAACGCTAGATAGCCAATCTCGCGACAGCGCGTGGTGTAGTATCTCAGTAGCCAGTCACGCGTTCGTGCAAGAAGAGCTGCACCTCAACATTTATTCTCAGCTTCAATCTTACCGCTAGATAGCCAATCACGCGACAGCGCGTGGTGTAGTATCTCAGTAGCCAGTCACGCGTTCGTGCAAGAAGAGTTGCACCTCAACATTTATTCTCAGCTTCAATCTTACCGCTAGATAGCCAATCACGCGACAGCGCGTGGTGTAGTATCTCAGTAGCCAGTCACGCGTTCGTCACGTTGGCGTGTTGTGGACGTTTAGGAAAGTGGGGTGCCAGCTGATGTGTGAATTCGGTATCTGAGCTTGCAGACCAACCGAATCAAATCTGAAATCAAAACGTAAACGAAAACAATAAATTTATATTCTGTTATATCTTCTATCCTGTTGCATTCAATAATGATTAAATTTCATTAAATTCATTTTAAAATGTTCTAAATTTAATTTTAAATTTGCCGCGACCCTAAAATTGTAAAAAAATTGGACTACCTGTATGCCAAATCCCATTACTGTAAGTGCCATAGATTCGTCAGGACTTTGCGTGCAAGAAACAGACAAACACTTCCTTTTATAATATTAGAGATTCATAGCATTATATATTAAAGTATGGCCATTGTGTCACACATCTTGGGGGGCGAGATCTCTGTATCCGAGCAGACAAAATTGTTACTGAAATAGGGTTTAAGAGTTGCCTTTTTTGCAACTATTTAAAAAAATGGACGCTACTAATGCTTACTCTTTCACAAGTGCTGTGGCAGCGCTGTCGTGTTCATACGCCGCAAAACAATGTTCTTCTACCGAAAATGCTTTGCAGGACCTCGTTTCTCTTAAAAATTCATCTCCACCTCATCATCTGTCATCTCCAACAACGAAGCCGGTAAATAAACAATGCTCTTTCCAACCTCTCCCACGAATATTTCTTTGATGGGAAATCGTGTCAAACAGCGCTGTCGGCACTTCAATAGCCCGAACGACTCTCCCTAAAAGGTCCTTACACGAACGCAACGTGTTTTTTTTTTAAAGTCGTGTTATCGGACAAAGGAAACCGTACGTCCTTCGCCAGTCGTGTAGAAACACAGTGTCAAGAAAAACCCATGTTCTTAAACTGGAAAACAGTGTTTCTAGTCAAAATTGCTTTGGAGCACATCGTTTTTCTTCCACAAATTCATTTTCACCCTGTTATCTGTCATGTCCAACAATGTTGTCGGGCCTCAGTGGATATGTCCACTGCTGTAGCAATCTTCGAGTTGTAGGCCGCACAGGTTCGATTTGTGTCATGTCTGTGTCAGATAAACTATCATTCTGTGTGCATGTCTATTACTTGATATTGTACCTTTTGTGTGTGTCGCAGCATGGGAAAATATGGTACTTAAAACCCCCAAAAAACCAACCAACAATGACGTCATCTGAACGTGGTTCAAAATTATGGGGTGTTCTTTGCATCTTTCGTTCTTAGGGGCGCATCTGATTCAGGTATGTACCGGCTTCCCAAACCGAGGGACTCTAGAGATCTTTACTTTTCCCATGGTGTTTTCTCAGAGTGGTAACAGAACCTGGGAAATCAGGGAATTCTCAGGAAACTTTTTAATTCTGGAAAAATCAGGGAAATCTCAGGAAAAAATTTCCAAATTTTACAAACAATCAGGGAAATTTTGACAATTTAAACGGCTACCATTATCGTTCATTTAGAGATGCACTATTACGAGTGCTTTTGAGAATCTAATAAATCATATTCGCCGAAATTGTAATTTGAATAAAGAACCATGGCGTCGTAATTTTTAAACACCGCGAAAACTGCCTACGCCGTTTTTTTCGCGGCCGTAGCGTCTTGGTTGCCATGAGGCTAGCGATACAACTGGTGGTATACAATTTGAAATTTGTGTAACTAATGATGTTTTTTGTGTATTAAATTAGTTTTTTTTGTTTGCAATTACATTTTTGTAGAACTTTTTATGTATATTTGCAGTTGGTTTGGATGAATAGTATGATAATGTAGGGTGAGAGAGAGAGAGAGAGGTGTAAAAAGTTCATAATCAGAATAGTTTGCATTTTTTCTCCATTTTTTTCAATTGCAATTATAAGAGTTCCATTAAGGGTTCCAACCCTTACAATAACAATTAAAATATCTGTAGAGAAAAAATACAAAATATTTGTGGAGAATGGCAGGGTTCCCACGGTCCTTGAAAAGTCCTTAAAAGTCCTTGAATATTTTTTTCCTTACTAGGGGCCCTTGAAAGTCCTTGAAAATTACGGAATTTGGTGAAAAGTCCTTGAAAGTACTTGAATTTTTTTAACTATTAGATAATTGTGTAATTTTGTCTTGCATTGGATCTTGTGCAGACTAGCTTCCTCCGCAGCAGGTGTGTCATTTGAGTGTCATTCTGAATGAAGCTAGTGCATTGCGCTTTGACACTACGTGATATGCTAATAATGCTATGTCTAGATCGTCCATTTTCCACAGTATACTGTCCGTCTAAGTTGACACCTCTGGTCTCCGTTAAGACAGCTGCTTTGTTATGCCCACCACATCATGGCGTATCACGGCGCTAGATAACAGCACTACTTTTTTAGGAAACCGTAGCTTTAGCAGTCAGGACGTCATTAGAAACCTAGCATGCATCCAAAGAAATGAAGCCAAATGCTTATTGCAAAAATATAAAAGTTACAGTTAAAAAAAAATTTTTTAAAGAAAATCACATTTAAGATATTCTTTTGTTGTAAAAGTTTCTGCAGATTTCAAATCCTTTGAAATTTGTACTCTATCTTTAACGATCGCAAAGAAAGGGCTTTTTTTTTAATTCTCTAGTCTAAGTTTCTAACACCAATCAAAACTTTTGATTTGTTTTGTTTCTCAAACAACAATCTGTGAGAAAAGTAAATATAAATTATAACCTTTTCGGTTTTTGACTATCGTTAGTTTCAAAATAATGTTTTTTTTTTTTTTTTTTTTTAATTTTTGACATTTTCCTTTTTAATTAACAAATTTTAGGTCCTTGAAAAATATTTTTTTGGTTTTGAAAAGTCCTTAAAAGTCCTTGAATTTTTTTTGGATAAAGGAGTGGGAACCATGAATGGTCCTTTTACACCCTCTGATCTTAAATATTTAAAAATAGTGTTGTGTGGATACTTTATATCGATACCAATCACGGATCACAACATTTCTTAAAGGAATTGTTAAATCAGGGAAATTTTTATGAGACTATCAGGGAAATCATGGAAATATCAGGGAACTTTTTGTCTTGGATTTTGTTGCCACCCTGTTACTAGCTATAGTAAACAGGGATATTACGCTCCCGTGATACCTAAGCGATCTTTTTCAGCCCATTAGTCTCTTACGTCGTCAACCGTGGTTCAAAATACGTGGTGTTTTCCCTTGGATATTTATCTTCGGATGTGATCCCGTACCGTCTCCATGGATACCCGCATCAAAGAGAGACTTATTTTACAGTCTGTAACGGGCCATGTCCCATTCCCCAGCTAGCTTCACAGATTCGGGTTCTCTGAAACCAACCAATGCTCTTGTGGAATAGAGAACTTCAATGCATTATGCCTTCGATCGTCCCCTCACAAGTTCACTTCCCCTGCGTTGCCCACTACCAGGACCTACCCCAGGATGGCTAAACCTAGTATACTAAAGCATAGGATGTGCAGAGAAAACATTTCCAAATTCAGGGATTTTCTGACAATCGGCGGCAGGGATTTTATAGCAATGAAATAAACACAGATCCCTTACAACCATCAAGAAAACCTAGCAGAAACTCTGCAAATAAGAAACTAATAAACACCCAAGGGAGACTACTAAACCGGTAAATCCTTACAGGGATATGTGCGGGATCTCCCTCGCGGAATGTGTTGCTCCACTGAGACGTTTATCAAATACCTAGCCATTAGTCTATTCCTCAATTCCTTTTTTTTTTTACAGTTTCGCATTATTTGTTTGAAGTTGTCGGTCATGTGTTTGGTCAACATGAACCTTGCGTCGTAAACCCAAAAAACGAACCAACTAGGCGTAGACTCTTCCTTTCAAGATTGCTCCCAGACCTTCGCCAATACACCGCTGTGTTGCTTCAATGCGACGTTAATTTCACTACCTTTCCAACGAAGTTTTATTTATCGCTGTAGCCCAATTGTTACGGATTAGCAACTAGATGTGTGTGTGTGGGGGGGGTTCGAGTTCGAAACTAGGCCCAACCAAAGAATGTCGGGTACATAGGGCTGGTGCATGTTAAATCTGTTTTTTTTTTTTTTTCAAAAGTAATAATTTTTTAAAAATTAATAGCGCAGATTGTTTTACGAGAAGATGTGTGTTTCTATAAAGCTAAATACAGATGGCGCTAGTGTTCTGGTAATACCTATTCGAAACTCAACCGATTGCGAACAAAATATCTTCCGTGTCGGGGCAAAAGGAGAAGGGTCGAAGTGGCTAGTTCTGAGGGATGTTAAATCTGTCGTGGCCTCGAATGTTTTGACCTTGGCGTGGTGTTGAAGTTGGAAGAGTGGGGTGCCACCTCGGATAGTGACTTCGTCATCTGAGCGTGTTTCAAAATGGCGATGTGTTGTCCTCGCTTCGCAGACCGACCGGTCTGGTGGTTAAGGTGTTAGCCTCCAGATCGGAAGGTTCCTGGTTCGAATCCGGGTGCGGGCATGGATGTTTGTAAGCGTATGGTGTAGAGGCGGCTGGTGCACCTTAAATCTGTCGTGGCCGAAAGTCCTCACGTTGGGTTGGCGTGGAAGTTTGGAGAGTGGGGTGCCAGCTCAGGTGTTGCTTCGTCATCTGACCGTGGTTCAAAATTACGAGGTTTTGTCCTCGGATCTTTCCCTTAAGGGACTGATCCCGGACCGTCGTCAATAGCCCGTTGTGTTGCTCTAGTACGACGTAAACAAAAAAAATTACCAAAATTACCAGATCGGAAATGTTCTTGGATCGAATCCGGGTCAGCATGGATATTTGTAAGCGTATGGTGTAGAGGAGGCTGGTGCACCTTAAATCGGTCGTGGCCGAAAGTCCTCACGTTGGGTTGGTGTGGAAGTTTGGAGAGTTGGTTCCAGCTGAGGTGTAGCTTCGTCATCTGAACGTGGTTCAAAATTTCGTGGTGTTCTCCTCGGATCTTTCCCTTAGGAGATTGATCCCGCGCCATCGTCAATAGCCCGTTGCGTTGCTCCAGTACGACGTTAATTTAAATTATCTTACCCTCTGGGATGGATCCAACACCGTCGCCAATAGCCTGTGGTCTGACTCCAGTTACGACGTTAATTAACTACCTACCGAAAATAAACAATATATTTTCTCCACCCTGCAGGAGAACCGGCATAGTGGTTAAGGTGTTAGCCTCTAGATCGGAAGGTTCCTGGTTCGAATCCAGGTCCGGGCATGGATGTTTGTAGGCGTATGGTGGAGAGGCGACAGATGCACCTTAAATCTGTCGTGGCCGAAAGTCCTCACGTTGGGTTGGCGTGGAAGTTTGGAGAGTGGGGTGCCAGCTCAGGTGTTGCTTCGTCATCTGACCGTGGTTCAAAATTACGGGGTGTTGTCCTCGGATCTTTCCCTTAAGGGACTGATCCCGGACCGTCGTCAATAGCCCGTTGTGTTGCTCTAGTACGACGTTAATTAAAAATTACCAATTACCACCCTGCAGGAGTGTTCTTTGACAGAAAATCATGTCAAAAACCGACTGTCGCTCTTCAATAGCAAAACAACGATCCAGAAAAGGTCTTTACGCGACCGCAAACTTATATCCGTTGGCGCACGCTTTCCAATGAAAGCCACCTTGTCACCATCCACGCTCACTTAATATAAATGAAGGCTGTTTATTTTCTAATAATTTCGCACGCATAGGCTAGAATAAAAATACGAGTGCAAAAAGAAAGCGCGCTCCGATTTTTTCTACCCAATCTTCACTCATCGGGGCATTCTTTTTAAAAATGCATAAAACAGGCACGGCCGGATGAAGTTCGGGTAATTTGACGCTGCGAAATCGTCCCCTGTGTCGCACTGAATTGGGATTCTGTGCCTTATCTTTATACTTGCATCTGTCGGCTTACGTTACTCGTAAATTAAAGATTCTCCCTTTCATATTTCTTCGGGGATTTTTTACCTTTTCTTTTTCCCCATCTGATGGCATTTTCTTTTCCTATTTGAGGAGTGTGGAAATAAATGGTTGATAGGGGATCGTCGACAAAATGAACTGTATGGATGGAGAGAGTAAGTCTGAGTCGTGTGTGTGTGTGGAGACTATTATTCTTTATTTACGACTTCTTTTTTTTGAGATTTCCTCCAGGCGAGTAATGATCGAGGGGTGGTTTCTCATGGGAGGATATCTCCATCAGGATTAATTCTACGTGCTAGAATTTTAAAATATGCGTGTCTTTAGAAATATTTTCCGGCTATAGCGGTGTTTTGGAATTTCGTTCTGGTGACAAAAATGGTTTTCAGACGATTTTTCCGTGGGGGGAAGGTGCTAGGCCTCTAGATCGGAAATGTTCTTGGTTCGAATCCGGGTCGGCATGGATGTTTGTAAGCGTATGGTGTAGAGGCGGCTGGTGCACTTAAATCTGTCGTGGCCGAATGTCCTCAAGTTGGGGGTCGGTGTCGCCTCGTCATCTGACCGTGGTTCAAAATTACGTGGTGTTGTCCTCGTATCTTTCCCGAAGAACATTGATCCCGGACCGTCGTCAATAGCCCGTTCTGTTTCTCTAGTACGACGTTAATTAAAATACCTACTGTGGTGAGATCCACACCCTTTAAGGGTTAGTGTCCAGGGAAACCCGTGGGAAAGGATTCCATTGAAGCAGGCCGCTTCTTTGTGGACCATCTCTCCCATTCTACGCTATCCACACCGCCGTAGGGAGTTTCTCATGGGAACGGAATGTGTCGGCGAGTCCGGACATTTTTGGACTGACCGACAAACGAGCCAGTCGGTTCCTTTGATCCGTACCATAACGAGAAGGAATTTGTCCCCAGCTGTAGGGTCGGCTATAAGAAGGGGACTGCAAGAGATTTTCTGGACTTCTGGGTCGGACTTCTGGAGAGAGCGCATGGTGTGCCTCTTTCGTATGATCTGTGATTGATCTCTGTGCAAGAAAACAAGTGATGATTTTTCACTCTCCTCGGTTTTAAAACTGCATTCCTTCATATAAAAAGTGTACATATTTTATCTATCGAAGAGAAAATAAAATTATTTTTATTCTAAAAATATTCTATGTTTGGCTGGGCATAACGTCACACTACCCAGGTATAGAGGCCACATATTCTCTCCAGACCTAAACATCCGTATCCTGGAATCGAATCGGGAACCTTTCAATCGAGAAGACCCACCAAAGCGATTGGTTGGCTTTGTCCCGTAATTGACAGCGATAAGAACCGCTCTTTTGCGTTTCACACTCCGAAAAGAAAAAGGCGAGCTCATTTCCCGCAGTATTTTCCGGCATAATCCCCTCCTCCGGAAGTTTATCCTCCCGTTTTAAAGACCCTCTGCTTCCTTGGGGATGAATCCTTTGCCCCCCCCCTAGTCCTTGACGTACTCCGCCCATTGCGTTGGATTTTCACCCTGATCCCGCCCGCGTTAATGCCCTTCCCGGGAGCCGGAATAAACGGCCCCCTCCCCCGCTTTTAGGGTCGTTTACCGTTCGCAAAATAACCGTTCCTCGGCCCTCAATCAATCCCGGGGTCCTCTGAGAGATGGTTTCGTTGTTGCGCTTTTAATCAATGTTTTTTGTTCATTAGTCGGTGCTTTGATGTAGAGCGGCGTTTTCTTTTTGGTTTTTGTGGCACAGGTTTACTAGCGAGCTGTAGGCGGCGCAGGTTCGATGCCATCCCTTTGTCAGTCTCTTCTTTGTCAATACAACCTTGCGTGTGTTTGTCCATTTACGAAGTCTTTTTCGTGTTTGCCTCTGCTTGGCCAAATATGGTCATTGGGTTCCCTTTGTTAACCCTTCTTTGCATGATTTTTTTCTTTATTGGTGAAATAAATCAAGGTGATATAATTCATGTTCAAAATTAAAGGAAAAATGGTTTAAAAAAAATCTTAGTATATATTTATAGTATACATTTAGCAAAAAACAATAGGATGGTATCATGTGGTATTTTTTAAATTAAACGCAAACTTTTTCAGAAATTGCTCTAAAAATAACAGAAACACATGTTACAAACCTTTTTTCCACTCATTTTCACTTTTTTAGCAATAGAAACTCAAATATAATAAAACAAAATTAAAAACGAAATCATACGTTTATTGCAACTACAACAAACAGCGGAATGACAACTTCAAGCTCGTTTTACTGAGAGTGACACTTGCTTATTTTTTGACAGCTATGTTTTTTTTATGCAATGGACATTAAAAAGGTATCCAGGCACTATCAACTTAAAGTGAACTTGTTCTTTTATATAATTTTTGGGCATTCAATGTTATGATGGAAATTTCCACCATTATGCAAAGAAGGGTTAAAATGGCCTATGTAAAAATACGCTATTTTGAGTTATGTCTGTGCCAACAATGACTATGCAAATTTAAGCTCGTTCGCACACTGCTGTCATCTAACAGCTCTGCGGGAAACCAAGTATAAAGTCGTGCTGTTTTTCTCCCTTAGGCTGGGTTTACACATCCGATTTTTCAACGTGCGGCGCCGCTGCCGCAACGCAAGTGCGGTCTGAGATACATTAGATCCAATGGAGCAGTGCACACATGCCTCCAACGCCGCTGGGGCGACGCACGTCTAACTTGCGTGCAATTTGTATCGCAGTTCCCCACAGCGCCGCACACGCTTCTCCATTCTGAAGTACCTTGTTTTCATAAATAAATGGAATATAAATAATAATTAAAAAAAGGTCGCATCCAGTAACGTCTATTTTGTTTCAAAATATACTTATTTTACACCAAGTAAGCGGAATAATCACGTTTTCTTCGAAAGAATATTTATTGCAAATGGCGTGAAATGAGTTCGTGCGTCTTTTCACGGTTATGTGTGCATAGTTGGGCTTCGGTGCCGCAGTGACGCCGCACGTTGAAAAACCGGATGTGTGCACTAGGCTGTACTCACCCAATCGAAATTATAATTTCTGTTTTAGATATCTTTTCTCATGAGTCTGAATGTCAGTCCTTTTAAATATGATTTGTTATTGTTAAGTTATACTTCAATAAATTACGTTTTCCTGTTCTCGAAGTATATTTTTTATAAGTCTACAGTATGCTGGAATATAGCAGCGAAGAAACATATGCCCTTACTCAGCATAAGAGTTAGGATCCTTCCGAAGGCCTCAGTCAAAACCACCGAAAGTAGTGAACTCAAATATCCACAAAAATGCCAAGGTAATGAAACTTATTACAGAAAAAGTGCGCATGGCCTCTTATTAATAGATTTTAAACAATTGAACATTGGAAATTTTTTTTACTCTATTTATTTTTAAAAAAAATGTATAACGGACCTTGGCCTTTTGTTTTTGTAACAAGGTGCATAAGTATGCTATGTTCATACATATCCTCAGAAATAAAACTTTGACATAGCATCCAAGTAGAGCATTTTGGCATAAGCCATCTAACTCCAGACCCTAGTTATTAATCCTATACTTCGGTAGATAATGGGCCAACGTTCAAATTAGCTTATTTAAGTTATTTACCTTGGTTGAATTTGTGGACATGTCCTGTCAATACATTTCAAAAGAACCGAAACATTGGAAAACATTTTTTTTGTTCGCTGCTTTAAAAATGAAAATACTAAATCGGCTTTAACTAGAATGGACGTTGGTTCTTTTTTTGTACCAAAGTGCAGAATTACTGTGTTAATACATATCCATAGAAAAAAACTCTGAAATTTCACCCAGGAGTACAAAATTTTGGCAACCGAGAATAAATATTTGGCTGCCATTGATGTTTGACTTTCTCCTCCTAATTCCCAACCTAGCCAACAAAAGAAACCCCAGCAATTCCAACCTTGCAGGCAAGTGGCTGAAAACAACCACCGGCTCTCCTCACTGCAGGGGCAGTCCAAGAGTCTTGTTTTTCCATCGATTCCCTCGTTGTCTTTCTTCCTCTTAATGTCGTCGATGACTTTCCAGTGTAACTTTTGAAGAGAAATTGATTGATCGCCCACCCACCGCCTATTGTTCTGCAGGACACCGATTTCCGCTTAAACGACATAATTCCGGAAGTGTTTTTATCGGAAAAAGGTGAACCCGGCTTCCTTGAGAACGAGCTCTTTGACGCTAAGTACCTTCCTTTCGCTCCTTTTGCGTCGAATGGTTCTTGTTTTTAAAAGTCTTTGGAGATAGGAGGAGGTCTCATGGTCAAATGGGACTTTCATTCGATAGGTGTTTTTTTTCGTCCCCTTTCGCGGATTTTTTTTTTTTTTTTGTGGGCTCGAGTGAATTATTCAATTGAGGTTGGTCGCCTTGGTGTGGGAAATTTGGAATTCGGATTTATTTTTTGGTTATTGTTCCAGGTTAGCATTGGAAGTTTGGGTGTTTCGTTTCCGAATTTGTTTCTCGTTCAGATAAATTGATAATTTAAATTATTTTCTGTTATAGTTTCGGTACAGTTGCATTCTCTGCCTCGTATTGTGGCAACGGTCTTGGCGCGTTTCTTGGGCGAACTTCTTATGTCGCCAGGTAAATAATTATTTTTACACTGGAAAATAATACGGCAATAGATATAACCGGCGCGAGTCTTTCTTGGCGTGATTCTTATAACTTTCAAGGTACAACTGCTGTACCGGCCATAGTCTGAAGGTCAAATAATTTAAGCTTCAAATTTCGCGAAATAATCGCTGATACTTATCAACAACACTTAGAGCATAAGGCAATTTTGAATACAAAAAGATAACGACTTTCAAAAGAAAATGGCAAGAAACGATACAACCTCATGCTTACCGTTTGAATTCTTATAATTTTAATGGAACGGAAAATAATATCTTCCTAATAGTATTTCCCTCTTTTAAGTCAGTAAAATTCCTTGTGTGGGCGTATGTCTTTGCTTGCCGTTGCCCGTCTTGTGTTTGGCGCAGCTTGCGCAAATATGACCTTTTCCATAAACCCTAATTAAAATAATGTGAATTCCTTGAATTTTTGAAGTCTTTTGTCCCAACGACGTTTTTGTTTTTATTGAATATTTTTGGTCTTGCGTTTCTTAGTGCCACAAAACCCAATCTAATCTACCCGACATGCTTTCATACATACTCGCCCCAAACCAATCCAATCTTCTAGACATGCTTTCATACATACTCGCCACAAACCCAAACCAATCAACCTGACATGCTTTCATACATACTCGCCACAAACCCAAACCAATCAACCTACTATGCTTTCATACATACTCGCGTTTAGTTAATCCAATGGCAACGACGTTTAGTGAGGTTAATAATCCAACTGCAGCCACCATTTTAAATAATAGATCACTTTCAAGAAATGGCTGTTCTAACGTGTCAAAGACACAACTCTTCATTTCCATCCAACCCTTACAGACACGAACCAGAAAACTCGCTTTTGCACTCAAGTAGAAAATTGGTGCTATCTTGACAACAGCTTTGGTTAATAATTCATCGTTCTCATTGCCATCGCGTGACCTTGGTAAAACTGAAAAGTATTCCTCATTTTCAAAAACCCCATTACTCGTTTAAAACCGTTCTTGTAAAATCGATCGCCTTCCGTGTCTTTGTTGTCCTTTTCGCTGGGTATTTGCCGACAGCTCAGTTTTGCTTCTAGACTCTCGATTAAATTACATTAATGATCCGATAGTGTTCTTCGTTCAGTTTTTGTGTATGCGATTGGTTATCCATTTTTTTTAAATCTCGATTCTCCGCTTTTGACTGGAGTTTGCCCCCTTTTTTAACTCGTTTTTAAGGTAATTAAGGACTCCCAGAAAGCATTAGGGCGTTGGAGGAGATTCGGAAATTTCTTTTTAGCGGTGCTTCGCTTTCGCGTCCGCTTTATTGTTTACTAATTAGGATGTTAGAAATGTCGGTCGGATTTTTTTCCTCCAATTCGTACCCGGCGTTCGGCTGGTGGAATCCACAAAATTGGAAGACTTTTTGTTCCTTTTTGCAAAGATTTTTTTTTTATGTCAGTCGCGTGTGTCGTTGCTTATTACGCTTACAACTTAATGTAATTACGGATGTTAATCAAACCACGGCGCGCGGATTATGGCCGGTTGATATGTAGGCGTCCAATTTAAGTCGTTATTAACCATCAACTTACGCGAATTTCTTTTGGAATTTTTGAAATTTTCTGTAAAATGTTTGGTTAGATTTGAATTTTACGCTCTGTTTTTACAAACGAGGAGAGGGTTGAAAGATTGTAGCAAAGTGCGTTTACTACTTATAATGTTCGAAATGTTGGTTCCAATATTTTTTACTGTCCTTTCTTGTGTGTCGTTGCTTATTAAATTTACAACTAGATATAATTACTGGGATTAATTAAACCATGACGAGTGTATTATGGCTGGTTAATATGTAGGCGTCCAATTTAAGTTGTCCTTAGTCGTCAACTTACGCGAATTTCTTTTGGAATTTTTAAAATTTTCTGTAAATGGTTTGGTTAGATTTGAATTCTTCACTGATGTTGTTCAAACAAAAGCGGATAACTTTGAAAAATTGAAGAGAATTGCGTTTATTTATTAAAATGTTATAAATTGTTAATTCCAAGATTTTTTTTTTTAATGTCAATTCATGTATGTCCTTGCTTATTAAGTTTACAACTTTATGTAATTACTGGGATTAATAAACCCATGGCGCGGATTATGATCAATACGTAGGCTTCTGCATCGACCAAGTCGTTAACTTACGCGAATTTCTTTAGGAATTTTTGTCGTTGGGTACTATGTTTGCCATTAGCTTCCTTCAAACGAGGAAAGATTTGGTTGGTTGGTCACCTCCCGACTTTAGTCAGGTTAAAGGGGAAATTTATGAAGAGAAGTACGATTTTCACTTTACTTTGTGGGTGTACATCAATGTGTATAAATCTACTTTATGCGTATAGTGTGGCTCAAGTAAGATGGCAGGTGCCCTGGTAATGTCTATTTGCTGAAGTGTAAGCTGATCAGAGGATAGGTCTGCCATGCGCAAAATCATTTCGCGTCCATCGTGATTTTGTCAAATCCTTCAGATACATAAAGGGAGTCCTAATGATAATTTCTCTTTCATTGGTGACTCGGACGCGATTCAAACACGCAACTTTCTTATCTGGATTTTTTGGAGCACTTTAGCGACGACCTTAAGTCATAGAATTTGTGTATGTAACGCTCGAGAAGTCAGTGTTCATATACTATATCTTTAGGGGATTGATCCCGGACCGTCTCCAATAGCCCGTTGTGTTGTTCTGATACGACGTTAGTTAAAAATTACCAAATATATGATATACTCCAACGGATTTATGTATGTTTATTCGACAGTTGCTTGACAATTTTTACAGAATTCGGTTTCAAACATGTCCACCCTCTGGGGCATATATTTAGGTGTGTACAGAGCATCACAACCCCGAGATACCCTGTGCTCTTTCATTTTTACCGTTTCATACCTTTCTGTTTTTTGCTTTTTCTTCCTTCCTCATTTTGTTATGCGCGGCTTGGCCAAATGTGGCACCTGTACCGGTAAACCAACCAAATATGATGTTGCAAAAACCAAACATTTGTTTTCCGAATTTCGACAAAGATAAAATACAACTAAATTCACGCAAGTTTGTCGAAAGGTTTCGTCACGTTTTACCCAACGCCAGGATCTCTGGAATTCAAATATTCACTCCTTATTTCTAAATGCGTGAATTGTGACTTATGGACATTTTAAGACGATAATGAGGAGCAGGATGTTGACAAAAAGGAATAAAACGAAGCACACAGTGGAATATGTGTGCGATGTTATGCACACACGAAATAAGACCCCATTGAGGGCGCTCCTTTATTAGCGAGGTATTCTTATGTCAACCAAATCCAAACAGTACACGGGCTAAGCCCACCGTTAATAGCTCGGAATACGCTAATTGGAAATCCAGTTACTGAAAACTGTTCTGTTTAAGATCAATGTAATTAACCTCTATCCAGGCCCATTGTATTGACTTAGACCCAGGAAACGGCGGCGAACTTCGAAAGCTAATTCCGACTGCACTCAAATATTGCTGTAGATAATACCATCAGGAGTGGATAATATTTAAACAGCACTTATTTAAATTAATTCCACCTACACTGACATTCTATTAACTCGTCCCCTCCTACAAGCACTCGGAGTTTTAAAAACTCCGAGTGATGAATAAATGAATGGGAAATCAGTTCTCTTGTCTTTATTGCTGGAAAATTAAAAGGAACTGGAAAATCAACGGTGGATATTTCGTTAATTAGCCACAACCTAAATGTCTCGTTTCCGTTTAATTTTTTTTATTGTTTTCGCCCCGAAATGGATTCTTTTGTGTGCCGCGGATTATATCCAGCATCCTTTCATTTATTATGTCCTTCCCTGGCCGTGATATTGATGAGAGTTGTGCTTTGAAGCCCCTGAATTTGCATCCCGGGCTTTTCGGGGGCACTTTTATCATCCAGAAAAATGTTTTCGGCGAAAAAGGCGCTTTGTCGCCCGCTTTGCCTGCGGCCGGTTTTAGATTACTTTTTGATATGCTTTTATATTTCCGAGTGGGGTGTTTTTTGCCTCCTTTGTTCCCTTTTCGAGAGGTTCTCTGGTATGTGTGAAGTCACCTGAGGAGTCTGTTGGTTTCGTTCCGAGTGAGAAGCGGGGTTCGGAGGCTTTTAACGGGTGGCGTAATTTGTGAAAAGCGCGCTGGAGGAATTAAAAGGGGGGTTTCCGTAATGACGCGGTGACAGGCTCGTGTGCGGGTTTTATTGTTTCGAATAAAAGTTAATGAGGGAGATTGTGCGGAATTGATGGACTCGGGTGATTAATTTTTCAATGCAATGGAATTTTAATATATCTTGCGTGTTGTGAATTTTTTTGTTTCGGGGCGAAGGTTGGGAAATTGGGCTGCCACAAATTGCGACAAGGCCGTGAGTGGCTTGGCTTGACTACCACGAATTGGCGATTGCCGTCACCTCCCCCTCATCTCATCGCAATGAACAATCTCAACGATTGGCTGAGGAGGGCTATGGTAGGCAAGTTGGAAGAGCAACGAATTAGGATCCGGAGGGTTGCGAGCAGAAAGACCGTAGTATACACGGGGGCTGGTGCACTTTAAATCTACTGTGGCTTCAAAAGGTCCTCACGTTGGCGTGGTGTGGAAGTCTGGAGAGTGGGTGCCAGCTAGCTGAGGCGTCATCTGCCCGTAGTTCAAAATTACGGTTTGTTGTCATTGGATCTATCCCCCTTTCGGGTTTGGTCTTGGTCTGTCGCCAATATCCCGTTGTGCTTATTGCTCCTGCGAAACGTTTGCGTTCAATATTATTAATTTAACTAGCCACTGCGTGGCCAGCACGGCGTTGCCCATGACAGTTCGTTTCGTGGGGTCAGGTTTGACCACCGCTTTCTGACGCTCGCCAACTCCTGGTGATTGCTACGTATTCCCATTTGGTTTGCTCCGCAAACGAAACCCACGCCTCGTTGTGGCTGTTATGAACAACGTAAATCAAAACACGCTAGAATCGGAAAAGTTGCTATGGCTCCAAAGGCAATGCGGACGGAAAACGCTTGTGACGTCAGCGGTCGAAAATCGCAAAATCGTCTTGCTTTTTTCTGACGTCACATTTCGGAGGGCCGAAAGAATGGTGAAAAAAAACTGATAAATTCATTAAAAAACGTTCTTGATAAAAATTTAAAATTCGGGCGCGATATAGAAAAATCACTAAAAATTCGGACTACTTATGTGCCAAATTTCATTATTGTAAGTGTCATAGTTTCGTCAGGACACTGCGAAAAGTACACACACTTCCTTTTTATAATAGTAGAGATTAAATCCCCTCATCTCTCGCTTTAAAGTGTATTGAAATAATCTGTTTCTCTCCTATCATTATTATTGCTTCATTTCAATGAAATCAATGTACTTTCATTGTGATCGAATACAAACTTTATTGGATACACGTAATAGAAGTTTTTTTTTCTTATTCCTGAGAAACCCGACACGCTGAACAAAAAAATAAAACAAAGGATGTGTCTTGAACCGAGATTTGAATGCATCAGCCAGAATCCGCGATCAGACATTTTCTTTCAGCGGCCCTTCAACCTATTTGGAGACACAAAAACCTTCGCCAACATTATTGTGGCAGGTGTCTGTTCGGCGTTTGTCAGACTTAAGCTGTTATTGGCTGTGTGAGATGCGGTCCGTCGGCTGGACGTGTCTTCCCTTTTTGTCTGACACAACCTTCAGCGCCATCTGTGTCATTAGAAAGCTGTGGAGGAAATACAAAGTATAAAGAGGGTACTGGTGGACCAGAGTATTTCTTCCCCGAGTTATGGTTTACGAAAAATCTCGGATTTTTCTCGAAACTTATTTTTTTAGCTTCGTTTTATTTTTACTTGGGCTCGTGTCTGATCTGTTTTATCTGTTACTATTGGTTTAGAATAAGCTGGATATGAAATTCTATTTCTGTTTCGCTCTGTGATGAAATTTGTTTTTGTGTTTTTTCGTGGTGAGAATTTCTTTACGCGGCGAATGCTCTCAGAATTGACTCCGAATGTTTTCTTGGAAATATTAAAAAAAAGGGGGGGGGATATTACGCTCTGTGCGAATTAAAGTACTAATACTTCAAACTGGGCCTTCCCGAATCTGATATTTGTAAGATAAATCGCTGCTTGATTTAAATTTGAATACTTGCAATTCGATGACTTAACATGTCGGCTTACTACAAAAACCAGATGACTCCTTTTTCTTTTCGAGTTAAATATTTTCAAATAATAACGTGCTGCAAATTATTTCTGCTGTGTATATATGTTATGGTTAAACTGACAGTAGTTATCTTGTTTTCGCAGAACATACTACATACAATTATATTAATTATATATGTGAAAGTACACTTAACTTTTAAAAAAAGAGAACGGATTTATCTTGTTTTTGCCATTAACCTGATGATATATTTCACTATCGTTTGTCGTGGAACAGAAATTGATATTATTTGTTTAATGTTGAATGGCAACATGGGATATAAATGATGTAAAATCGTCTGTTACGGAATTCATTCGCCAATTTTACCGCACTGCGTGGCTAGTCAAGTATTGAAAAGGAGGCTTGGGCAGTACTTTTTGATTTGAATAAGTTCGATAAATGGATTTATGGGTGTAAGGTGGAGATAATCAACGATCATAACTCTTTACAGTACCTAAACGAAACCACCCCCAAGAGTCCTAAGTTGACAAAATGGGCCTTAACACTGCAAAGGTGGGACCATTTTATAACTCGTGCCCGTGGTGTTTTTACTCTGTCTTTAACGGTCCAGGAGATAGAAAAAAAGAACTGACTTCATTTAAAAGATTTATCGTCTGGCTGGAAATTTATTCGTCCGCGCAAAATCAAAGCGGAAATGAAAAAAATAATTTTCTCCGCGTATGAAAAAAACTTGGCATGATTCCAAACCCTGACTGTAAAGTCACACGGGTGGAAAAAGCGAACGGCACACGGGCAAAATTTTAAAATTCAATCTTCTGGATTGAATTTTAAAATTTCGCTGCGACTCAAAAATTGCAAAAAATTTGGACTACCTGTGTGCCAAATCTCATTGCTGTAAGTGCCATAGATCGTCAGGATTTTACGACCGCGAAACTAACAGACAAACACACACTTCTTTTTATAATATTAGAGATTTGATCTATGTAGTTGTAATATTTCTAAAACTACACGGTACGAGTTCGTCACTCTAATGTAATTCTTCAGTTGTATGATAAAACTACTGAATGCAATTAGAATTCTGTAATATAGTAATCAGCTTACAGAAGAAAATATGATCATCAATATGTTTTGCTTCAAATAATACCGATTCGCTTTTGAACAAAGGAATGGGATGAAATTTGAAATAGACTTAAAACTGTGGTAACATGACTAAGGATTTTTTGTTTTGTTACTCGAACTGCATTGGAAACAAGAATAAACACGATTAAAAGTAAACGAAATGCTTTCATATATAGTTGAATAATTTTATAAGATTGAGGTATGAAATCCATTTATATGAATAGGGATACCACATTCATTATAAATGCATTTAAATAAGTTTTGAAATAAACGGACCCTGGCCATAGATACGATATTAGTATTAAGAAACTTACTTTAACGCACGGGTCTTCTAGTACGGAATTTTCTTTAGGTGCTGCAACAACAGGAAAAAAGGCAGTTGCATTTTGCACGTACAAAATACCCTTCCTACGGAAAGCGGAAGAACTGGTGTTGAATTCCAGCCTCTCCCCCTCTGCCAGATGACTTTATGGGAACAAAAGCTGCTTTAAGAATGTTTATCTTTGGTTCCCGTAGAGCTAACGGCTGTAATAATACGGAACCATATGTTTGTGGTGTTAGGTGAGAGGAATTTTGGGCTTCAGGAACTTCTTGGTAACGAAATCTTTATAGAGAAAATGTCGGATGGTATAGCTTTGTCAGTGCAAAGTTTAAAAAACTCCACGCTACATATCTTGTTTTGCGGGGAAAATATGGTTTAAAAATATACCGAACAATCTTGTGGTTTCGCGGTGTTGTCGTGTGGCTTGTGGAATTACCCACTGCGCTTATAATCTGCTTAACAAAAGTGGCGAAAATTCGATTTTTTCCTGGGTTCTGTTTTAGGGTTCGCGATTAACCAGTTGTAAGAGTCGCGGATTAAGAACTTAATTTGTACTTGTTTGCCCAATTCATCACGCGCCTTAATTTTTTACAAGTTTAACTCTCGAAGTGGTTTCGACGAGGTATCTCGTCCATCAAGATGAGGACCGCGGTAGCTCGGTTGGAAGAGTAACGAACTGGCAATCGGAGGGTTGCGAGTTCGAATCCAACCAAAGACCGTCGTATACAAGGGGGACGGATACACGTTAAATCTGTCGTGGCCTCAAAATGTCCTTACGTTAGCGTGATGTGGGAGTTTAAAGAGTGGGGTGCCAGCTAAGGTGTAACCTCGTCATCTGACCATAGTTTAAAATTACGGGTTGTTGTCATCGAATCTTTCCCTTCGGGGGTTGATCCCGGTCCTTCGTCAATCGTCCTTTGTGTTGTTCCAGTACGACGTTAATTAAAATACCTACCTATCTCTTTCACGACATTGTTTAGTAGAAGTTATGACTTGTATTTGGTACAAGCTTGACGAAATATAACCTAGCACCATAAAGTTCCAAAGCAACTAACTAACCAACTTGTCCAACTAGGTTCGTTCCTCCATAAATGTATTTCTTTTTCCTGTATTGATAAAAACTTATTGTTTATGTTGTCTACATAAATATATCTACTTGAATAATAAATAGATCTACTGGAACAGTAAATAGATATACTGGAACACTAAATAGATCTATTGGAATAATAAATAGATCTACTGGAATAATAAATAGATCTACTGGAATAATAAATAGATCTACTGGAACACTAAATAGATCTACTGGAATACTAAATAGATCTACTGGAATAATAAATATATCTACTGGAATAATAAATATATCTACTGGAATAATAAATATATCTACTGGAATAATAAATAGATCTACTGGAACACTAAATAGATTTACTGGAATAATAAATAGATTTACTGGAATAATAAATAGATCTACTGGAATAATAAATAGATCTACTGGAACACTAAATAGATCTACTGGAACACTAAATAGATCTACTGGAACACTAAATATATCTACTGGAATAATAAATAGATCTACTGGAATAATAAATAGAGTTACTACAGGCAACCAATAGATCTATTGCTTGCCTGTCTTGTGCTTGGTGCTGCTTGGCCAAATATGGTCCTTGCGTCATTAAAAATTATCAACTTATGAATTGAACACACAGCAACGACTATAAATATAAGAAACTAACTCTTAGATTTGAAATTGAAAGAGACTTCTAAACCTTAAAGAGAAGTTATACAGTCACAAAAATAGGTTGTATGCTTTTACGCCAACTTGTAACAATTTGATTACTAACGCAATAAATAATTAATAGCTTTCATTACATGCACCCTTTTCGTTCATAACGTGCCTCGAAAAGCCTAACCGTGCGTGAGTTTTTGAATCGAGAGTAAAATATTGGATGACTTGAAGGGAAGGCCTGGGAGCTTTCCGTGGTGGCAGGCCTTTTCCTGGTCCAATGCCAGCTCTTTCCTTGTCGAAGGCCATAGTTTCCGTGTCGAGTTGCGCAAATTGGAGACAGCCTGTGTATCAAGCGGGTCGTTTATCAAAGACATTTAGCAACTCATTTGTTCAATGTCAGTCAACCGTTTAACCCTGTACCCCGCTAAACGAGTTGCTTTTATGTATCGTGAGTGTATATGTTATGATTTGTTTTTTAGATTTTATTTTTCCTCCTATTTTGGGGGAACGATATATTCTCTGCTGATATTTTCTCTGCTAATTAATCACAACTGTGATTTGCGCCGTTACATAGAATCCGATTCTATGTAAATCCAGTAGAAACTGACAACGTAGATTTGGGAAAGCTCGTTCGCCTCAAAACCTTTCGCACTACCTGAATCCCAAGCATTCCGTTTGGATTCACCCGAGTCTTCATTATTCCGTTTCTGCTGGATTCAAATTTTTTTTCGGGTTCTGTTGGTGTGAATGGGCTTTCGGTGAAAAACGAAAATATCTTCAGTATCATGTGAGGTTCGAGGATTCGATGTGGTACCTGAATCTAAGGACAGCTTCAGAACTACAGAATCCGAGTCAATCAGTCAAGAATCCAAATCAAATCCCATTTCGCACTACCTGAATCCCAAGCATTCCGTTTGGATTCACCCGAGTCTTCAGTATTCCGTTTCTGCTGGATTCAAATTTTTTTTCGGGTTCTGTTGGTGTGAATGGGCTCTCGGTGAAAAACGAAAATATCTTCAGTATCATGTGAGGTTCGAGGATTCCATGTAGTACCTGAATCTAAGGACCGCTTCAGAACTACAGAATCCGAGTCAATCAGTCAAGAATCCGAATCAAATCCCATTTCGCACTACCTGAATCCCAAGCATTCCGTTTGGATTCACCAGAGTCTTCATTATTCCGTTTCTGCTGGATTCAAATTTTTTTTTTCGGGTTCTGTTGGTGTGAATGGGTTCTCGGTGAAAAACTAAAATTATCTTCTGAATCATGTGAGGGTTCAAGGATTCGATGTGGTACCTGAATCTAAGGACCGCTTCAGAACTACAGAATCCGAGTCCAATTGAAACCGACTGTAGATTCGGGTGCATTGAAGTGGAGCGCTTTGGATTCTAGCAGCGTGAAAGGTTTTGAAATGATAGAAACCTCATTTCTTATGGGAGCGTCCTTTTCGAACAATCATTCGTCAATTTCTACTGGATTCAAATTTGTTTGATGTTGATAGCTTTATGTTCAAGGCAATCTTTTACGAACTCAAATGACACCTCGTTGCTGTTACCTTGTCCATCTAACAGAATCCGGACCAATCTGAATCCAGTAGAAACTAATTAACGAATATAAGGGAAATCAGTATTCGAAAGAAATGGCCTTTTCTTTAAAACATTCTACACTGACTGTATCCAGAGCGTTCCGTTTGAATGTATAGCAAGCGCGAAAGAACCAGCGTAACTTAGTGTCTACCAAAAAGTACTTCATGGTAGAGTTGGGGGTTACATTGGTATTTATACTACCCATTTATAAGTTAAGTTGTGGAGTGGTAGCTACGCTCGCTACAAATGCATCAGAATATACATTAGTTTTTCGATTGAATTCTGATCGATCTGGATTCTGTTGGTGTTAGAGAGGCCCTTGGAGTTCATATGCCACCTAAAGACACATTAAATAAGGACCCTTTTTTGCTGTCTAAACGCGTTAGTGTATTCATTAATTCCTGTGTTTCCCCATCCAGCTGTATCCTAATGTTCTGTCCCTAATGGGTAATTTAAAATAATTTGTATTTTTCTGAAAATACAGAACTTTGAAATGCAAAGTACACCCTTCGTTTTCTTTGTGTAAAGAAATGGTATCATTTGTGGGAGTTACCCCGATTAGAACCCATTTTTGCGAAAAAATAAAACAATAATTTTCATTACTTCCGAGTCTCAAAGCCCTTAAATAGCTGAGAAAATAAGCCTTTGTGGTTTATGCTCGGATGAAGAGGTTAGAATTTTAAACCCACATCTCAACCAAAAACCGACAGATGTTTACGTATAATAATAAACTTTATGCTGTGCTTTTCTGAGCAAAAAAATCTGCAATTCTGAGGAGATGTTCTTTTTTGTCCAAACTTGTTATAACTTGAAAATGTTAGAAAAGTAAAACATCCTTTAATATTTTCCATACTCATACAAAGGAGCTTTCAAAGTTTTATTAAAGGTGCTTTTCGCGTGTTTGACTCTAAAGATCAAGACAAAATTGTAATGGGTGTGTGCAATTTTTATATAGCAAAATTAATTAGATTCCTTATTAATTTTTATCACGTACTAATTACGTTTTCACATCATATAACTATCAAATTAAAAAGAACTAGCAAAACAACTTTTCTTCGAGGGGAAAAAATTTTGCTTTATTTTCCCATTTTCTCAAGACTTAGATTTAATGAATAAAACTCGCAGTGTATATAGTTGAATTATAATTTAAATTTTATTTCAAAATCATATAAACAAATTTTTTTTTGTCATAATTAATTTGTCGACCCCCTATAACTAAATTAATTAATTTTATGTGCATCTAAGTTTATAATATGAAATTACAGAAGAACTTAAAATAATAATTTCGTTAAAAAAAATATTCCTCCTCGACAATTTTTTTTTTTGCTAGATTCAAAAAAAAATTTTTTTTTTTACTCTTGAATGTAAATTTGTGGAATTTTATGCAAATTGAATTTGTTTACAAATTTACATTGAATTAAAAGGACAAAAAAAAACAGATACTCGATATATAAAACTTGGATTGTGAGGCGTTTCTATATAACTATTTTCACCTCTTAGAAACACCTCAGGAACCAGACTTTGCTGTTTAAAATTAATCAGCTAGAACAAAAAGTTTCAGAGCACGTTTTCATCAAAATCAATGCAAAGCCGTAGTTTTAATGTAAGTGAACCGAATTGTTCCAACTTACCTTAAAAAATCAGTTTCTCAAAGCCTAAATGACTAACTGGGCCGCATTAGGCCAGTGGGTAGAGTCCAGATTAGCAACTGGAGGGCTTCGAGTTCGGAACTATGTTCAACCAAAGACCCGAAACGTTTACGTGGCGGCTGGTGCACGTTAAATTGGTCGCGGCCTCAATTTCCCTCTCGTTGGCTTGATGTGGAAGTGAGGCCAGTAGGTGCCAGCTCAGGCGTTGACCTCGTAATCTTACTATGGGTTAAAATTACAAGTTATCGTCCTTCGATCTTTCTTCCGGAATTGATCATGGACTGTCGCCAATAGCCTGATGTGTGCCAATTGGCTACTGGTTACGTACTACAACTGGCTACGTAAATTCAACTACTTGCCTATCTAAATGTAAAAAAGTATGAGGCATAATTCACTCCAAGTACTAAAATCTAATATTTCCTTCGCTTTTGAACTTCATTGTGTCCTGGTTTTATTTTGAGATCAAAAAATGTTTTATTTTATTTCTCATAAATATAAATTTGTAAAAAATTGGGATTGCTTGCATTTGAAAATATCAAGACGTTATCTGTTGTTTAGTTATTGTTTTTTTAAATATTCTTAGCAGTTTCGAGTTTATATTCAACGTTTCACTGATTCAATGTTCTATGAATTTTGTAGCACATTCTCTAATCTGATTTCTAGGTTTTGCTTGAATTCAATTGGCTTATCGACTGAATAAATAAAATATCTTCATTTCGAGTTGAGTTTTTATCTCTAAGTGGTGCGATGTATAAAAGTTATAACACCACTGCAGCAAAGCACTGTTTAAATCATATCTTGAGTTTTACTGTGGCAGTTAATTTTGTTTGTTAAACATGAGAATTTTGATGCGATTTCGCCATTTTTCCTAACGCGATGCGGGTTCAACTATTCTATTATCTTCGAATGGGAATTATACCTTGACTTTTACTTTGGCTGTAGTTTTATTTGTTAAACACGAGAAAATTTGGATTCGATTTCGCCATTTTCTTGCTTTTCCTTTCGCGACGCTTTCGTATTCCACTATCTTTGAATAGAATAAATACCTATCCTTTATCCTCGTTTTATTCGGTCCCTTTATTTAAATCTTATTGAAATCAACAGACTTTTCGGACTGCTAAGAATGAATTGAAGAGTCCCGGGTTTCTCTGAATAAGAAAGAATAAACCGACGGAAAAAGAAATTCGACTTCGAATTTTCCTCCATTTGTAACCATCAGTTGCGGCGTAAAGCGACTCCGCCCACCTCACCATGACGTCATTTATTACTTCTTAAAAGAGCTTCGACTACCCAATAGGACGCCTTGTCTCAGAATCCGCAATAATAATTCTTCATCTCTTTCGCGGGGTTACGAAAAAACGTTCTTTCTTCCAGAATACTCCGGCTCAAATCGTTATTATTAATCCTCTCGTCATATGTTTTCTCCGCTAAGTGAGTTCATGCCGAAATAAACTACGTCGTGACTGCTTAAAGGAATTAAATGATTCATTTTTATTTCCGCTTCATTCGATTCTTTTATTCTGAATCTTTATTAAGTTTCGTTTCTCGTAATAAACGCGCTTGTATTTTCTTTCTATCTTTTTTTTTAACGGTGGATACGATCTCGGCGAAATTCGGAACAGCTCAAAGGGAGATGTTCTAATTCTCCGTATTTACTTATGGAAGGAAAATGGAGACTCATTTTGCGGAGCTCTTCGTTTCATCAAAGCTCTAAGCGTTTTCTGTGAGCTCTTTTAAAGAAGGCGGAGGAGATGCTTCGTAGCTGGAATTGGAAGCAGAACTCATCACGGTGGACCAAAACGACGTTAATTAAAAATTACAGTCCTTACCTCACCTGATCACGGTAGAGATAAAAAAAATACCTTTTTAACTATGCATGTAATGATTCGGAATTAAAAGTTTCGTTTGACCTTATTGCATTTTTTTTGTTTGCCTGAAACCTTTGATATTCGCTTGTATTCTGGTTGCTAACTAAACGACCAATTAGTGAAGGGTATCGTTCATAATGTATTAAATGAAACGGAGAAAGGAACAATATGGGTACTTTTCCGTTATTGGCCATATCAAAACACTTCGACGCCAATTTGGCTCATTTTTGCTTCTTTCTTGGCGCTATTTGTTTTCATGTCGGCTTTTTGGGTTTTTTTTTGCGCCATTTTACCTTATTCCTTTGTTAGTGCAATGCAATTAATAATTCTAGATTTGCCAAGAGATGAACATGCGGCAATATTATTTCTTCAAGAAAGAAATATTCGTCATAAACCATTTGAAATTACAAAAATATGACTGAAGCCGAATTGGTTATATAGCCTTTCATGGCGGGTATTAAATATACCAAAACTGTCGAGCGTTTGTTGGGTTGTGCAAAATAGCTAAATAAATGTCCAAGAGGTACTACCGCCAGACTGAATGTATGTGGCGTTGGTTATATTCTAAAGGGGAAATGTTCTATGCTATGTTTTTGGCAAGCTCCAAGAAATAAGCAGAAATGCACCAAATCGGCGAAAAAGTTTGTTGGTATGGTTATAACAGAAAAGAATCGCAATCTAATTTTGTATTGGTTGGTGAAGAGCATCATTCAAGGGGTGCGTATTGAGCATAAAACCATCAAACTTTCGTTATAAAGTCTGAGCTGTGTTGTAAGCCCTTGGATGTAATTGGATTTATGTATCAAGTTGGATGCTTATTAAAATTTAATAAACTCAGCACATACATGGTTGGTTTTCTTCGGAAATTCTACTTACATTTGAAAGCATGAATCTCTTTTTAAAGCATGAAAGTTCTTCAAGCAGGAATTGTATTTTGTGAACTATTTTTATTTGTTTTGAGTTTGTACCTATTAAACCTGAGTCGGGAGAAATCTTCGTTTCGAAGGTGACGAGTCTTACGTATTCGGCTCTGGCATTTGATTCTTATTATGCATACTCTATTACATATTTTCTAGAAATTTGAACCACTTATCTTGGCATATGAACCATTCTATATGGCATTTAACCATCTTATCCTGGTACTCAATCATTCTATTCAAAAGCAATCAACGCTGTTCCAGAGAAAACAGTTACCAGAGAATGAGTTCTTTTTAAAAGTTTTGATTTTGGTTTTGAGTCTTGAAAGCATAACCAAAAGAACTTTTTGCTTTAAAAACTGACAGAAAATGGAAAACTTGCCCTAAACATCCAACTCCTCAAGATGCCTAAACTACCAGTACCGAAACAACCAATGCCTTAAGATGCCCAAACAGCTAATGCCCCAAAATGTCCTAACAAACGATGGCTCAAGATACTGAAACAACCAATGCCTCAAGATGCTCAAGCAATCACTACCTCAAAATGCTCAAACAATCACTACTTCAAGATACTCAAACAATCACTACCTCAAAATACATAACCACTCAATGTCTCAAGATGCATAACCACTCAATGTCTCAAGACTCATAACCACTCAATGTCTCAAGACTCATAACCACTCAATGTCTCAAGACTCATAACCACTCAATGTCTCAAGACTCATAACCACTCAATGTCTCAAGACTCATAACCACTCAATGTCTCAAGATGCGCAACCATTTAATGTCTCACGATGTAAAACCATTCAATATGCTTAAACAACCAATGCTTCAAGATGGCCAAGCAACCAATACCTCAAGATGGCCTAACAACCAATACCTCTAGATGGCCAAACAACCAATGCCTCTGGATGACCAAACAAGCAATGCATCTGGATGGCCAAACAAGCAATGCCTCTGGATGGCCAAACAAGCAATGCCTCTGGATGGGCAAAAAAGCAATGCCTCTAGATGGCCAAACAAGCAATGCCTCTGGATGGCCAAACAAGCAATGCCTCTGGATGGCCAAACAAGCAATGCCTCTGGATGGCCAAACAAGCAATGCTCTAGATGGCCAAACAAGCAATGCCTCTAGATGGCCAAACAAGCAATGCCTCTAGATGGCCAAACAAGCAATGCCTCTAGATGGCCAAACAAGCAATGCCTCTAGATGGCCAAACAAGCAATGCCTCTAGATGGCCAAACAAGCAATGCCTCTAGATGGCCAAACAACTAAAGGCCCAAATGCCATGGCATTTGTTGATCCTTAAGTCGTTACATATCTCGCGCTTATCTCATCTACATAAACTAAATAAATTTCAAACTGTACCAAAGTAAAATACTTTTTGCAACTCGGGAAAAAAAACCATAAGACGTCCCATCATTACACGCCTGACTTTTGGCTCCCAATTTTCAACTCCAGTCTAGATCTAGTCTATCGTGTCGGTTTATATTTATACTACACTCGGACAATAGGGCAAAGGCAATCGGATTTCCTTCCGCAGTTCGCATCCATCTACATTTCAAATCCCAGATGCCGTCCGTGATTGTCCTCGACTGAGGAACACGAGTATAAATGCCACCATTGGTCCCTTCTCAAAGCAGCGGGTCTGTCTCCACGGCGGAGGAACAAATCCAATTTTCTTCGACGCCATCCCCTGAGTGTGCGCGAGGTGCAGAATGAATGCAAACAAGGGCCAGGAAAGCGTGCCTCCTCGAACAACTACCCCAGCAGATTCTTTCAATTCAAAGGCCCGTCTCTTGTTATTTTATGCCTTTTTTCCCTCCTTCTGTCCCTTCCTTAAGACGACGGGAGTGCGTTCTCCATTTGCTGCGTCAACACCAATCAATTGTTCATCTTTCATTCCGTCCTCTTTTCCTTGCTACGCTTCCTTTATTTTCCTCACCGCTGCGACGGGGATAAAACGCAAGAGGGGGAGGATGTTGAGAAAAGGAGTATTCCTGTGTGGTCGTGTTGGTTATCGGTTGCTGTTGAGGGGCTCCTGTGCCTACGGTAAGTATACGAAGGGAAAATCGTTGGGGTTTTGGTGGATATTAATATATATGTTACCGCTAAAGCTCGAAAGCCGTTATTTGCCCATTACATAGGTAATCTGCAGATTAACTGATTTGCTCCGTTAACGCGCGGAATCAAGTGTTTTCCACATTTAACCTAGATAATGTGCACATTAACGGCTTCCGCATCGTTAAAGTTCAAAAGTTTGTTTCTCTCATTTCCTTTCCCTACACCTTCCCTTTCTCCCTCTACTGTGAGTTTGGTTTCGCCTGTTTCTCTCATTTCCTTTCCCTATACCCTCCACTTTTAGTTTTAGTTCGATTTCGTCAGCGTCTTGTCGTCGACGGTTTTATTTATTTCTTATAATTTGCGTCGGCTGCCAGTGCGTAGCATAGTTAATTCTGTTTTCAAATTCGTTTCTGCCTGTTATCGCGTGAATTTGTGTCGCAATTGTTTTTAAAGCAGATAAATTTTACTCCTAGTATGCAAGCAAGCATCGAATTAGTGAGTAAAATGAAGAAAAGATTGATTGATTCTCTATCAACTAATTTGTTGATTGTATTAACTTAATTCTTTAGATATCGAAAAATAAATAAATAACAGATGTTAATTTAAGCGTACAGAAACGTTGCTGTTCCAGCAAGGATCTTATTTTCACTGTAACGAGTGCCTAGTAGGTAATGTGCATATTATTTAGGTAATTTGCAGAGTACCTAGGTAATTTGATAAAGGAAACAATTTACGGCGCTTTAACGGATCACCCTAGTTATTCTGCACTTTACCTAGACAATCTGTAGAATAACTGATTACTGCACTTTAGCGGTAACATATATATTAATGTCCACCAAAACCCAACGATTTTCACTTCGCATACTTAACGCCATAAAAGTCTGTAAAGTTTATTTTGTCGCTCTATGGTCATGTTTTACTTCACGTGGGCTAAAAATGCTGGGATAAATCATATATGCCGGTTTCTGAAGGTGCCACTTAATCCTCCTGATTGTTATTTCTATTAGGTAACTCGTCATTAGCAAAACTCACCAGATCTAGATAGACGATATATCGTGATACCACTACTTGACAGAGGCTGCAACATGACATGGAGCGTTGTCGTCCTGAAAGTAACATTCGTACATTCCATAAAATTGCCAGAGCGTAGGAAGAACCTGATTGTCCAAAATGTTCATGTAGGCGTCGGCGTTCAATTGATCAGGAACAACATGCAATGGTCCCAGGCCATATCACGAAAAACACCCCCAAATAAGCAGTCGGATTTTATGCAAATCCGCTGGCGTCTGTTACATTATTGTAGGGTAATGTATACATTCCTCTTGATTTGAATGTCAATAAATGCTATCAAATGCCTAAAATAAATAGTGCTGACTCCGGTAAACCACAAGTCAAACCCTTAAACAATTGTTGGTAGGTTATCTGGTCTTGGTCATGAAAAAAACCATTCTAAAACATTCATTGCTTTGAAATGCGCTTGTTTATCTGATGACACCATAAAACGCCATCTCCACAATTTTGCATTTTACATTTTGATGCAACGTTATTTTTACTTCACATATTCTAATTTTGTGCAAATGGATTTATTTTTGACCATTTTTATGCTTTATCCCTTAATTTATTGTGCTGGAAAAAAAAAGTTAGGGCTGAGTGTGTTGTTGAGTTAGGGTTAAAAAACTGTTTTGTAATCATTCGAATATCTTAAGCCTGAAGTTGGGAATGATTTGAGCATATTTTTCATGAAACGTTTAACAACTTTCATCGCAATGTATTCTGTATTCATACCTGTGTTCAGGATTTCGAGCGACTTAATTTTATTTAAGAAAGTGAACTGAATGTTTTTATTTATTACGGCGAAAAGAGGCTTCGAAGTAATTGCAGATTCGTGCATTAAACATAACATCAAAAAACACGTCCAGTGGAACGCATTTTAAACAGCTGTCATTTCGAATTTTAAAAGAATTACAGCACCACTTTTAGTGATTGTGCCGCTGCTTATATTCTAATCAAGAGCATAAGAAGCTTTTTTTTTTTTTTTGCCACCTGCATTAACGGGAGGCAGCTGCCTTCTGAGCATAAAGAAAGGCAAATTTAGTGATAGATGTTCCTTTTTTCCTTTCTACGTAGCGACGTATTAGAGATGCATTTCCCCTGGGTAACTATAGCTTCCAGAAACTTCTCGCATCACTGCCGAAGAAGTGGATGCATGCTTCGGAAGTCTTTTTTTTTTCTCTTCTTTTCTTCTTGCTTCTCGCCTTTTTCTCTGTTGCTAAAAATCTCGTTAGTTATACGTTTTATTTTAGTAGCCTTTTTTTTTTCTATTCCATCTTACCCCTGACTTTTAAAAAATACGTATGACTTTTTCACACTTTTCTCTTTTGTTTGCCCTGGAGGCAAGGGAACTTTTATTCCATATTGCCATTTTTTTTCCCGTGAAAATTATTTTTTTTATGCTTTTACCTCTTCTGAGTTCAGGTGTTTAGTTTTTTATTTTGCCGAGGACTTGTCCTTTCCGAAGTGATCAATAATTTCAAAGAATTTTAACACGACGGATAATTCCTCTTATACGACAGTAACGATCTAGAGGCTGGTGCACGCTTAATATTCTGTGGCCTCACGTACTCACGTTGGCGTAGTGTGGAAATTTGGAGAGTGGTTTGCCAGCTCAAGTGTTCCCTCGTTATCTGACCGTGGTTCAGAATTACGTGATGTTGTCATTGGATCTTTCCCTTTAGGAATGATCCTGAACCGTCGTCAATAGACCGTTGTGTTGCTGCAGTACGACGTTAATTGAAATACCTACCTACTAGTTTCTACATGTTGCTGATCAGCATTTTTCAACCCCACCCCATCAGTTTGTTTAAATCATGCGTTAACCTAAATTTATTTGGGCCGCGGTAGATGGTTGAAGAGTAACGGATTAGCAACCGGAGGGTTCCGAGTTCAAATCCAAAGACTGTCGTTGGGCTGCTGTAAGTTAAATGTGTTGACCTCAAATGTCCTCACGTCGGCTAATGTGAAAGTTTGGAGAGTGGGGTGCCAGCTCATGTGTTCCCTTGACATCTGTCTGTGGTTCAAAATTGCGTGGTGTTGTCCTCGGGTCTGTCCTCTCGGGTTTGATTTAGAACCGTCGCCAATAGTCCGATCCACTCATTTACCCCAGACGGACAAACACCTATGCCTTAGCTCTGATTTGAACCAGGAGCTTTTCGATCCATCGGCTTGACCACTCAACCGATTGGTCGGCGTTAAAGAAAATTTAAAAACAATGCCTTTGATGACATCAAAATGTATCTACCTTACTATTTTAGTTTCTCTTTTCTGTATTTTAGGAGGAATATTTTGGCTTTATACATGTCGGCCTTGAATCCATATTGGTAAGCTGAGTGGCCTGGGTCGTAATTTTTTTTAATATCTAACCCTCAAAGTGGTTTTGACGAGATATTTCGTCCATCAAGATCTGGCCAGTTTTACAATGGGTACAAACCCGATTTGGTACACTTTTTGGTCTGTGTCGTAAAAAAGGAAATATTTTATACTCAACTCTGCAAGTTACTTCGATGAGATATCTCATTCATTAAGGTATGACCAATTTTGCTAATAACAAGATATCTCGTCATCAAAATTTTGCTGAATTTTAGGTGATGACGAGATTACGATGTGGTCCGTTTTTTTTTTCTAATGACACGAGACGACGGGATCTTGAGGAACGATATATCTCGTCCCTTATAGATAGGAAGGTTCTTGATATGAATCCAGGTCATGGCATGTATGTTTGTAAGCGTATGGTGTAGAGGCGGTTGGTGCACCTTAAATCTGTCGTTTCCGAAAGTGCTCACATTGGGTTGGTGTGGAAGTTTGAAGAGTGGGGTGCTAGCTCAAATGTTGCCTCGTCATCTGACCGTGGTTCAAAATTACGTGGCGATACACCGAATGGCTTAAGCTGGGATGGTGGTAACTAGTTGAATATCTCGTCCCTCAAGTTCTCGTCAGCTTTGCTAATGAGAACATACATCGTGGAGCCAACAACCAGTGGGATTAAGGACAAAATGTCCACTTTTGAAGAGCTTATAAAAAAAATCGACATTTTTGAATTTTCGTACTAGCTTGAGATACCAGTTCTGTAACTCCTACCAGCTTTCAGGCTCTAAAATTTCCAATTTAGAAATAAAATGATAAAATATTTCCCTTCCAAACACCGCTGTCTCAATATGTGTAGCAGTACTTCGAGAAAGGAATTTAAGGATGAAGACAAATTCCGCCTTCGAAACTGCAACTCGACCCGAATTCTTAATTTACTTCCTCTCTCCGTCGACGACACAAATTAGACCGCCTCTTACAAAACCTTTCGAGTGAGATATCGCTGTTATGCAGATGAATTAAAAATACATATTCATCGGCGGCTCAGTATGAGATTCAAAATGGCGCCGTTTCGTTTCCATTCTTTTATCGTTCGACGGAAGCCTGCTGCCACTGCCGGTAAACTAAACTCCTTCCGGCGTTTAACATAATTCGCTCATGTAAATGCAATTAGGCATTGCCTCGCCCGAGGGTTAGAGCTCTTTTAGGGTTAGGAGCGAAATAAAATGCATATGTCGGCGCGCGTACTAGATTGAGATGGATTCTTTTTGTTTCAAGTTCTCGATTTTTTTTCCGTCTTTTGTATTATTTTATCATCTTTGTTTCGCGGACATGATGGCTTAGTATGTTTAAATGATAGAATGGGGTTTGGTAGTTTTTAGTCTACCCCTATCCACGAATTCTATTTTTTTTTGTTGGTTCGGAATCTTATCTGCTTTTTGTTCGATGTGTGAATAATTATGAATTTGTAATAAATACAAAATTTTGATTCGAAAAAACGAAAAACTTGAGGAATTAATTCCTTAAAAATGAACAACTGCGTGCTTTAGGGAAATGCAAAAAAAATATTTATTTGTAATAGTTTTCGCCAAAAGAGTCAGTAATTGCTATAACTATTGTGGAATCCCAGTATTTAGAAAATTACAAGGCATCCTCGGATCTTTACTTTACGGATTGATTTCGGACCGTCGCGGATAGCCCTGTGTGTTGCTCCATATATTTTCGAAAACGGAAAATCCTTTCCTAAGGACGCCAATTTCGAAGTTTTGACGCCAAGCCGTCGAAACCTTGGAAGAAAAACACCGGAATCTTTTATATTGTTGAAAGCTTAACACGTTCGATGTCGATCTCGCGTCAGCGCGTGGTGTAGAGTGGTCTCAGAAGCAAGCCAGTCACGCGTTCGCCTGGGAAGAGCTGCGCCACACCATCTGTTCACCGCTTCAATTGCCATTATGCCGACCTACCGGTATAGTGGTTAAGGTGTTAGCCTCTAGATCGGTAGGTTCCTGGTTCGAATCCGGGTCCGGCCATGGATGTCGGTAAGCGTATGGTGTAGAGGCGGCAACTTAAATCTATCGTGGCCGAAAGTCCTCACGTTGGGTTGGTGTGGAATTTTGGAGAGTGGGGTGCCTGCTCAGGTGTTGCTTCGTCATCTGACCGTGGTTCAAAATGACGAGGTGTTGTCCTAAGATCTTTCCCTTGAGGGACTGATCCCGGACCGTCTTCAATAGCCCGTTGCCTTGCACTAGTACGACGTTAACTAGAATTACCCTTACCATCAATTGCCATTATATATTAGGTGTTGGGAAGGTATTGGCTTGGAGTAAAGGTTGGAAGCTAGTTGTAAAGGTATGTGGTTTTTCGAATTTATAGCATTATTAGTTATTAAAAAAATGTTGTAATATGAGTTGTGAAGACGATAGTTCTGTTGGACCTTCACGCCCCACTCCCGAAAAGAAAAATGCAATCTAATAACCCTCTAACAGATGAGGAAATTGCAAATTTGTTGCCTGAGCTTTCGACAATCTATTCTGGTATTGGCACACACTTTTCAATCATATTTGTTAAAGAATGTAAGTCGGCTTCTGGGAATGGTAATGGTAATTTTAGTTAACGTCGTACTAGAGCAACACAACGGGCTATTGACGACGGGCCGGAATCAGTCCCTTAAGGGAAAGATTCGAGGACAACACCTCGTAATTTTGAACCACGGTCAGATGACGAAGCAACACCTGAGCTGGCACCCCACTCTCCAAACTTCCACGCCAACCCAACGTGAGGACTTTCGACCACGACAGATTTAAGGTGCACCAGCCGCCTCTACACCATACGTTTACAAACACCCATGCCCGGACCCGGATTCGAACCAGGAACCTTCCGATCTAGAGGCTAACACCTTAACCACTATACCGGTTGGTCGACCGGCTTCTGGGAAAAACCCATTTCTAATAGGCGGGGCAGTAACTATCAACACAAATTTAACGTGACCGGCCAGCAAATGTGTTAAGAAAATATTTAAAGAAATTTAAATTTTTAAATTAAAAGCTATCTTCAACATCTGTATTATGCTTGGCACATTTCACGTTTTAGCCTATTCACTTTATGACTGAATAGCTAAAATGGGGTTTAAGAGCTTTTTATGCCACTATTTTTAAAAATTCATGACACTATTTCACCAAGTGCTTGTTCTGCGGCAGCCCTGTACGACGTGCTTGCGGCATTAAAATAAAAGGTTTTCACTGTGTAAAGAGCGTAAAAAGTAAAACAAAGGCGCAATCACATCTGTAAGGCTGATAACATCGCAGGCGACGTGGCTTTCGAGAGGTTTTTTTAGTAACTAGCGCCCCCTCGTTCTTCAGTTTCAGTTTTTATCGGCAGCCTGCTATCTTTATTCTCTGTCGTGTTTCTAACAGTCCAAGTGTTTTTCGTACCTCGAGTGTTAATCTGATGTAAGGAGGTTAGTTGAACCGAGGCTCGGCTTTTCGACTCGGGAGACTGGAAGAGGAAAAAGTCTCGCTTTTTTTTTCTGCTTTTTTTAGTGTCCATAAACGTGATGAAGACTTTTACCTCCGCTTTCTCCTAAACCCTCTGGCCCCTTTTATGGGAGTTTGTAAAAGTGTCTCTCTTGACTTTTATATCACTCTGCTGAAGACGTATGAAGGAGAATTGTTTTTTTTTCGTAGGTGCACATTGATTATTTTAACGGTGCTCTGTTTGTGTGTATTTTAAGCTGTCTCACGCGGTTGGTGTAAAATTGGTGGGTGTGTTAACTTTAATCTGTGCTTTGTGCAATTGGTGCCTGCTATTAAAAATTGTAAGTTAGTGCCAGAATACGTCCACTGTTAGGTCTAAAACTGGTATAGTGGTCATGCCATCGAGGGAATATAAAAGTAGAGATACCAAAACTAGCAGTAGAGTAAAAAAGCGGGTTCAAAAACAGCGGTGGAATGTGTTGTCATCACCGAAAGTGACGTCATTACAAGTTGTGTTGTTTTTCTCCTAGTGGAGGTGAGTTGTGTCTGAAGTCGCGCCATATGGAGTTGAGTTTTTTTCCTGCTTTGAGTGGAGTTGAGTTGTTCGTTTTGTTTTTGATGTTTTTAATGGTTTTTAACCGAGAGATGACAACGCTGACAGAGACTTATACGTGGGCGGTGGAGCTTAAAGTCATCACGAGTTGAGTTGCTTTACGTTACTTTTAAAAAGCTCTGACAAACCCACATGTTCTGTCCAGCCACCTGCAACTTCACAGCAGATTGAGGGCCTATGACCCGGGTTCTTCAAGCACTCTAAAACCGTCCAGACCATTTTTTTTTCGCCGGTGTAGTTACCAAGATTCATCTGATTAGTCCACTCCATTTTTTTTTTTTTTTTGGACAAAGGTGTGGGAACCATGATTGCAAAATAGTATAAAACCGCAGCAGAGAGCCCCTCATCGTCCGTTGTCTATCGTTTCCGCGGGTCCAATCCCTTCTTTATTTCCGCTCTCCCCTTTTCTCTTCCTGACCCGGGTGACCTTTCAGCGACAACCCCCGCCAACGTCCCTAGAGAATGTACCGTTCCCACTGCCAAACATTCCACCCTGTGTTGGCAGGAGAACCTCAGAACCTCACAGTGGCGCAGGTTCGATTCCTGTCGTGTGCATGACATCCCTGGTGTATTTCTCTCTTCTGTGTATGTCTGTCTATTACTTGATTCTGCATGTTTTGTGTCTGGCGCCGTATGGGCATATACACTACCCTACTAATAATGGACCGAACAGCAAGATGTGATGGAAAGAATTCATGCTTTAATACGGGGATGGACGTGCTGCAATTACACTAGCAACCTTTCTGGGCAGACTTTCAACAAGGTTTCGATACACAGCTGTGGGTATTTGTGCCCATACCCGCCGGAAGAATGTCGCCAGCTCACTTGTAGATTTCGTTCGTGGTTCCCTAATCCGTATGCGTCGCTCTAACTCGTACCATAAATGTTCTATGGGGTTTAGGTCGGGACTCTGAGCAGGCCATGGAAGACGTTTTACATCCATATCTCGATACCACTGCTCGACAGATGTTGCAACATGACACGGGGCGTTGGTAGTCCTGGAAGTAACATTCGTCCATTCCATAAAATTGCCAGAACGTAGGAAGAACCTGATGGTCCAAAATGTTCATGTAGGCGTCGGCGTTCAATTGACCAGGAAAAACATGCAAAGGTCCCAGGCCATACCACGCGAAATACCCCCAAACAAGTAGTCGGATTTTATGCAAATACGCTGGTGTCCGGTCCATTATTATAAGGTAGTGTATATCTAGATTCTAAATGACGTAGGCCCAGGATACGGAAAGCGGAACATGGATATTTTTCCATCGGCATACGAAATCGCAGATCTATCTTCGGTCATACACTGTCGCAGCTCGTCCAAACTTTCCCATTGCGCCATAGCACCCAATCAACCACTCACACACACGCAACTGTGCAGTATAACAGCATGGTTCAACTCCGCCCTTTCATTTACCAGATTCGCCTTCGTTTGTTTGACTCCTCCATTATTCCCGCTGGAAAAATGTTGCCAGCTCAGTTGTAGATTTCGTTCGTGGTTCCCTAATCCGTATGCGTTGCTCTAACTCGTACCATAAATGTTCTATGGGGTCTCTGAGCAGGCCATGGAAGACGTTTTACATCCATATCTCTATAGCACTGCTCGACAGATGTTGCAACATGACACGGGGCGTTGGTAGTCCTGGAAGTAACATTCGTCCATTCCATAAAATTGCCAGTGCGTAGGAAGAAACTGATGGCCCAAAATATTCATGTAGGCGTCGGAGTTAAATTGACCAGGAAAAACATGCAAAAGGTCTCAGGTCATACCACGATAAACACCCCCAAACAAGCAGTCGGATTTTATGCAAATCCGTCGGTGTCCGGTTCGTTATTGTAGGGTAACCATATCCGTTGCACCATAAAATCCCAAAACCAACCAGGACTGTCGCCAATAGTACGTTGTTTTGCCTCCAGCGTGGCATTAACTAACTACCTACCTACCTTTGTTTATGTTTCAGTAATCTCAAAAGTTTAAGTGTCTGGAATCCTTAAGTATTTCCCGTGCACGTTTTAAGCGTTATGGTCGATTGGACGAGGTAGCACCCAACTAAAATTGAGAGCACAAGAGATTTTAGGGAACAACATTTCCAGGATCGCGAAGGCCGATAAGTGAAGAATTCTCCGGTAAACGAGGGTCGCAATCGAATCTCCGGAACAGGACACGGCTAAGTAAACACCGGCGCCGACGAAAATTAGAGATATTTAATTAAGTAAATGACGATTTCCAGCCCGAGCGAGAGATCTATTAATTGAAAGATTGCGCGAGTTTCGGCGTCAGTTTCGATACATTCCGAGAGTTTTCGCCTCAGCAGAAGTGGCGCAGCTTCGGCGTAAACTATATCACGATGGGACATAACTGGGATATTGATTGCGCCGATAAAACTCCGGCGTGGGATGCAGGAGCCTGTGAAAGATTTAATTATGTTTTTGGGATAACCTTTCACAAGACGCCTACGCTGGAGATTAAATTATTTAGCGGAGTGATTTTATTGCAGAGCTGCGTTACTTATCGGGATGAGGATAAGGAATATGACGATGGCAAGTTTCTTCCATCCTTCCAGAGGACATGAAATTGGCAGGAAAATACATTTTCGTACCGATTTCAATTAAGCAGGACTATGGTGATTGAATTTGAATAATACTGATTGGATTTTGGCCTTTTGTAAAACAATAAGGTTTCGAATCATATCGAATCGCGCCCCGGCTAGAAAAGCGACACAACTCAAAATTGCAGAATTTGAGAAGCATCAACAAAAAGGTTGGTATAAAACTTGTATTTAAATAGGATAATCTTCTTTTAAGTTTTAGGTAAGTATTTATGGTTGTAACTTCTATTATTCCATAGAATAGTACCCTGTATTACTATTCTATTATTCCATAGAATAGTAATACAGGGTGTCCATAAAAAGATGTCCCAGTTTCAATGGTACATTATAACATTTTAATTTAGACTATTTACAACAAATCATATCAAACTAGGGGCCCCGCCCCCTGCTCGCTAACGCTCGCCAACCCCCGGTGGATTGCTTCGCAATTCTCATTGGTTCGCTGCGCGAACCTATGCTCGCTTCGCTCGCATCAATGAAGACACGTGTCCTAGCAAAAGGGATTGTTTACAAAATAAGATATTCCAAAAAAATATTTTTCAAATCTAAATTTGTTGTATTACATAAAAGATATATACAGTACCTCTGGAATCAGAATTTAAATGAAAACTTTCAGCAAAATTTTACTCGCAATGTGGACGCTGCTTTGGAAATTGAATACCCAGCATGTTGTTTGTGTGTACATTTCCCCAGTACTCGAGCCACCCATACACTTTTTGACCGAGTTTGTTGTCGAAAGTTGTAGTGCATGCGTCTTGTTGTACTATAATTGTTTTTAAATAGCCCTGAAAAGATCCTCCGCTTTCTTAGATTTCTATTACAAACCGCAACAGCTCGTCTAAAATTCATTTTTTTCAATAAAATTTCATCCGATAACACTATAGATTCAAATGAGTCGCGAGGCTCCTAGTAAACAAACAATCGCACAATGTTGCCAAAACGCGGTTACAAATAACGTCTTTTTTGCGTGCCACGTTAGAGAAATATATACAGGGTGGTCCCGAATTCATGGTACAAACTTTAATGGTAGGTACAGGACATTGTAACAATGATTTATTGTATAGGAATGTATAGTCGCAAGTGACGCGGTGAGGCGTAAACAGGGGAAATAAAAGGAAAGAGAAATGGAGTGATCGGTTGGTATCATTGCCGGTAGAGGGCAGTAGATGTCTAGCCGCTGTTGAACATGATGCATCGCAGTAGGGAAAAGCGCCATTCACAATTGTGCTGCCGTAGACGATGGGTGACTTTACGTATGCAGAAAAAGCAGACATGCATTACATGTACGGCCGTGCAAATGGTAACGGCAGAGCTGCGTTACGAATGTATCGCGCGGAGTATCCTGATCGACGAATGCCGGATCATAGAATTTTTCAACGGTTACATCGTCAACTTTGTGAAACAGGTGCGTTCGACGTCAACAGACATGGCGCTGGTCGAGTAAGAGCTGTACGCACTCCAAGGCTGGAAGAAAGCATCTTGAACATTGTGGCTGATAGACCCGAGTCAAGCACAAGAACTGTTGCGCGTGACGTAGGTGTGAGTCATCAGACTGTATGCAGAGTGTTAAACGAAAATCGCTTACACCCCTTCCATTTTCAGAAAGTACAAGCATTGAATCCGGCAGATTATCCTCGCCGCGTGAACTTCTGCCTGTGGGTGATGCAGCAATGTGCGTTGCAGCCGGATTTCGTAGATTATGTGCTATTTACAGATGAAGCGACATTTTCACGCGAGGGTGTCTTTAATGCGCACAATTCCCATGTGTGGGCAACCGATAATCCACATGCAACGCGTCGACATGCGTTTCAACAACGTTTCAGTATTAATGTGTGGGCTGGTATTGTGAACGACTTTTTGATTGGCCCATACTTACTACCCACGCGGCTCACTGGCGGAAGCTATCTTATTTTTCTGAAAGAAGTGTTACCACAACTGCTGCATGATGTTCCGATCGCCATTCGTAACCGCATGTGGTTTCAGCACGATGGGGCGCCAGCACACTTCAGCATTGATGTACGGAATTACCTGAATGCCACGTTTGGTACTCGATGGATTGGGCGTGGTGGACCAGTCCCTTGGCCACCCCGATCTCCCGATTTATCGAGCCTCGATTACTTTTTATGGGGACATCTAAAGCATCTTGTTTATGAGACTCCAGTTGACTCAGATGAGGATCTCGTCGCTCGCTTATCTGTAGCTGCTGCAGGTGTGCGTGAAATACCAGGCATCTTTGAACGTGTACGCCAATCGCTCCACCGACGCTGTCAAGCATGTATCGATACTGGTGGACGCAATTTTGAACAATTACTGTAAACATGACACTTGTCAACAACGCTTTCAATAAAATCTTTGTTTTTCCTTTCGGCCGTTATTTCCCCTGTTTTCGCCTCACCGCGTCACTTGCGACTATACATTCCTATACAATAAATCATTGTTACAATGTCCTGTACCTACCATTAAAGTTTGTACCATGAATTCGGGACCACCCTGTATATAGATTGAAGGTAAACTCACCTAGTTTTTCTTATAAATGTTCAATATGTGCACCTTTAGTTATACGGCACACATCCAACATAAAGTCCAATTCTTACCATAACAAGGTTGGCTTATATGAATATATTGAAAGAATGGCTCTTTCACCAGTTAATAGAGGGCGAACCTGTAAAATTTATTTGGAAACAGGATAAAGCCCGTCCCCATTGGAATCTCTTTGTACGAGAGTGGTTGAACGTCGAAGTCCCTGACCATTGGATGGGTCGTAATGGTCGAGACGACAGAGCTCTTTTTCTCTGGCCTCCACGTTCACCTGACATAACGCCATGCGATATTTTCCTTTGGGAATTTATAAAAGATCGTGTCTATGTTCCGCCGCTACCTAATGATTTGCCAGAGTTGAGACACAGAATTGAAGAGGCTATTGCTTCGGACTTGTTATCCAAAGTGTGGGAAGAATTGGGCTTTAGGTTGGATGTGTGCCGTATAATTTATGATGCACATATGAACGTTTGTAAGAAAAACTAGGTGAGTTTATCGTCAATTTCATATATGATTTGCTGTAAAAAGTCTAAATTAAACTGTTGTAATATATCATTGAAACTGGGACATTCTTTTATGGACACCCTGCATAACACGCAGGGGCACCTCGTACATATTTTTCAATGAGTGACCCAAGTCAAAATTTTATTTTTTGACTTGGGTCACTTTTTTCTTGCCGGGGTGCGATGTGTTGCACTGACATACGTGTCAAAGAAAACGACATTATTTGTTCATTATCCAGCATCAACTAATATAAAACAATACAAAATCAAGTTTTCGTGTAGGTGAGTAGGCAGGTATTTTAACGTCGCACTGGAGGAACACATTGGCGACGGTCCGTAATCAATCCTTACGAAAATATCAGGTAATGGTAATGGTAATTTTAGTTAACGTCGTACTAGAGCAACACAACGGGCTATTGACGACGGTCCGGAATCAGTCCCTTAAGGGAAAGATTCGAGGACAACACCTCGTAATTTTTAACCACGGTCAGATGACGAAGCAACACCTGAGCTGGCACCCCACTCTCCAAACTTCCACGCCAACCCAACGTGAGGACTTTCGGCCACGACAGATTTAAGGTGCACCAGACGCCTCTACACCATACGTTTACAAACATCCATGCCCGGACCCGGATTCGAACCAGGAACCTTCCGATCTAGAGGCTAACACCTTAACCACTATACCGGTTGGTCGGCGGGAAAATATCAGGACACGACAGTAAGTGATTTTTAACCACGGTCAGATAACCTGAGCTGGCACCACATTCTTCCAATTGCCACATTACTCGCACATGAGGACAAACGAGGCCACGACAGATTTGACATGCACCAGCCCCCTTTATACTCGACGGTCTTTAGTGGGATTAGAACTTGCAACCCTCCGTTTGCTAATCCGTTACTCTTTCAACCGGACTACTGCTGCTCACGGGATTTATATTCGTCAAATTTCTTTTTGTTTAAACGTGCTTGATTTGAGCTATGGTTGTTTTAGGCGTTTTATTTGGAAAGGGCCAAAAAAAAAAAAAAAAATGTAGTGATAGGAAAGAGTAACGGATTATCAACCGTATGGTTACGAGTTCGATTCCTTCCAAAGACCGTTCACAAGGGGCATGGTACACGTGAAGTCTAGTCTGAAATGCCTTCAGGTTTGCGTAGTATGAAGAGTGAGGTGCCAGCTCAGGTGTGTTGCTCCAGTGCGACGTTAATTAAAATACCCACCTACCTTTTTTGTATTTGTAACACCATGACCAAATCTGACCCTTGAGCTGTGAAACACCAAACCACTCTACCAATTGGACTACCGCGGGCGCACCTTAGTCTCTAGATCGGAAGGTTCCAGGTTCGAATCCGGGTCCAGGCATGGATGTTTGTAAGCGTATGGTGTAGAGGTGGCTGGTGCACCTTAACCTGTCGTGGCCGAAAATCCTCACGTTCAGTTGGTGTGGAAGTTTGAAGAGTGGGGTGCCAGCTCAGGTGTTGCTTCGTCGTCTGATCTTGGTTCAAAATTACGAGGTGTTGTCCTCGAATCTTTCCCTTAAGGGATTGATCCCGTACCGTCGTCAATAGCCCGTTGTGTTGCACTGTGAGATTACCGAAAACGTAGTGATATTTCCTGCGTCTTCCACGTAGACTCGCTAGATCGGAAGGTTCCTGGTTCGAATCCGGGTCCGGGCATGGATGTTTGTAAACGTATGGTGTAGAGGCGGCTGGTGCACCTTAAATCTGTTGTGGCCGAAAGTCCTCACGTTGGGTTGGCGTGGAAGTTTGGAGAGTGGGGTGCCAGCTCAGGTGTTGCTCCGTCATCTGACCGTGGTTCAAAATTACGAGGTGTTGTCCTCGAATCTTTCCCTTGAGGGATTGATCCGGTACCGTCGTCAATAGCCCGTTGTGTTGCACTGTGAGATTACCGAAAACGTAGTGATATTTTCACCGTCTTTCATTATAGACTCGACGATCTCTCGTTTTCCCCCATCTAGGGGAAAATATAGGGAATTTATTTTTCAATAAAGCCTGCTTTATTTCTATCGTAAATCGCTTAATATCTGCTGGCGAGCGCGAGAGAAGCGAATTATTTTGGATTTCTCTCTTAAGTGTATGGCATTGTCTGTCTTCTTCCCCATCTGAGTGAAAATCAGTTTTATTGGAAAAGGGCGAGGTAGGAAACGCTATCGGAAATTCATTAGTCCGATCTCCGCTATTTTCGTTTTTCTGGGCGCAGTTCTTAATCTCGGAATGGCAGCACTTCTTACCCCTGTCTGTGAAACTCTTACGCGCTCTTTTTCAATCGCCGAATACGGTGTTGGTATTTTACGCCCGCTCTAGTTCGAATTGGTTTGTTACGACTTTACTATCTATCAGTTAGTTAAGTTAAATGGAATAATTAAGTTGGCTTTTGAAGTTGTCGTGCGTTTTTCTAATGTTTTCATTATATCTTGGAAGTTTATTTCAAACTTAGGCTTTTCGTTAAGGTGATAGACTGAAGGATTTTTAGCGGAGAGGATCGAAACAGACGGTCTGATTATTTTAGTGTTCAATTACTTTACTTATTTTATTATTTTACTGCTCCCGGACCGTTGCGCCGACCAACCGGTATAGTGGTTAATGTTATAACCTCTAGATCGGAAGGTTCCTGTTTCAAATCCGGGTCCGGGCATGGATGTTTGTAAGCGTATGGTGTAGAGGCGGCTGGTGCTGTTTAAATCTGTCGTGGCCGTAAGTCCTCACGTTGGGTTGGCGTGGAAGTTGGAAGAGTGGGGTGCCAGCTCAGGTGTTGCCTCGTCATCTGACCGAGGTTCAAAATTACGAGGTGTTGTCCTCGGATCTTTCACTTAAGGGACTGATCCCGGACCGTCGCCAATAGCCCGTTGTGTTGCTTTACTACGATGCTAATTAACTACCTATCTGTTCAATCGCGATTGAATGATGCATATCTGGATTTTATAAAATGTAGTTTTATCGTCGTTTTGGCTGCGTTCAATGTTTGATCTGATTGGGGTTGTCGAATCACAACTAACGGGCTGCGGTAGCCTGGTTGGGAGAGTAGCGGAATAGCAACCGGTGGTTTGCGTGGTCGGAACTAGGTCGTACCAAAAACCGTCGTGTACGTGGGGGCTAATGTACGTTAAATCTGTCTTCCAATCTCCTCTCTTTGGTGTGGTTTGGAGTGTGGGGTGGCAGGTCAGAAAGGCTCGAACACACTACGCCAGTAATTTAGTCGAGTAGCCAGTGAATAAGCAGTTAATATACCCAATTGTTAACATACCCAGCAGTTAATATACCAATACTATAAAATACCCAATTGGGTAAATACCTGAGTATCTACCCAGGATATTGACCCGCAAAAATAAATATACCCAGGCATTTTACATCGCTGATCACACCTCTGATCAATTTCATATCTAACATTGATACTCGGATAATTTTTCATTTTGCGTATTTGCTAAAAATATTTAACAAAAAAAAACTTTTTCCTACCTACCAACCCTGTGACGTCGCCGCCACCGCCACTGACCTTTGATTCCAAATTCCTGAAACATGTGCCCGAGCCCTGCTGACGAACAGCTGTCCCGTTTGTTTTGGGGTGCCTGTGATTTGTGGCTTGCGGAACGAGGGGTCTGCCGACAAAGGCAGAGACGTTGGAGAACTCGAGGGAAGCGGAGGTTTTTGTGTTTTGCGGTGCTCGTTGATGAGGCCGCGGCTGTCTTGCGCCTGTTTCGCACCATCCATGTCATAGGGATGCAAATCTCTAGTGTACAAAAGTGTCAATATAACTCTTTGCAAAATAAAATGCGTTATTTTTAAACTAGGCTGTTTCATTTCGTAGAAAGGCACCCCACTCGGCCCACTACGTTACAACCCCACTTAATATTTGTGCTCATGTTTCAGGAAATAGACCTTTTTTTTCATTTGGCCTTACTCTTAGATCAGCCGCTTTTGAGCTTTACACAGTAAGAGGGCAGTCTCATGCGAGATAGTACCCGAGCTGGCATCCCACTCTCCAAACTTCCTCCTTCATTTGAGGCCCCGACAGATCTAACATGCACTAGCCCCCTCTATACACGACGGTCTGTGGTTGGGGTCGAACTCGTTACTAGTGCGTTACTGTTCTACTCGGGCTACTAGGTTGTCTTAAAAAAAAAAACTAGAAAAATGTTTAGTTTTAAAATTTAAATTTCCTGGAGATCTTCGGTCTGTTTCATTCTTAATCTCTTCTGTGACGGTTCTTTCTTTCGGCGGATTTCCTAATCCTCTGCCTTGTCGTCCCCCAAGCGGTAAAACGGATCCATAAGCATATTTCAATATTTATTGAAACCACAATCTTGATTATAAGCTATAAATATGATGTAATATGTACATTATCATCCAGTCTATCATACACTGTCGGGAATAATCCCCATCGCTCTCCCATCCCAAACCAACGCCTCTCGCTTCCTCGCTGGCCTTCGTGCCAGTCCTCTTTTCTATCCCTTCTCCAAACGGGTTTCTTTCCCCATACAAGAGGGGGATCCCCGTGGAGTCCAACTCCGTGTCCATAAGCCCTACCCAAACCTAGAGTGCCTATATAATAAGAGTGGCAAGACCAAATTTGGCCCAATGCGCATGCGCGGCAGCCATTTTTCTACCAGAATCGCCTCAAAGAAGGTTGCTGGGCGAATTAATATACCATTTCAAGGAGAACAAAAAGCATATGATTGTTATAATATGGATACATTCGGTAGAAATGAATCATATAGACGCTCAATTACATGCGTAATTGATGAGATGGATTACACAACGCGCTAACTTAGATTGCGGGAAACACCACGTTGTTCAAAAAAAGCTATTTACATAAAAAGTCTTCAAATTTATTCTGACAAAACGCTAAAATAATGATAAATAAACATTCTAGAACACGAAATGGAACACGAATAAGCTATATTTTCTTTTTTATTTAATGTACACACGGTTTTCTCGAACACACAAAAAGTTCCCATTTTAAGTCTACGGGAGCTAGGAAAAGACCGCCTCGGGCGGTAGAAAAGGTCTCTAAGCCAATCAGAAAGTGTTTCCCGTATGTCGCCACTCTTATTATATAGGCACTCTACCCAAACCTGGCGAGGCTACGGGGAACTCCACATCTTCATTTCGTGTTTTAGCCAATTCGTTTCAAATCTGAGCAACCAAAATTGCTACTTAAATAGGGTTTAAGAGGAGTCTTGGAGAAATTTTTATGCCACCATTTAACAATTGCTTTGGCCACGTATCCTGGCGACTGACTACAAAAGCTCCCATTCGTAAAACCTACTTAGCATTAAATATTTCCTCGATCACTGTTCCATCCGATATCCTCCAACCTCGGATAATACGATCCCCCGAATAGCCGCGTAAAACTCCGGCTAAACCACCGCTCCACCCCCAAAGCCCAGAAATCGTATTTCTCCCGAAATCGACATCGTCAACATAAAATAATCCTCGTCAGGAATAGCACACGCTGGGGGGAAAACCAATAAAACCGGTGAAAAATAAGAGGTGTACGAGAAACGCGTTAAATGAAATGGGCCTTTAAAAAAACCGCACCCCCTTTACCTTCCATAATCATAGTTTTGGACTGTAGCTTGAGGAACAGCTCAGTGCCTCGTAATAAAAAGCCACTTCTGCCCGGTCGGGTGATTTTTATCGGAATATTTTTTAAAAACTGTTTTGTAGTTCGATCCTATTCTTTGTTATTTTTTGTTTTTCTTTATTACCAGATGTATTGACTTCCACTTTCGCGTCGGTTGGTGGTGGTATTGCTTTTTGGGATGAACTTTCCAGCTCTGGTTCTCGTTAGGAGAGAAATAAAGAATTGGGGGGTTGTGTTGTCTTGATTGTTTTTTGTCGTGGGGGGAGGGGTTAATTACTTTTTGGGGGTCTTGGTGGGATTCGGTTTTCGCTTTTGGGGTCTAGGATCGTAATTTGGAATTACTGGTTGTGTTTTATTCAATGATTTGCAAGGTTTTGTACTCGTGGGTTCGTTTGGCAAAACGCTACTCGATTACGGAGAGGGTGGGGAGGATCTTTTTGGAAAGGATTCTGTCGGTCCGTTCATCATAAAAGAATGCTTTGGGAAAATTCTATCTGTTCTTTTGTCACGAAAGAATGCTTTGAGAAATTTTTCGAAGTTCTTTCCTCATAATAGAATCATTTGGAAATATTTTATAGGTCCTTTGATCTCATAACAGAATCCTTTCGGAAAGATTCCGTAGGTCTTCGTCAGAATTGAATCGTCTTGGAAAGATTCTGTCGGTCCGTTCATCATAACAGAATGCTTTAGGAAAATTCTATCGGTTCTTTTGTCACGAAAGAATACTATGAGAAATTTCTCGAGGTTCTTTCTTCATAATAGAATCCTTTGGAAATATTTTATAGGTCCTTTCATCTCATAACAGTATCCTTTTGTAAAGATTCCGTAGGTCTTTTCATCAGAACAGAATCGTCTTGGATAGATTCCATACGTCCTTTCGTTAGAACAGGATCCTTTTGGAGATATTCCATAAATCCTTTTATTAGAACAGAATCCTTCTGGAAAGTTTCTAACGATTCTATCGGTCGTTTTATGACGAAAGAATGCTTCGAGAAATTTCTCGTGGTTCTTCCCTCAGAATAGAATCAGTTGGAAATGGTCTATAAGCCCTTTCATCTCACAACAGAATCCTTTTGGAAAGATTCTATTGGTCTTTTCATCAGAACAGAATGGAAAGATTCCATACGTCCTTTTATCAGAACAAGACCCTTTTGGAAAGATTCCATAGGTCCTTTCATTAGAACAGGATCCTTTTGGAAATATCCCATAAGTCCTTTTATTATAACAGAATCCTTTTAGAAAGATTCTATAGATCCTATTAATTTCAATTATTTGATCCTATTCTGATTAGTTTTAATTAATTCCAGATATATTGACTTCAACTTTCGCGTCGGTTGACTGGTAGTATTGCTTTTAGGAACGAACTTTCCAACTTTGATTCTTGATAGGAGGAAAATAAAGAATCGGAGTGGGTTTTCTTGATTGTTTTTCGGGGAGGGTGTGTGTGTGTGTGTGTGTGTGTGTGTGTGTGTGTAATTACTTTTGGAGTTTAGGTGGGATTCGCTTTTGGCATTGGGGTTGTTGCGGCGTTGGGGCTGTAATTTGAAATTACCTTGCTGTGTTTTATTCAAGGTAATGACTTGCAAGATTTTCTACTCGTGTGGGATTCATTTGTCAAAACGTTACGTAATTACGGAAGGAATGTGGAGAATAACGAGTTTGCTGTCAGCTGTTATGAGATTGCTAACACTCTTGAGTGTCACATGATATTTGTGCTGTGTAATGTTACTTTTGCCTCACAATGGGCATAACTAAGTAACTACTTCTATAAGTACAAATAATACACTAGGTATTTCGGTCTTTAGAAATATGCTATTGGTCCTTTCTTTAGAATAACATCCTTTAAAAGATTCCATCGGTCCTTTACTTAAAGTAGAATTATTTGGAAGGGTTCTGTAGGTTCTTTCAAGAGAATAAAATCCTTTAGGAAAGTTATTGGTCATTTCTTTGGAATAGAATCCTTTGACTAGATTCTAGTGGTCCTTTCCTTAAAATTGAATGCTTTTGGAAAGGTTTTACTGTCCTGTTCTTAGAATTGAATCATCTGGAAAAGTTTTACTAGTCATTTCATCAGAATTTTGGGAATTTTTTCTTGATCTTTCCTTCAGAATCCTTTGGAGAGTCTAGTGGTTATTTCGTTTGAATTGACGCCCTTTGGAAAGTTTTTACTGATCCTGCCCTTAGAGTAGAATTCTTTGAACAGGTTCACAAGTCAAGAAGGTCAAAACTGGTTCGAAGTAATGCAGGGACGACTGCTGGTAGAATTATGCATGTGAAACAGCTGGTTAATGAATTTGTATCAAATGTAATTTGAGGAATAGGTTTGATATTTCCATAGAAACGGGGGGGAAATGGATTTATCCGAAAATGCTTTGCATGTATGTGTTTAAAATTACAAGGGAAATGTAAGCATTTTATTGCAATAGTGCAATTTTAACTGTCTCAAATTTATGTTCCAGTTCAGAATGTTTTCATGTTGGCGTACTGTGGAAGTTTGGAGAGTGAGTTGCCAACTCAGGTGTTGCCTCGTAATTTGACCTTGGCTCAATGTTACCGGGGTTTGTCCCCGAATTATCCCGAACCTTCGGCAATAGCTCGTTATGTTGCTCTAGTACGAATTAATAAAATGCCTACCGCACAAGACACCAGGTGGGCGGTAGGCCTTCAATTACATTTCAACTTTTGTGGACTTTGTTTACGTTTCAAGGCATCGTATTATTTGATGAATAGACTATTTCAAAACAACGTGACACGACTCGGAGACGGACTATACGAGAAGTGTAGAATTGTCGTAAGCGCATGCGTACGTCATTTATCTGCAGAAAGCACGTCGGTACGCCTGTGTATTTAAGCCAATTTAGTGTCCCGGTGCTTGCGTTGGATCAGTGGGTGGCTTGTCTTAGTAATCGCTCGTGAGGTTTTGGTAGGTTTATCTTCCTTTCAGTGCCCTCGGGTACATCTTCTCGTGTGTGTACCTAGGATCTCTCCCGTTGGGATTGATCCCGGATCGTCGTCAACAGCCCGTTGTGTTGCTCTAGTACGACGTTGGTTAGTAAAAATACTTACCTCAGGTGTGTACGGGCTTCACGAACCGAGGTGCAATTGAAATCTTTTTCCTATTGGGGTTTACTGGGCCGTCCTGGCTTAGTGGGTATGTCCATTGCTCTAGCAACCTTCGAGTTGTATGCTGCACAGGTTCGATTTCGATCAGGGGCTTTTCTCCCTGGATGTACTTCTCTTCTGTGCCAGTACAGCTTTCATTGCATGTGTCTATTGCTTGATATTGTACACTACCCTACAATAATGGACCAGACAACAAGATGTGATGGTATAAGGGAAATAATACATGCTTTAATAAAGGGATGGTCCCCCACGTGCTGCAATTACACTAACAACCCTTCTGGGCATACTTTCAACAAGGTTTCGATACACAACTGTGGGTATTTGTGTCCATTCCTGCTTCAAGAATGTCTCCAGCTCAGCTGTAGAGTTCGGACGTGGTTCCCTGGTCCGTAAGCGTCGCTCTAACTATGGGGTTTAGGTCGGGACTCTGAGCAGGCCATGAAGACGTTTTCCATCCGTCTTGATACCAGTTCTCGACAGAGGCTGCAACATGACATGAAGCTTTGTCGTCCTGGAAGTAACATTCGTCTATTCCATAAAATTGCCGAAGGGTAGGACGAACCTGATTGTCCAAAATGTTTATGTAGGCTACGGTGTTCAATTGACCAGGAACAACATGCAAAGGTACCACGAAAAGCACCCCCAAGCAAGGAGTCGGATTTTATGCAAATCCGCTGGAGTCCGGTCCATTTATTGTAGGGTAGTGTATGTATTGTGTTTGGCGCTGCATACCCAAATATGGCCCTTGCGTCCAAAACCAACCTTCCTTTCAGTGTATGAAAATCAACGAGCTTACCATTTAAAATGTAAAGAAAATGTCTGAGACTAGAGGGTGGGGGGTAGGCAGCTTAGAACCATACTTCAAGATCGGAACCTCTGGACTAGAGTACGCCTTAGTTCACTAGTTAATTATCCTTAGCTAATTAGAAACTTCTCCCGGACAAGTGTCCAATCCAACAGGTTATCCCGAGCCAACTCAGCCCCTCTCAACTTCAAAAATCGACGCAAATTGCCCCAAGAGTCCACCAACCACTCCAAACCATTTTCGATAAACATCCCGGAAGGGATGGATCGCAACAAAACCGAATCTCAGAATTCGAACTCCAATACCACCCTTGACGACTCACTCCGGCTAAATTACCGCGATTCTCTTGTCGTTGAAAGAGGCAGGGGGGCCCTGCTTGACAAACCACTTCTGTCCATTTGCGCCCCGGCGAGGCCGGACCCTCGGGACCGCCCCACCGCACTGACTTATGGGCCCACTCCAAGTGCTGCAGCGCCATTAATCACTTTCGATGTCTTATCTATTAAATAATTTTGACGTGGATTAGGTAATTAGCGCACCGCCTGTATCCCCGATCATAAAGAACGGAAAACGAGGCGTTGATGGTTATGAATGGCACTCCAGGATTTTACGTATTTATTATTCGTGACGCTCCGCTAATTAGATTTTATGGTCGGCCAACGGGGGGTGGCTTTATGCCGCCGCTGCTGCGAGCAGCCATTGAGAAGGCGCTCTTGTTTGGGGTGGTGGGATCTTTTCCGTGTTTTCGTTTCCCTCTCTCGTAAGTGTCTTGTGTAAAGTCGTCTCGAGTTGGTTTTGTTTTCGTTTTCGGCTCCTGCTGTGAGAGCAGCCGCTTGGTGGGGAATGGGTGGTTGTGGCATTTGGTGGAGTTTTGCTTTTAATTGCTTTGCTGGCAGTGGCAACGATCTGTCTGATGCGACTGGCGTCCATTTTTATTTATGGCGTACCTTGTCGTTTTGTTGATGGAGTAAGTTACTAAACAGCCTCTGTTGGTGTGTAAGAGGGCATTCTAGCTGATAGATATTTGGTACCAATTTGATTTTGTTTAGTTAAAAAAAAGTATGCTTTAAATACAGGCTAGAGAAAATTCTAGTTAGGGTGGTGAATCATTTTGTTGATGGAGTAAGTAACTAAACAGCCTCTGTTGGTGTGTAAGAGGGCATTCTAGCTGATAGATATTTCGTACCAATTTGATTTTGTTTAGTTAAAAAAAAGTATGCTTTAAATACAGGCTAGAGAAAATTCTAGTTAGGGTGGTGAATCATTTTGTTGATGGAGTAAGTAACTAAACAGCCTCTGTTGGTGTGTAAGAGGGCATTCTAGCTGATAGATATTTCGTACCAATTTGATTTTGTTTAGTTAAAAAAAAGTATGCTTTAAATACAGGCTAGAGAAAATTCTAGTTAGGGTGGTGAATCATTTTGTTGATGGAGTAAGTAACTAAACAGCCTCTGTTGGTGTGTAAGAGGGCATTCTAGCTGATAGATATTTCGTACCAATTTGATTTTGTTTAGTTAAAAAAAAGTATGCTTTAAATACAGGCTAGAGAAAATTCTAGTTAGGGTGGTGAATCATTTTGTTGATGGAGTAAGTAACTAAACAGCCTCTGTTGGTGTGTAAGAGGGCATTCTAGCTGATAGATATTTCGTACCAATTTGATTTTGTTTAGTTAAAAAAAAGTATGCTTTAAATACAGGCTAGAGAAAATTCTAGTTAGGGTGGTGAATCATTTTGTTGATGGAGTAAGTAACTAAACAGCCTCTGTTGGTGTGTAAGAGGGCATTCTAGCTGATAGATATTTCGTACCAATTTGATTTTGTTTAGTTAAAAAAAAGTATGCTTTAAATACAGGCTAGAGAAAATTCTAGTTAGGATGGTGAATCATTTTGTTGATGATGTAAGTAACTAAACAACCTCTGTTGGTGTGTAAGGGACATTCTAGCTCAGATATTTTATACCATTTTGGTTTTGTTTAGTTAAAAAAAAGTACTCTGCTTTAAATATTGGTAAGGTAAGTGGCGCTGGTAATGATAAATAACCAGTTTGACTGTTTGAATATAAATTAGTGAGCCCACTAGCCAGCTGTATGCGACACAGTTTCGATTCCTGTAACTACACTGCGTGTTTTTCTCTTCGTTAGTAAAACTTTCCTTGCTAGTCTTTGCTTGACGTGGAAAATATTGTTTGGCGTATCACTGCCAGATTTGGCCTTTTTGGTATGTATAAAACCGACGAACCAATCATAAACCCTTAGTTCTGATTCCCTATTTAGAAAATCATTTAAATTTTAACTGTCTTTTGTAAATATTTAGTTTTGTTTAATTTCCATTTAATTTGGAGGCTCAGCTTGGCTAAATATGGCCCTTGCGCCAGAAAACAACCAACAATTGATTTGGCATGCAATCCGATATTAATGTCGTTTTTCACAGTTTTATTTAAGACACATCATTATTTTGAGAAGTCAATCTAAAGTTTTCGACATCAGGTACATCCAGTCTAATCAACCTTACCAAAATTTTACGATAGCACAATGAAAAACCAAACCCAGCAGCCACTTCCACATACGTTACCACGTCTCAGGGTTGCCACTGACTAATAAAAGGCGACGTTTTAGTATTATTTTCCTAGCTTGGGCGACCAAGGGTATTTTTAGCAAAATCGTCTTCTAAGCTCATTTCAAATTTTTGACGACTCTTTCTGAAACTTTGCCGAAGGTCAACTAAACTTTTATCTCACTTTTGAAAGAAAATTTTCCAATTAATGTTAATTTCGATGTTTTATGGCGCCAAGTGTCAACCATGAAATAGAAGCATCGGAATCTGATTGCCATTGAAAACCTGGTTAAGAATTTTTTTTTTATACTACAAAAATTTTAATATCTTGGCGAGATTGTCAACGTCTGTTTCAGACTTTACCTTTTTCACTACGGCTATAGATATAACTGGCGAGATTCTTATAACTTTCAGAGTACAACTGCTGTAGTGACTGTAGTCTAAATTCTTTCTTGGCGTGATCAAGTTACAAGTGATGTATCGGCCGTAGTCTAAAGGTTAATCCTTTCACTACGGCTATAGATATGACAAGCGCGATTCTTTCTTGGTGCTGAGGCCGCTTTTGCTCTGTTGGAAGAGCATCGGATTAGCAACCGGAGGGTTGCGAGTTCGAATCCAGCCAAAGACACTCGTGTATAGGGCTGGTGAACCTTAAATCCGTCGTGGCCTCGAATGTTGTTACGTTGACTTGGTGTGAAAGTTTGGAGAGTGGATCAGGTGTTGCCTCGTCATCTGACCGTCTATTAAAATTACGTGTGTTGTCCTCGTACTTTCCCTTTGGGATTGATCCCGGACCGGCGTCAATAGCTCGTTGTGTTGCTCTAGTACATTGTTAATGAAAAATATGTAACTTTCTTGGACAGATTCTTATAACTTTTGACAGTACAACTGCCGCAGTGACCCTTGTCTAAATTCTTTCTTGACGCGATCGTGGTACAACTGTCGTAGTCTAAGGCATGGTGCACAAATCCTATTTTCCAACATGTGGGGCCGCTGCGGCACCAAAGCCCAACTATGCACACATAACCGTGAAATGACGCAAGTACTCATTTCGCGTCATTCGCGATAAATATTCGATCGTATAAAACGTGTTTTTCGCTTACTTGTTGTAAAAAAAAAGTATATTTTGAAACAAAATAGACGTTACTGGATACAACCATTTATTAATTATTATTTATATTCCATTTATTTATGAAAACAAGGTACTTCAGACCGGAGAAACGTGTACGGCGAGCTGCGGCGCCGTGGGGAACAGCGGTACAAATTGCACGTCAGTTCGACGTGCGGCGCTGAAGGCATGTGTGCATTACTCCATTGGATCTAATGCATTTCAGACCGCACTTTCAACGTGCCGCAGCGGCGCCGCACGTTGAAAAACCGAATGTGTGCACCGGGCCTAAAGGTTAATCATTCATTTCGTATATGGCTACAAGAATGACGCTTTAGAGAAGATTGTTTTTCGTTATTTTTGAAAATTAATACCATTTATCATGTGCTTTAGCTGTTTCGGCCCTGCTTGAGGTACCTCCAGTCCAATCAACTTATCTAAAAAACACGATCGCTCGATGACGAGCCAAATCCCGCAACTACATCCACACCTCAACGTTGCCCAGAATCACGCTGAGCACGTTTGCTGGGTAAAAATCGCACAACGACACAGCACCGGCACTGAGCATTTCTCACGAACTCTCCGCTCAATTTGCAGCCGTCGAAAAAGACAAAGGGACATCAACGGTCGCTCGCCGAGATCTCGACGATTTGATAGTCGCGAGAGGAAGTTGTAAAAGGCGAAGGGCGGAGCCGTGGACGATCAAATGGGTTATAAACGCGTTCACTCATGCCTCCTTTCGCCTCACGTCATCCACGCTATGGCTTTACGAGTTGCCCGTCTGAAATGTGTAATTTTGTATACTTCCAGGGCAGGTTTTTTGAATGGCTCGGATTATCTGAGTTATGGTGCGGAGAGGTTGAGTGGAGCGGAGTGGGGTTCCCATGAATCGACTTGGTGTATGGATTCGATGGGAGCGTTTTTGTTCGTTAGAGGTAGTGATTCATGTCGGATTTGACCTTTTGGTATCCAATTTTCGGCAAATGCCGTATTCGGAATGGATGCGAATAACATTGTTCTAGCGCAAATGAATAGCTGTTTTTCGTTCTGTGCTTCGGAGTGGAATTTTGATGGCCGCCGTGTGTTTGATTTGATGCAGTCTGTTTCGGACATCTGTGTGGTGACTATTTAAAGCGGTATTTGAGGTTCACTAGAACCCTGAAAACGGCTCGATTTTTCATTTTAATTTTTAACGACTTTTAAATAGCCTCAAATAGAAGTAGAAAAAAAATGAAATGCAGGTTTTTGAATGACTTGGATTATTTGAGTTATGGTGCGGAGAGGTTGGGTGGAAGTGGTTCCCATGAATCGACTTGGTGTATGGATTCGATGGGAGCGTTTTTGTTCGTTAGAGGTATTGCGATTCATGTCGGATTTGACCTTTTGGTATCCAATTTTCGGCAAATGCTGTATTCGGAATGGATGCGAATAACATTGTTCTAGCGCAAATGAATTCCTGTTTTTCGTTTTGTGCTTCGGAATGGAATTTTGATGGCCGTTCTCCTTTTAATTTTTAACGGCTTTTAAAAAGCCGTAATGCTACTGGAAGTAGAAAAAAGTAAATGCAGGTTTTGGAATGGCTCGGATTATCTGAGCTATGAAGTGAGTGGTTGATTGAATAATCGTCAATACAACGACTAATGAGGACTAAAAGCGGAAAAAAGATAGTTGATGGTCATTTCGGTGGAGTAAGACATCCCCCTCTCCACCAGGACAAAAGTCCAGGGCCAGGATACTACTTCTCTCCTGATGATAATGGACGTCTTGCTCCACTAAAATATCCATCGACGATCTTTTCATAGTTTTTAATATTCACTAGTCCTAAGATATAGGTTTGCTGGGAACGTTTTTTCCACCAAAAGTATTGTTATCCATGTCGGTTTCGACCTTTTGCTATCCAATTTTCGACAGATGTTGTCTTCGAAATGGATGTGAATAACGTTGTTGTACCGCAAATGAATGGATGGTGATCATTTTGTACTTCGGAATGAAATGTTTATGGCTGCCGTGTGTTAGATTAGATGCTGTTTTAAAAACCTGTCGGGCGAGTTACGGTTTTTTGAGGTCTGAAACACTAAGGGCGTGATTTTTTAGTTTTTTACGGCTCGTTAAAAATTTTTAATATTTGCTTGAAGTAGCATGAAAAAGCCGTCAAAACAACGACTAGAACAGATTAAAAACTTAAGAAAAGGTTATCAATGGCCATTTCTGTGAAACAAGGAGTCCGCCGCCACCAGGACAGGTCTAGGACTAGGATACTATTTAATGGATACCACCGAAATGGCCATTGACGATCTTTTTCTGTTTTTAATCTTTATTAGTCGTTTTGAATGCTTTCTCGTGGGTTTAGGGGTTCGTTGTTTTCTTCCAGTTTGACTAAGCTTTATATCTGACATGTTAAAAGTGCTTAGATTTGTGGTCGCGATAGTCTAGTTAGTTCCAAATTAGCTTTTGAACCTTGGTAAATAGAATAGAATAGTCAGTCTCTTTCTTGCATGTCTGCAGTTTATATTTCGGGACATCCATCTAGTATTAGTTGAAAGTTTTCTGCTCTTATGTGCGTATACAGGTATTTGGTCTTAAAACAGTTGAATCATCTTATTCGTGTTCGTATGTTGCAAATGGAATAAATCCATTTTAATAAAAATATAAAGCAAATTTATTACAAACATAACATAATTTGACAACCTAATCGGCTTTACAAATATATAAGTGACTAGAACTTAAACTGAGAAAAGCTACTCTTGGAATTATAAAAATCCTAAGTACACAAATATAAATAAAAAGAAATGTAATATCGATTGATCTGCTCATCCAAAAAGAAAAACAGTCAAAGAAATTTAAATTATAGACTAGTTCTGATTATGAATACAAATTCTGAAAATCCAACACATCTTCCTACAGAGTTATCAGTGCCCTTTAGGTGTTTACTGTCTTCAAGGACCCGAAGTACTCTATTGATCGTTTGTTTTCGTATGGGGTTTACTGTCTAGTAAACACGGGATCGGCCACCCGGGATACTCAAGCGATCTTTTCTGCTTTCATCACACTGTTCCTTTCTTCCCGTTTCACGATAACTTACTTGAAATTGTCCGTTTCACGTTTAGCGTAGTGTGGCCAAAAATGGCCCTTTCGCCCTAAAACTGTAAAGCAACCGACCAACCTATATATCAGTGTATTGTGCCCCTCGTCTTAAGTGTCTTTTCGTATGCGCATTCGTCGGTGTGAAAAGATTTTTCACCTATTTTTTTTTTGTATTTAAAAAATTAATTGGATTTTCAAGCCCGGAAAAATGTATTTAAAAAACTTCCCTCCGAAAAGAGCTTCATGAATAAAACCCCGTTTCTTCGGACTCGGCCTTTTGCTGGGTTAATTCCAGCTTCTTTATGCTAGGCCAATCTCACGCTTGGCAAACTTATCGATCCCGACTCAACCTTATCGCTTCGCGTACGATCCCACAGTGGCCGATTCCCGATCTCCAACGGCTACATCGACGATGTTAGTTTAATCTTTATACATTTCCGTTAACTAACACTCCGGCGTTTCCAGGGGGGGGGAATCGATTATCCGGATTCCACCCCCACCCCCGAAGGCTCTCCGATAGTAAAAGAAGGGGCTGGTCTAAAACCCCAACAGCGGCAGTATTGAATTTTTGTCCATGCTAATGTACCGCCGAAGGTTGGACGATCAATTCCTTTGCCCAGAGAAGGCAATAAGGAGGGAAAATCCTGTTGCTGGCTCTCCGGGAAAACCTTAATGCGTTTTCCCGGCGAGAACCATGCGGTGACTTCCGATTTATTCCGGTTTTTTTCCCCCTATCTGTACCAGAGTCCACTTTTGACGGCGGATTTGACTAGACTGTTGCGGTATTGATCGGACGCGGATTCTTGTGTTGATATGAGATTTGTTTTGGTTTCTATTTCTCTGGCGTATCCAGGCCACTTTATTCGCAACAACTGTGTTCACGGATTATTTTTTTTCCTCTCCGGCCTGTGGGAAAGTATGAGTTTTCAGGCTGCGTGGGCGGGAGGCAGGAGGCGAAGGCCTCGATTGATGGATGGAGGTGGGGTGTTGCTGGAGAAGTCGGCGATTTGTAGGGAACGGGTATCTTGTTTTTGGTAGTGTTCTTTTGGCGTTCGGTGTGTTTCGCATTGTAATTTGGGATTCCCGGTTGTTTTAAAATGGATGAAGTCTCTTTGGACGGTTGCAGAGTGGTGTTTAAACGTTTCGGGGCTTGTGTGGTGCATAACTGTACACATTTGTGTGTTACGGGGCTGCCGCTGGCGACTTTTGGCTATTATTTTTCAACCTTGGCGTGTGCATTTTTTAAGAGGTTGTCTGGCCACTAGCAAAACCATTAACAGATCTTGACAGACGCAGTATCTTGTCTTTGGAGACATTTCCGAGTTTTACCATTTTCTGTGCTGAGGATATTGCGGACATCTTAACTACTGGTTAAAATATTCGTAGGAAGCATTTTATTGGTCGCAAAGGTCAAAACTGGTTGGGAGTCACACAGCAGAGTGCAAGTTACAGAACGAATATACACGTGTTCACCCATTTGAGCAGAGGTTGACAAACTTTGCTCGTCGACCCCTTCAAAGGTTCTCGACTTTTTATCGACCCGTCTGTTTTACTATTATTACGTAATTATAATAGGATGCGCTAAAAAGACGCTTGTGTGATATTCTGTTGTTTAGTTTATAGTTAGTGTTGTATGTATAAAATATATATTAAAAGTGGCGTAACGTCAAAGGAATACTTTTTGTTTTTGACGTCCTTGTTAGCATTACATATTAGATAGGAGGGATTCATAAAGTATCTATATAGATAATTATCTTACGTGTGTGGCACACAAAAAAGACTTTATTTGTTATCGCATTTTGGCAACACGATTGTTTGTTTACCACGAAGCCTCGCGCCTCAATTGAATTTATCACGTTATCGGATAAAATTTTATTGAAAAAAAAAATGAATATTAGTCGAGCTGTTGCAGCTTACAAACGACATGCTGGGTATTCGATTTCCAAAGCAGCGCTCACCTTTCGAGTCAAAATTTGTTCTAATTTTTCATTTGAATTCCAAATTGTTAGAGTTCTGACTCCAGAGTTACTGTATAATTTTTCTGTAAAACATCAAATTTATATTTGAAAAATTTTTTTTTTCGAATATCATATTTTGTAAACAATGACTTCATTGATACGAGCGAAGCGAGCAAGGATCGCCCAGCGAACCAATGAGGATTGCAAAGCAATCCTACGGGGGTTGGCGAGCGTCAGCGAGCAGGGGGCGGGCCCTCTAGTACGGTTTAATTTAGGTAGAAAAATTACAGTGTAATATTCCTTGTATTGATAAGCTCAGGTGTTGCTTCGTCATCTGACCGTGGTTCAAAATTACGAGGTGTTGTTCTCGGATCTTTCCCTTAAGGGACTGATCCCGGACCGTCGTCAATAGCCCGTTGTGTTGCTCTAGTACGACGTTAACTAAAATTACCATTACCATTACCTTGTATTGATAAAAAAAAAGTACTTTTTTCCTTTCTCTCTTAGTATGCAATTTACTAATTTTGTCAATACGAAGGGTTTGCTATGTAACTCTTGACAAGATTAGCAATGTTAGGTTCATAATTAGTAAATTTCAGCCTTAAATCTCGACGGAATTCTACGATGTATTCATTCTTAATTGCGTTGTCTTGCACGATGGAGGTATTCCAAATTAACCGAATTAAATATTGCTCGTACAGAATGGTGTCTTATATTTTTTTTATCGACCCCTAACAATGTTATATCGACCACTGCATTGGAGTGTTAAAAAAAAAAGCTCATTTCTGGTGTATGCAATTGCACAAAAAATTTCAGTTCAAATTTTAACATCAAAATTCAGATGTCAGTGAATTATTCCAACTTTTATTCAAGCACGTACACATGTCCAAAGATTAAGGATAGTGCAATCCGAGATCAATAGTGCATTTCATCCAGATTCACCCTCCTGGTGGTTGTCTCGACGAAGTCATCAATAAAACGGAATATATATATGAAGGACGAGATATCTCGTCGAAATCACGGTTAAGAGGAGACTTGCTCCCAATTCCAAAAATGTATTCTATTTCAAACGTGCTGTTGTAGCTGCGCCAACGTGTGCACCAGTAACCCAAGGCATTGTCTTTCAAAGACTCGAATGTCCGACCGTCTTCGCTTGTCTAATCCTCTCGACAGCTCTGAAATTGCTTTCGACAAGATAAAAGCATCAACGGTAGAAAATCCGAAATATTGCTTTAGATTTTCGAATTATGTCTTCTAAAACCGTCCCTTCTTTCCAATCCCCGACGGTCTTAAACGCAGACTGTCTTAATAACACACGGAACTCCCCCGCCATCCTCCCCTCCATATCATGGCGCATGCGCACTGTCAATTAGGGCTCCAGAGCTTCTCCTGTCAGGTGATACGACAGCTTGTAATCTCCCGGGATAATCGCAATCTCATTTTCCCCTCCAGGACCTCGTCGCAGACATCTTTTCCCCCGTTTTCCCCTACGCCTTCGCGACGTTTTTTCCCCCGTTCATTCAAAATGGAAGGGGTGAGCGGGGGGAATCTAATTAAATGCGATGTCGCGGAACGGGATGTCGTGATTGGTCGGGGGGTTGTCTGGATAGTGATTGATCGGGCTATTCCCGAAGATGTTCGGAATCGTCCTTCGTTGTTGTCGTTTCGGGGGTCGGAGGGTGGTTTTTGCTGCGTTGCATATTCATCAAGTCGACCTTTGCTTTGTGTGTGTGTGTATATATATATATATATATATATATATATACACACACACAAATAAATATTTAATCGCTCTTGTGGTTTGCTGTGAAAATATTTTTGATCGGTTCGGATTGATTGACTGGTATGTGCTAAATCAGGAGATTTCTTTATCTAATCAAGTGGATAACTGTTTCATTTACATATGAGAGCGTAAATGAAACGGTAGTTGAATTAACCATAAAAAGGTTATGATCCTTCAAGGGCACATCTCAAGGAGTTTACTGTCTTCACCGACCCAAGGTACTGTAGTGACCTTTAATTTCCCATGAGGTGTTTTTGGGCCGTGGTAACCTGGTTGCTAGAGCAACGGACTACCAACTGGAGGTTTGCGGGTTAGAATCTAACCAAAGACCGGCACAGAGGGAGGCTGGTGTGCATTAAATCTGTCGTGGCCTCAAATGTCCTCACGATGGCGTGGTGTGGATGTTTAGAGAGTGGGGGTGCCAGCTCAGGTGTTGCCTCGTCATCTGACCATTCCCTTTGGGGGATTGATCCCGCACCGTCGCCGCCGGTCTGGTGGTTAAGGTGTCATCCTCTCGATTGGAAGGTTTCTGGTTCGAATCCCGGTCAGCGCCTGGATGTTTGTAAGCGTATGGTGTAGAGGCGGCTGGTGTACCTTAAATCTGTCGTGGCTGAAAGTCCTCAAGTTGAGTTGTTGTGGAAGTTTGAATAGTGGAGTACCAGCTCAGGTGTTGCTTCGTCATCTGACCGTGGTTCAAAATTACGAGGTGTTGTCCTCGGATCTTTCCCTTAATGGACCGTTCCCGGACCGTCGTCAATAGCCCGTTGTGTTGCTCTAGTACGACGTTAACTAAAATTACCATTACCCGGACCGTCGTCAATAGCCAGTTGCGTTGCTCTAGTACGACGTTAACTAAAATTACCATTACCCGGACCGTTGTCAATAGCCCGTTGTGTTGCTCTAGTACGACGTTAACTAAAATTACCATTACCCGGACCGTCGTCAATAGCCCGTTGTGTTGCTCTAGTACGACGTTAACTAAAATTACCATTACCTGGACCGTCGTCAATAGCCCGTTGTGTTGCTCTAGTACGACGTTAACTAAAATTACCATTACCCGGACCGTTGTCAATAGCCAGTTGCGTTGCTCTAGTACGTTGTAATTAAAATTACCTTTCCCGGAACGTCGCCAATAGCTCGTTGTATTCCTCGAGTGTGACGTTGATTAAATATCTACCTACTAAAAGCACCGACCAATGGGATCCTCTGTCTGATGTTCCCGGTCAATTTTGTTATGGGCTTTGGTTTAAACATCTCTTAACTATTTTTAGGTCGTATTGTTTGAGGGTGGAGCCGCGGTAGTTCGATTGGAAGAGTAACGGATTAGCAACCGGAGGGTTGCGAGTTCGAATCAAACCTAAGGACTTCGTATACAAGGGGTATGGTGCACGTTAAATTCCCTCACGTTGGCGTGGTGCAAAAGTTTTAAGAGTAGAGTGCCAGCTAAGATGTTGATTTCGTAGTTTGACCGTGGTTCAAAATTACGCGATGTTATCCTCGGATCTTTAACTTCGAGATTGAACCTGGATTGTCGACAAAAGCGTAGCCCGTTGTGTTGCTCCAGTACGACGTTAATTAAATCCATTGCGCCACAAAACACTAAACCAACTTTTTTCGCTTTGTACTATTTTTAATATACTTTTTTTTTGGTTAAGACCTATATTTTGAATTTTCACATACTTTTAGATTTTTATTTCGTTTTGCTTGGCGCACCTTGTCCTGTACTGGACCTTGCGCCATAAAACCGAAATCTACCAACCCTAAACCACCCAGCATCTGTTTCATACTTAATTAATAGAGTTTATGGTTTTACCTATTCACTCGGGTATCTAGCTATTAAAATAGTTTTGAAGTAGCGAATTTTACGCTAATTTAAAATTTTATGCCATTAATTCTACTACTTGAGGCTATCGGAGCAAAAGCGGCCTAACACGCAAAAACCAAAAAACTATTATTATCTATTTTTGAGACCTTTTAATTTTTAAATGTGCTGTTTCAAGTCTTGTAAAATTACAAAATATTTTATTGTTGATCACTGTAAAACAAATTTTAGAATTTCAAATCATATTGTGGATAAATAAAAAAATGGGGCCAAGAAAATCGCATTTATCTCTATTAACCCATTGACTACGTTTATGGATATAACAACCGCGATCCTTTCTTGGCTCTATTCTTATAACTTTCCAATGTTGCTACAACTATTGTAACGACCGTAGTCTAAATTCTTTCTTGGCGCAGTTCTAAATTCTTTCAAGATACAACTCTGCTCAGATGGCAAAACGTTAGAAGTCACTTTTTTGATTTTTCGTGACAGCAATTTCAAGATTCAACATGTGGTTCTGTGGTTTTTGATTAATTACAATTTCCCCCACCTTTGTTTTCTCATAAACTGAAAGAAAAAGACTTACGACATTTTGCCACCTTCTAAACATTAACAAAAAAGACTCCAGGATGGGTAATGGTAATGCTATTTTTTGTTAACGTCGTACTACAGCAACACAACGGGCTGTTGACGACGGTCCGGGATCAGTCCCTTAAGGCAAAGATCCGAGGATAACACCTCGTAATTTTGAACCACTGTCAGATGACGAAGCAACACCTGAGCTGGCATCCCACTCTCCAAACGTCCAGGCTAACACAACGTGACGACTTTCGGCCATTACAGATTTAAGGTGCACCTGCCGCCTCTCCACCATACGCTTACAAACATCCATGCCCGGACCCGGATTCGAACCAGGAACCTTCCTATCTAGAGGCTAACACCTTAACCACTATACCGGTTGTTTGACTCTCCAGGATAGGACTTACTCAATTTTTTGGGAAAAGTGACTTATAGCATTTTGCCGTCTGAGCACAAAACTGATGTACTGGCCGTTGTCTAAATTTTTTCTTGACGTGAACATGGTACATCTGTTTTACCAGCCGTAGTCTAAAGGTTAAGTATGTTGGTGTGCTTGCTATGAAAACCTCATTTCACTGGTGGTTTGTCTGCGATCAGTAAAATCATGTTTCCGAATAATTCATTTCTGTGCTATAGTAGGACCGAAACAAGCGATACCACACTTTTTACTCGTCCCCTCACCTCCCGAACTACGCCGTCATAGCATCCCCGAGTACCGGTACTCGCAGAAGTGCTGTAGAGTTCAGATTTTTAAAACTCCTCAACGGTGTCTCACTCGATGGCAATAAAGGCCGAAATCTTACGCCGCGGTGTTCTCTTTCGGACAGCCATTGGAGAGAGAGAGGAATAGTCATTGTAGAAAAAGGGCTCCTGCCCTGTTTTTGTGCTGCCTGCGACCCCCCTTTCTCTTGCCCTCCCCCCAGACTCAACTCTTATTTTCTTTATTTCTCGAGAAACAAGCAAGATGTAAACTAATAATGACAGCGCCTTCGGGGCTTTAGGAGTAGGAGTATAAAATTGGAAGCTGCGCGAATTATGTGTCCCTTGGGCGCTCGGTTCTTTAATGGGGATTTTTTCCCCTTTAAAATTCCCGAAAAAGCTGGGAGTGTCGGAGGGAAAAAATTTTGTCTCGTTAAACCGAGGCTAAAAAGGAGTTAATGTATTAGCTGGTTTTTTTTTTATCGTGCTTTTAGATGAGGCGTCTGGTGGATTGGAATTCTGCTAAAAAATGCGCGATCTTTGTTGTGCAATAGATGCAGAGAAATTAATGTCCCTTCTATTTTTAACCTTCGGGGGATTGATAATTATTTTAAAAGATAACTAAACTGCGTGACACGGGATTAAAAAAAAATTGATTTACGATGTACGTGACTCCTAGTGGGGGGAGTTCGATAGTCTCACTGTGGGGTTTTTATATTGTAATTAGGGGCCCTCCGGTGGCTCAGTGGCAAGTAGTTTGCTGACGTTGCCCTGGAGCAGTGAAACGGGCTATTGGCGACGATGCTGGATCGATCATGAAGGGAAAGATCAGAGGACAGCACCACGTCGTTTCGAACCGCGATCAGAATGACGAGTTCGACACCCGAGTTTGCACTGCATTCTACAAACTTCCACACCATGCCAACGTCAGGACATTTGAGGCCACGTCCGATGTAACGTGCATCTATTATCGCGTACATGAGCAGAGGTTTGATTGAACATGGTTTTGAGCAGCATTTCCTATGTGGCGTTCGGAGATGTCACCAGAACTGGAGCACCTGCTGTATCTCGCGAGAGTATGGTAGGGGATTTCGTCACAGCATACTTTTGTCAAGCAGGATGGTGTACATCTCGTATATGGCGATCGGAGGTGTCTGAAGAAATCACCTACGACATCTAGTGAGAAACTAGCTGCCTCCCGACATGTTTCTGAGGTTTAGGCCCGTGAATCTGAACACTTCATCAATCTCAGTCATGAAAATGTCAATGTTTACACCGCTGTTGCAAACGCGTCCCCCTCCAAACATCGAAGATATTCCGAAAAAGGGCTTTAATTTTATCGTCAAGATCTTGTGCCGGAGTGACGAGTTTGCAAGTTCAATTTTGTTTTCCATCAGGAGTCAGTAAAGATCAAAGGACTGAAACTTTTTTGGGACATTTCTCCACGACGAAATTTTGGAAGAAAATGCTCCCCTATTTCGTCCCCTTTCGGTATTGCAGACAATCACCGCTGCCCTTCGGCACCCCGTGGTCGGTCACGCCGTCTGTTGTTCGCTCTGTGACATTTTGCCCTCATCGCTTGCCTTGACCACATCTCCCGTCAAACTCTCAGTGAGACCCATTCAATTAAAATGACGTGAACGAGAGAGCTGGTGATAACATTAATATAATTGTTTAGAGTGAAGCCTGTCCTCTTTGAGGCCTGTCCACTTTGTTGCCGATAAAAGGTGACAAAGCGTTTACTCCGGATTGGGCTGAAAAGGGATCGTAAAACGTCTTCGTCACAAAAAAGGGGAGATAAGTATTTATATCTCCAGTGTAAGCACGGCTTAAGAAACATTCAGCAACTGCATTCGAAATATGAAGCACTTTGTCCGCGTAGTTCCCAACAGGCCCCCAAGAGACTATTAAGTCTTCACGTAATATATATATATATATATATATATATATATATATATACAAAACCCCAAACCCTATAGGATGTAACATTTTATTCATTTGTCATAACATACATTTCCCATATGGCGTTTAGAGATGTCACAAATATTGAATCACCTACGATATCTCGAGAGAGTGTCAGGTAATCTTGTAACAGCATATAATCGTCAAACAGATTGGTATACATTTCCTATATATGGCGTTATTACTTCGTGAGATGAATTGGTGAGTGGATTTTAGGCAATTAAAAACAGGTTTAAGACATACAGCACATTTAATTAGATATTTAAAAGTATTTACGAGCTAACAAATTAAGGCAATTTCGAGGCTAAATGAGTAAAGAACTGAATGGTTTCAGTCCCGCGATTTCATCAGAGTAGACCAGCTCTGCGTTCCTTGACGTCTAAAGATCCTCTTTTGTCGAGGTGGCAGAACTCAACGTTACTTCACCAGTACCATGTTTTTACGACACTCGACAGTTCGAAAACGAGGGACTACAACACATTGCTTTATCCCCCATCCGGCCATAAACTCACCAGCCTCTTCCCTCAATGGCGAATTCACGTAAGATGAAATTTCGATGTTTGGAGAACCATAACGCTACAGCGTTCAGAGATATCGCAGGAACTGGATCGCCTACGATAGGTAGCGAGAAACTCACTTATCCCATGACATATTTCTAAGGCTTTGGCTGCATAATCTCAGGTCTTCATCAGTCTCATTCATCCAAAAGTCATAAGGGACATTCAGCAACTGCCTCCCAAATACGCAAGCACTCACTCTGTCCGAGTAATTCCCCGACTATTAAGTCTCCCGGACTTGGCAATATGTGCCCCGTCTCTTTCATGCAGTCTTGGACATCGCCTGACTTTCATTCGAACCACATTATTCACAGTGAGACATGAAAGGTTTGGCGTCATTAATCTCGGGCGGACACACACAAGTCCACCCTTTAATTAATCCAGCCGCTGCCTCCTCTGGAAGTGTCCTCTGTGATGAATGCGGTGGAGTTTGGTGCGTTCTTGCAACTGCAAAGGTTGTCACGCGGGTTGTAGGGTGGGATATTTATAACGGTAGGTTGATGGTGGCGGATTTGATGGAATGGATTTGCTGCTGCTTGGTGTTTTTTAATTGACTAGGGGGACTCGCTAACACACGTCAACCCCCGGAGGATTGCGTAAGAATCCTCTTCGCAATCCTCATTGGTTTGCTGAGCGAAACTATGATCGCTTCGCTCGCATCAATGAAAACATTGTGACCTAGCAGAAGGAATTGTTTACAAAATATGATATTCCAAAAAAATGTTTTTCAAATCTAAATTTGCTGTATTACAGAAAATATATATACAGTAACTCTGAAATTAGAATTCAAATTAAAACTTTGACCAAATTTTGAATCGAAATGTGAGCGCTGCTTTGGAAATTGAATACCCATCATGTTGCTTGTGTGTACATCTCCCCAGCTCTCGAACCACCCATTTTTTTCATTGAGTTTGTTGCTGAAAGTTGTAGTGCAAGCGTCTTGTTGAACTATACTTATTGGTCCTGAAAAGAACCGTTTTTTAAATGGCCCTGAACAGATCCTCCGCTTTCTTTGATTTCTATTATAAACTGCAACCGCTCAACTAAAATTCATTTTTTTCTAATACAATTTCATCCGATGACGCTATAAATTCAATTGATGCGCGAGGCTTTGTGGTAAACCAACAATCTTACAATGTTGCCAAACGGGTTAACAAATAACGTCTTTTTTGCGTGCCACGTAAGAGAATCATATATATAGATTTTTCCGATCTGTGGACTTGTGGCGAGTTTTAATTACTGGACTTATTGTGTGTAAGCTTCCCTTTCAGTACTACCCTGAGGTACCTGTGTAATCTGTCCTCCCTTCTGTTTAAATCTCGCCTACCCTTAAGATTTTTCCTTTGTTGTTGACGTCCCGGCCAAATATGTTCCTCGCGTCATAAAATATAAACCCACTCAGATAGATAAAAAGTAACTAGTTCAGAACTGAATCGCAAGACGTAAAAGCCGATATTTTCACCTCGGGGTTACATCTCCTTTAGGTGCCTATGGGCTTCACGGATATGAAGTTCTCAAGTGACATTTACTCAAGTGGAGTTTACTGTAAACACGGGGGTCGCTCTCCTGAGGGATCTCGAGGATTTGGTGCCAAGTCTTGGTAACCATAAAAAAGAAACGGGAATCTGCTCGTAAAATTGTCCTGAAAACTGTTAAGAAAATTTTTGGTTTTAGCTTTTAAATTTAAACTTCAGATCTTCATCGTCTGTTGAACCGCAGTGGGTTGGTTTGAAGAGTAACGTATTTGAAATCGGCGGGTTGCGAGTTCGAATCCACCCTAAGACTGTCGTGCAGAAAAGAGGCTGGTGCACGTTAAATCTGACGGCCTCAAATGTCCTCACGTTGGCGTGGTGTGGAATTTTGGAAAGTAAGGTGCCAGCTCAGGTGTCCCCTCTCCCCTCGCTTACTGTGGTTCAAAATTATGAGTTGTTGTCCTTGGATCTTTTCCTTGGGGAATTGATCCCGAGCCATCGCTAATAGCCCATCGTGTTGCTCCAGTCATGTTAATTAAGGTACCTACCTACCTTAGATTAATAAACCTTTCCGAGCATCGGTGGGAATTATTGTGTCGTTTCGAGGTATACTTTTATTAAATTGTAAACATTACTTTGTCTACGTAAACCACGAGCTAATTCTCGTCTCTGAAATGGCTATGCGGACAAGCTCATCTCGGGTATTAACTTACGCTAAAACATTAAAAGCGCGTTGAAAGCCCACACTCCAAACCGACAATTTGTTTTTCGACTTTCCTCTCTCGAGTAAATAAGTCATTTCCCCGACCCTCTTCAAAACGCTACAATGTCCTCCATCTTCGGCAGAGGGAAAAAACCATTTCCTCCCCTAATCCTCTCAATAAAATCCCTCTTCTTGATGTTCTCTCTCCCACCGCAAACACCCCAGCCCGGGAAGATTTACTACCCCCAAGAAAAATAAGACGGATGCAGAAGGCTATCAATCTGTAAGGAGCTTCGGCTCCCGACGTTTTATAAGATTAATCTTTTTTCAAAAGCTACCAAAAACAATGTGACCTTAAAAATGTTTCCTTTTCGAGAAAAACCTGTAAGCGCAGCTTTCAGCATTGCCTTAATCCCTTAATGCATCGGGAAATGACTCGTTCCCCCTCTTTATGCATATTTTTATGCCTTTTCCCCTATCTCGAAGCATTTATCCCTTTTTCTTTTCCCCTTTCCTCGCGGCGATGTCGAAATGTTATTAATTTTGCATCGCGTTATGCCGGGCAATATTGCGACGGAATATGTTATTTGACATGGATTGACGTTGGATTTTTTTCGGGATTGCGTTTTAATTTCGCCTTCCGACAGTGTTTTGGTGGTTGATGTCGTCGTTCCTTCCCTCGACGGTGTTCTTATTTTTGCGCGTCTAATCTGTCATTTTTCGTGTTTACGATCCACGTCGCGTTTGAAAGTTGATACGTTTCCGTGTCGGAGTTGTCTGCAGTGGCGCTTTGTGATTTGTGCGTGTCGGATTTTTGTGATTGAATGGTTTGTTGTTCGGGAATTGACGGAGTGGATCATTTTAACACATTGCCAAGTTAAGTCAATTTTGCTTTAAAGCTGTTTTTCAGTGTTTATTTTGCTTCAGTCTTTCGACTAGCGTTAGGATAGATTGGGCATTGGACGCTGGAGACGGCTGGCTCACATATTCGTCTTTCAGTTGTGTAGTCCGCCTTGTGGTGGGGCTAGGAATTACGTTGGATTTACTTTCACCTTCCGATGGTGTTTTAGTGGTTGATGGTGTTCTTATATTTACATGTGTAATCTGTCATTTTTCGTGTTTACGATCCACGTCGCGTTTGAAAGTTGATACGTTTCCGTGTCGGAGTTGTCTGCAGTGGCGCTTTGTGATTTGTGCGTGTCGGATTTTTGTGATTGAATGGTTTGTTGTTCGGGAATTGACGGAGTGGATCATTTTAACACATTGCCAAGTTAAGTCAATTTTGCTTTAAAGCTGTTTTTCAGTGTTTATTTTGCTTCAGTCTTTCGACTAGCGTTAGGATAGATTGGGCATTGGACGCTGGAGACGGCTGGCTCACATATTCGTCTTTCAGTTGTGTAGTCCGCCTTGTGGTGGGGCTAGGAATTACGTTGGATTTACTTTCACCTTCCGATGGTGTTTTAGTGGTTGATGGTGTTCTTATATTTACGTGTGTAATCTGTCATTTTTCGTGTTTACGATCCACGTCGCGTTTGAAAGTTGATACGTTTCCGTGTCGGAGTTGTCTGCAGTGGCGCTTTGTGACTTATGCGTGTCGGATTTTTGTGATTGAATGGTTTGTTGTTCGGGAATTGACGGAGTGGATCATTTTAGCACATCGCCAAGTTAATTCAGTTTTGCTTTAAAGCTGTTTTTCAGTGATTATTTTGCTTCAGTCTTTCGACTAGCGTTAGGATAGACTGGGCATTGGACGCTGGAGGCGGCTGGCTCACATATTCGTCTTTCAGTTGTGTAGTCCGCCTTGTGGTGGGGCTAGGAATTAGGTTGGATTTACTTTCACCTTCCGATGGTGTTTTAGTGGTTGATGGTGTTCTTATATTTACGTGTATAATCTTTCATTTTTCGTGTTTACGATCCACGTCGCGTTTGAAAGTTGATACGTTTTTGTGTCAGTTGTCTGCAGTGATGCGTTTGCGTGTTTTTTTTTTTGTGATTGAATGGTTTCTTCGTGAATTGACGGAGTGGTTCCGCTTAACATAGCCAAGTTAAGTCATTTTGGTTTAAAGGTGTTTTCTGTGTAAAGTTATGGTAGATTGGCATTTGACACTATTTCACCAGTTTGACTTTTTATTCTATAGCCCGCATATCAGAGGGAGCCGAACAACCGGTATAGTGGTTAAGGTGTTAGCCTCTAGATCGGAAGGTTCCTGGTTCGAATCCGGGTCCGGGCGTTTGTAAGCGTATGGTGTAGAGGCGGCTGGTGCACCTTAAATCTGTCGTGGCCGAAAGTCCTCACGTTGGGTTGGTGTGGAAGTTTGGAGAGTGGGGTACCAGCTCAGGTGTTTCTTCGACATCTGACCGTGGTTCAAAATTACGAGGTATTGTCCTCGGATCTTTCCTTTAAAGGATTGATCCCAGACCGTCGTCAATAGCCCGTAGTGTTGCTCTAGTACGACGTTAACTGAAATTACCATTACCATTACACGCATCAGAGGGTTAAAAAATTGGTGTTTAAATTGGATTTAATTTCACGTTCCATAGTGGTTGACGGTGTTATTATTTTTACGCGTTTAATCTGTCATTTTTCGTGTTTACGATCCATTTCGCGTTTGAAAGTTGATACGCTTTCGTGTCAAAGTTATCTGCAGTGCTTTTTTTTGTGTCGCTTTTTTGCTACACCCTTTTTTTTTTTACCTTTTATTCGACTCACTCCGGCTTAAACGCTAAGTGGACAGGCCTCTCTAAATAGTTCGATTGATGTTATCACCAGCTCTCTCTCGTCACACATCATTTTATTTGAATGGGTCACTCACTGAGTGTTTGGCGGGAGATGTGGTCAAGCCAAGCGATGAGGAATGGGCCCATCAAAAGTTGCAGTCTTTTCATCTTTAATGTCTCCTGATGAAAAATAAAATTGGAGTTGCAAACTCCCCAAATTGCCACCCCGACACATCTTGACGATTAAATAAGTGCCGTTTCTCGGAATATCTTCGATGTTTGGCGGTTGGACGCGTTTGCAACTCCGTTGTAAACGTGGCTTAACCGCGTTTACACTGTATTTCGGTAGTGCCGTTTACATGACCAAACCAATCGACCCGGGTAATTCGAGGGTGAAAGGGATTTTCGAAGATTACCCGCGTTGTATTATGGGAAAAAAGGGTAATCGCAATGACACCGGACTTGACTAGGGTTGAAATCAACCCGCGTATTTTCTCGCGTAGAGGAAGCGGAGTAGATAAAATTCCGGTTTTACTCTCCTTTTACCCGGGTATTTGGCTCATGTAAAGAGTGCCGTTTACATGACCAAACCAATCGACCCGGGTAATTCGAGGGATTTTCGAAGATTACCCGCGTTGCATTATGGGAAAAAAGGGTAATCGCAATGACACCGGACTTGACTAGGGTTGAAATCAACCCGCGTATTTCCTCGCTTTTTCCCCACGTAGGGGAAGCGGAGTAGAAAAAACCGATTTTACTCTCCTTTAACCGGGTATTTGGCTCATATAAACGGTACTGGTGTTACAGATAATCACCCGCTCTCCTCTGCTGTGAGCTACTGGGCGCCGAAGGGTAAAGGGGAGCATGAGAGGAGCGAGCATTCTTCTCTGCAAAGGGATGAAGAGTGCTCACTCGTTTGTGTTCTAGACATAGTCTACACCGGAGTGGGTCGAAAATTGGACACCAAGAGGGGCTCCTAAAACGTCTTCGGACACAATAAGGGGTAGAAAAATGTTTGCAACTCCTGTGTAAACGCGATTTAAGAATGGGAGATGTAGCGTAAAGCCACGTTTACACCGGAGTTGCAAATATTTTTCTCATCCTTTTTGTGTCGGACGACGTTTTACTGGTGTCCCTTTTTCGACCCACTCCGGTGTAAACTCTACGTCCAGAACACAAAGGGGTGAGTACTCTTTACATCCCTTTGTAAGGAAAAGTGATCACCCCTTTGTGTTATAGACAAAATACTAGCGAGGAGGACAAATTGTCACTGAGCGAACAAAAGACGGCGCGAGCCACGGGGCTCCGAAGGGCAAGAGGGAAGCAGGTGGTTGTCAGTAACGTCAAAAGGAAACGAAAATAGGGGAGCATTTTCACCCCAAATTTCGTCACTGAGATGTCTTTCAAAGTTGTTGCAGTCCTTTCATCGTGACTGACTCCTGGTGGAAAAACAAAATTGCCAAACTCTCCAAATCGCCACCCCGACAAGAGATCTATGGTGACGTTTCTAGGAATAGCTTCGATGTTTGAATAGGTACGTGTTTGCAACTCTGGTGTAAACGCGGCTGAAATCTACGATGATTACCCAAGGAGGTTCTCATATCTGTCCTTGTGGGATTGCGGCAAATCGGTTTGAAGAAGCAAGAGCCCACCGGAGGATTGCTAGTTCGAAACTAGATCCAATCAGTGACTGTCCTGTACGTGTGGACTGGTGCCTTATAAATCTGTCGTGACCTCAAATGTCCTCGTCGGCGTGGTGTAAAAGTTTGGTCAGTGGTATGCCAGCTCGTTCTCCTTGACTCTTTCCCTTCGGGGTTAATCCAGTACGTCGCCAAGGGCCGCGGCAGCTCGTTCGGAAGAGTAACGGATTAGCAACTGGAGGGTTGAGAGTTCGATTCCAACCATAGTCCCCTTGTACAATTGAGCCTTGTGCCCGCTAAGTCTGTCGTGGACTCAATGTGTTCACGTTGGCGTGGTGGAAAAGTGGCCAATGGGGTGCCAACTCGGGTGCTGACCGTGGTTCAAAATTGCGAGGTGTTGTCCTCTGATCTTTCCCTTCGGGGTTGCCCCCTTGTGTTTCTCCTGTGAGATGTTAGGCTCGGTGCACACATCCGGTTTTTCAACGTGCAGCGCCACTGCGGCACCGAAGCCCAACTATGCGCACATAACCGTGAAATGACGCACGAACTCATTTCACGCCATTTGCGATAAATATTCCATCGAAGAAAACGTGCTTATTTCGCTTACATGGTGTAAAAAAAGGTATATTTTAAAAACTATAGACGTTACTGGATACAACCATTTATTAATTATTATTTATATTCCATTTGTTTATGAAAACAAGTTACTTCAGAACGAAGACTCATGTGCGGCGCTGTGGGGAACTGCAAATTGCACGCAAGTTGGACGTGCGTCGCCCCAGCGGCGTTGGATGCATGTGTGCACTGCTCCATTGGATCTAATGTATCTCAGACCGCACTTGCGATGCGGCAGCGGCGCCGCACGTTGAGATGTGTGCACCGGGCCTTAATTAAATACCTAACTTAGATTGGAAAAAAATGTTCCGTTTAAGCAGACTGCAAGTTTCGATTTCTTTCTACGTGTGTATGATTCGTGCTTGAATTTTAAAAACTTTTGATGGCTTCTTGAGTATGATACCGCAACCCCCAAAACCCTATTCATATTCTGATTAATTTCACCGTAATTAAAATTCCAAAGGGTCGCGATTTCCTCCAAAAACCGAATAAACGCCAACCCACTTAATCCAGCCTCTCTCCCTATGAGAACCCGAAATCGAATTCCCTCATCTGAAAACACTCCGAGCTATTAATACGTCATGCCCCCGCCCCTTTCCCCCTCAAAAACATTTCCAGTCACGAACTCCGAAAATTAATCATTCCGAATAGATTGCATTAAGTGGCTTTTCAAAATGTATTTATGGCAAATATTTAAAAGCATTCTCCAGAAACGCCTTCCCGCTCGCCAAAGCATTTAAGAGTAGAGTTTTTTCCCTTCTGAAATATGCCAGGAGAAAAGCTACTTTGAAAAGCGAGGCACGAATTCTCTCCCTAACGAAAAACTCCATAAATAAATATTCCGAATAAAGCGTTGGCATCACTGCCAGCCGCCGACGAGAATTCGCTGCAGAATTTATCAAAACTTCGTTTTTTTTCCCTCCGGAATTTTCCCAGAAAGAGTAACTTTAGGGATTTTATCTCATCGCCTTGGCTTTTTAATTTTAATCTTGGTTTTCCGCTTTCCATTTTTAATGACATTTTTTTTGTCTATGTTTGGCCTGTTTTCGTTTTATGTAAATAGTGGAAAGTGTATCTTTAGGAAGAAAATGGTTTGAAACGTTAGGTCTCTTGAAATGTGGGAAGTATTTTTTTTCCCCGTCTGTCGTGTCATATTTCCCCTTTTGATGTTGTTTTTTGGGGATTTTTTTTAATGCTTTTATCTATTTCTCGAGGATTATTTCTCTGGATTTGTTTTCATGCGCGATGAATGGTATATTTCCCTCATGTGGCTGACTGATTTCGATCTATATTAATGAAATATAAAAATACAATTTCGTATTGATGCAATTTATTGTTTTTTGTCGTTGTGTTTTATAGGGATTGAGGGTAATTTTTTTCCCCTGTTTTTTCATATTCTTCAGTGTTTCCCGATTGGAAATTATTATGATATATTAAATTTCAGGTTTGATAGAAGCGCGTTATGTATTAAATACTACGCATATTTAATTTTGGACAACTTGATTATATGCATTTGTTCAACAAGCTAGACCCTTCCGCTTAAAAATATAGTTATTGGAACATTACAAATTTATCAGAACAAATGAATGGTGAATGAAGTTTTGAATTTATATATTAGCTCGAAATGCGGAATATTTATTCCGAAATTATTTACTTTTTCCTGCTGCCTACTCTTAATCTTTCAACAAATAGCATCACTATCCCGTCTGACTTATGTAGGTACATAATTCGACTCCTATCAAATCCTTATTTTTACGAATGAGATCTTGTCATTAGAAGAAAACTGACTAGATCTGGATCCCATCGTCAAAAATCGGCAATGTCTTGGTCAGCGAGATAACTCATCATTTCCAAAATTAGTCTGATGAACGAGATCTCGTTGAAATCAATTGGAGGCTTAAGAGTATTTTCAAAGAATATTTAATGTTATTGAAGTCTGGGTCCCTAATAATAACATGGGTTACCTCTGGACGCGGTAGCACGGTTCGAAGAGTGACGGATTAGCAACCGAAGTGTTACCGACTCGGTGGTACCTTGTTATCTGACCATGGCTCGAAACTACGTGGTGTTGTCCTCGGATCTTGAATAATCAATCCCGGACCGTCACCAATAGCCCGCTGTGTTGCTCCGATGCGACGTCAATTAAAATACCTACCAACCTGTTGGACGTAGTGTACCATGACGGCTATTGCACGTTAAATTTGTCGTGGCCTATATTGACTTCACGTTTGCGTGGTGTGGGAGTTTGTGATGCCGGCTCGGGGGTTACCTCGTCATCTGACCGTGGCTCAAAATTACGTGTTGTTGTCCTCGGATCTTGGGAAATCGATCCCGGACCGTCGTCAATAGCCCGCTGTGTTGCTCAGGTGAGACGTCAATTAAAATACCTACCAACCTGTTGGACGTAGTGTACCATGACGGCTATTGCACGTTAAATTTGTCGTGGCCTATATTGACTTCACGTTTGCGTGGTGTGGGAGTTTGTGATGCCGGCTCGGGGGTTACCTCGTCATCTGACCGTGGCTCGAAATTACGTGGTGTTGTCCTCGGATCTTGGGGTATGGATCTCGGACCGTCGTCAATAGCCCGTCGTGTTGCTCCGGTGCGACGTCAGTTAAAATACTTACCTACCCAACCTGTTAGACTCAGTAATACACCCCTCTCCACCAATGTAACCATTGCCAGAGTCGTGTTTTCGATTCTTTCCATTTTCCAGACTGCGATCTGTGGATTTTGAGCAGTGATTGCACCGCGTTAAATGAGCGAACTGCACCAGCTCATCGAGCACTTCTGGAAATAATTTCATACCCACAGTGCTTCCATCCCAGTAATGCGATCTAATATTTATCCACTCCAATTACACTGTCTGGTGCGGTTACGTACCCGTCCCTCTGTTAATGCACTCCAATGTTTCTTTTCCAAACCGCATGTGGGTCCTTTCTGCCGAGTCATCGGATCCCAGCAATCGAATCGCGATACCGGCGAGCATGAATAATTTAGATTTCGAAAGTGGCTTTTCCTTTTAAAACTCCCCGGCCATTTATCCTGGTATACAGCGTGTGAAACAAGCTCGAGTGAATGAAGAATCCGGAGGGGGGCTTAGGATATTAATATGCCCGTGATTTCCGAGAGCCCCGAGAATGTTAATTTCATTAGCTACGCTTTTCTTTGGTTGGGTATCGATGCTTTTTTTAATTTCATTAGGAATGATTGTTAGGGAGGAAGGGTTTGGAATTCTCGAGCATCTTGATGGAGGAACTGTGGAGTTGTTGTGGTGCGCCGTTGCGCTTATTAATATACTTTATTAATTTTACGGGATGAGCACTTTTGTGTGGTGCTGAGATTGGAGCGTTGGTGTGAGTAGAGGAATGCTGTGTGGTTTTTATGAACGATCCTTGCGGATTCGCGAATTCTGGGTTGGAGTCTGCATTTGCGTAAATGTTGGCACATCTTGCTCAGTTTTGATCGGAATGATTTTGGGTGTAATTTGAGGTATTTGTTTCGTGGAGTTTAAGATCTTTGGTTTGTTTGAATCTTTTATCTTTGTTGGGGGGGGGGTCAATCAACCGTTTTTTATTCGTTCGCAGCACTTGTTTTAAAAGTTACTTTTCTTTGAGTTGAGTTCAATATGTCCTTGATTTCCGAAAGATCCCAGAATATTAATTTCATTAGGTTACGCTTTTCTTTGGTTGGGTATCGATGCTTTTTTAATTTCATTAGGAATGATTTGGGTGGAAGAGTGTTTGGAATTCTCGAGCATCTTGATGGAGGAACTGTGGAGTTGTGTTGTGGTGCACTGTTGCGCTTATTAATATACTTTATTAATTTAGCGGGATGAGCATTTTCGTGTTGTGCAGAGATTAGAGCGTTGCTGTGAGTAGAGGAATGCAGTGTTGTTCTTATGAACGATCCTGATTCGTGAATTCTGGGTTGGTGTCTGTATTTATGTAAATGGTTGGCACATTTTGTTCAATTTTGATCGGAACAACTTTTGCACAAACAACAAAATTTCGAATGGAAACACCCTGTTTTGATGATTTAATCAGATCCTGCATCGTTAAATCAGTCTGAATTGGAATTTCATGAGTTTAAATTTTTTTGAGACTTCATAGCATTGCATATTTGATTTGAGTGAGAAGTAAACGGATTGTTTTGTTGCAGATCATCAGAGAAAGAGTCCGGATCCCTCTGCAGAGGAGCTCGTATGTGTGGAACAGCCATCCCGGGGCGCTGCCCACCTTGCCCCAGTTCTCGGACGTCCTGCGAGACTTCCCCTTCTACCTGAACCACTTGGGGGAGACGCCCCATCCCAAGTTCACCGCCGTCATCTACGTCTCCATGGCCGCATCCTCTGCCCACTCGTCGCCCCTGCTCAGGCTGGTCAAGACGGTCGCCAAGTCCGCCTTCGCCGCCAGGGTAAGCCCCACTCTCGATTTGGCTCTTCGTAGATGGAAGACGCGATTCCGATCTAAGAACTGTCTGGTCTTGTCGATCTTTCGTGCATTTACTCGGATACAAGGATGAAATGGTTTTACCCATCGCGAGATGGTTTCGACAAGGTGTCTCGTTGATGAAGATCTGGTCAACTTTCTTCTAATGACGAGTCATCTCGGCCATCCAGATCTGACCAATTTTGCTGATATGTCATCCACATACTGCCGATTTTTTTTTACGAGACCATAATCTGGTCAATTTTCTTGTAATGACGAGTCATCTGGGCCATCCAGATCTGACCAATTTTGCTGAGATGTTATCAACATACTGCCGATTTTTTCATGAGACCAAGATCTGGTCAATTTCTTGTAATGACGAGTCATCTCTGCCATCCAGATCTGACCAATTTTGCTGATATGTCATCAACATATTGCCGATTTTTTTTTTGACGAGACCAAGATATGGTCAATTTTCTTGTAATGACGAGTCATCTCGGCCATCCAGATCTGACCAATTTTGCTGATATGCCATCAACATACTGCCGATTTTTTTACGAGACCATAATCTGGTCAATTTTCTTGTAATGACGAGTCATCTCGGCCATCCAGATCTGACCAATTTTGCTGAGATGTTATCAACATACTGCCGATTTTTTCATGAGACCAAGATCTGGTCAATTTCTTGTAATGACGAGTCATCTCTGCCATCCAGATCTGACCAATTTTGCTGATATGTCATCAACATATTGCCGATTTTTTTTTGACGAGACCAAGATATGGTCAATTTTCTTGTAATGACGAGTCATCTCGGCCATCCAGATCTGACCAATTTTGCTGATATGCCATCAACATACTGCCGATTTTTTCATGAGACCAAGATCTGGTCAATTTCTTGTAATGACGAGTCATCTCGGCCATCCAGATCTGACCAATTTTGCTGATATGCCATCAACATACTGCCGATTTTTTCATGAGACCAAGATCTGGTCAATTTCTTGTAATGACGAGTCATCTCTGCCATCCAGATCTGACCAATTTTGCTGATATGTCATCAACATATTGCCGATTTTTTTTTTTTTTGACGAGACCAAGATATGGTCAATTTTCTTGTAATGACGAGTCATCTCGGCCATCCAGATCTGACCAATTTTGCTGATATGCCATCAACATACTGCCGATTTTTTTACGAGACCATAATCTGGTCAATTTTCTTGTAATGACGAGTCATCTCGGCCATCCAGATCTGACCAATTTTGCTGATATGTCATACATATTGACGATTTTTTTTTTTTTTGACGAGACCAAGATCTGGTCAATTTTCTTCAAATGACGAGATATCTCGGTCATCTAGATCTGGTAGTTTTGCTTGTGACGAGATACCTCATCAAGTAAACCACCAGAACGGTTAGAATAGCACTGTTAAACGCTTAAGGTCGTATTTGATCTTCTTATAATGGCGGGACACGGTATCTTGGTTGGAACAGTAACGAATTAACAACAGGAGAAATGCGAGTTCGAATCCTTCCAAAGACCGTTTACAAACGGGCTTGTGCATGTTAGATCTGACGTAAACTTACTTTGACATGGTGTCGAAGTTTGGAGAGTGGGGGCCAGTTCATGTGTGATCTCGCCATCTCATAGTGGTTCAAACTGACCAAATTGTCCTCGGATCTTTAACTTAGAGTTTGATCTCGGAGCGTCGCCAATAGCCCGTTTTCCAGTGCAAGGTTAACATAGATACCCATTATGGTATTCCGCAATCCCTCTTTCCCCCCTTCCCTTCAAGTAAAAAAATTAATGGATGTGTTTGACGCCGCTTGACCAAATGTGCGGTAAATCCCAAATTAAAAGTCAACCTCTGTATGTGTATGTCCGTTGTCCTTGACGATGAGTTGTGTTTGGCGCAGCTTGACCAAATATGGACCTTTCGCCATCGAATCCACCAAACAAATCGACCTACACTATTCAGAAAAATGTGAACTACGTTCTATTCTGAAAATTTATTAAATTTCCAAAGTTGAAAAAATTTTGAAGTATTTTTGTGTTTGGCGCAATAACAACTCAGTGGTAGAAAATAAAATCCAATCAAAATAATTGCTGAATTCGGAAAACTTTAAATATTAATCAATAATTCATTTTTATGGGGATATGATTAGAAAAATTTCATTTTGGACATGACAACATGGTACAACTGGCATCAATTCCATCTGAAATTTACGGTAGTTTCATGTTTAATATTGAAAGTTGCTCCATGGTTCTTATATTAAAGTGAAGGTTCTGTCTAAAATTTTTAGTCTCGGTTTTTTATTTAAAAAAGCTTTGGTAAATTTTAAATTCCGACTCATTTCAGTGAAAATGCGACCATTGAAGTTACACATAAGTCCTTTTTATGATCCCCGTGCTTACAGATATGATATGCATGCACATTGAAATCTTGGTTATTTCGGGAGAAAAAATGGCTATACAGTTTTTTTCTACCATATATACTTCTCGGTGCTCTTTTGATGTCTGCAGACTTCGCTAAGAGGAAAAAAGTGAAAGCCACTTCCACGGAGCAATCAATAAGTCGGCTTGCTTTGAAAGCAGTTATATATTGAGAGCATCTTTCATGTCATGTTAAAAGCCCACTATTCTCTTTGGAGACGAAATGGCGCGTTAGGTTCTTTGCATTCGCAGTCTTTCGGCAAAGAAAACCGTTTTACAGAAATAAATTTTTGGCTGCCTTGAAGTTGTTCTGAATTCTAACTGTTCGAGAGATGGGATTACCGAGTCCATCACTCAGCGGTAATGTTTCAATGTTTTGAAAACTGTTTGAAAAGGCGAAGATTTAAGAAATTAATTCTCATTGAATAAGTGAAAATCGATTTGAGGTTGTTTGAAGACAAAAATAAGGCGTTATTTTCTCTGCATTACCAGTCTTACGGCAAAGAAAACAGTTTTACAGAAATAAAATTAGTCTGCATTGGAGTTGTTTTGAGCTCTCAAGTGTTGGAGAGATGGATTCAAGTTTCCATTACTCAGCGATGATGTCTTCAGTGCATTAAACAATTTTTTTTTAAATGTGGAATTTGAAAATTAATTGTTTTTCAAGAAGTGAGGATGGATTTGTGAGAGGTTCTTTTGTGACAAAATGGTGCTTTATTTTCTCTGAATTTTTAGTCTTTTGGAAAAGAAAAGAACCGTTTTACAGAAATAAAGTTTATCTGTCTTGGAGTTGTTCTCTCAAGTGTTCGAGAGATGGTTTAAAGTGTACATTGCTCAGCGGTAATTTCTTCAATGCATTAAACAATTTTTTTGAAAGGCGAAAATTTAGAAAAACTTATTTTTACTGAAGTATTGAATGGACTTGTGAGGTTCTCAGGCCAAACACACTTGAAATTATGACCGGAAGGAACCATCATATCCCCGAGGGACGTACGCGGGGATGTCCTTGAACAATCACCAGGGTGAGAACTGGGGGGAGAAAGGGGAATTCGAGTGGTGGACACGGAAGAACGTAGTTGGGATCCTTGGGAGTCACGTGACTATATATAATAAATATATGTAATAAAAATATATAGAAACGAACCAATCAAGTATTGCTCTGTTAACCTATATTGATGGTTTTCCCATAGGGATTGATCTCGGACCGTCGTCAATAGCCCGTTGTGTTGCTGCACTACGACGTTAATTGAAAACTTACCAATTATCTATATTGATTGTAAGAAAAGAATCGCTCAAAACGAATTATTGTGACAGGTAGCTATTTAATTAACGTCGCACTGGAGACAGAGAGGTTATGGACAGTCGAGTTCAAACCCGAATGGAAAAATCCGAGTGTTTCAGCCCGTAATTTTGAACCGCTGTCGGATAACGAGGTCACACCGGAGTTTTGAGGCCACGGCAGATTAACCTGTATCAGGCCCCTTTGTACACGACTGTCTTTGACTGGATTCGAATTCGATGTCCTCCGGTTGCTATTCTGTTACCCTCCCGCCTGGGCTACTGTTGTTATTGTTACACGACTAGACCTCAACGAGTTTTGTCATTGAGTTAAATCTGAATTTAGATTCCAGAAGCTGACAGGGCTGCCACAAGCGGTTTTTCGCAATTGCTTTTCAACTTAGGCTACTAAAAGTATCTCTTTAAAGGGGTACGGGACCCAAAATCGTCAAATTTTCTAATTTTTTTTTTATTATTTTAAGAAATTATTTGTGTTTTTCTGTTTAAAATGACGTCTAAATCATGTTTTTATCTTAATTAGAACTAGAGATATAATAATTTTTGTTTTTGCGTTTGTCGGATCTTTCCCTTAGGGGACTGATCCCGGACCGTCGTCAATAGCCCGTTGTGTTGCTCTAGTACGACGTTAACTAAAATTACCATTACCAATTACCATTACGTTTTTGCGTTGTTTTGAAAATCTAACACTCTTGACAGTTGTTGTCATGGCAACATTTGTCTTTAAAACTTTAAATGCGTTTTTCTCCATGATACTTTTTTTCAAGATTTCCTGTATTCAAATTGCTATAAGTCGAAAAACGATAAAGTTTAAGGGTTGAAATTTGGAATATATCTTTTTCAAACATTATACTTTAATTTTGATTCAGCAAATGTAAAACAAATATTCACTTTTAAAAATATGACTTTTTTTTAAAAAAGTACTTTAAAATTTTCATTCGAATATTTTTTGTTTTATTAAATTAATATGTTTTAAATTGCTGCATCAAAATTAAAGTTTATAAGTTTGTGAATAATTTACTGCAAGAATTTTGAAAATTGATCAAGAATATTTTGAGTTTTAGCAATTTAAAAGGACCCCTCTTTTTTTCAAAAAATTTTCATTAAAATTTTTTTTTAACTTTTGGAAAATATATGTGTTGTGTTTTCGCTTATTAGTTAGATGGGTAATCAGTACAAAATAATTCTAAATTAATAAATAAAAAAATTTCAATGTGTCCCGGACCCCCTTAAGCAAACTCGTCGCCAAAACTATTTTCAGAATTTTGGTGATTGAAAATTCATCTAAGATCATTGAAGATTTAGTCTATTTTTTACGTAACATTGAATGGGGAAAAAATATTTTTTTGGATTTTCCTATAGGGAAAATTTTTCCGTTGGACGTAAATTCCCAAGTATTGACGCCAAGCCGTGTCAGCCATATAAGAAAAACATCGAAATCTGATTGCTAAATTCTCATAAAAACCAAAGAACTTTTTAAAATTTAATTTCATGGTGAGATCCACTCCAGTTTCGTACTTTAAAAGCACTTTATGTGGGTTTGCTTATTCATTTTGTATTTGAGCAACTAAAATTGCTACTACAATAAGTTTAAGAGAATATTTTTTGTATCCTTAAACATTTGTGTGTGCTGCTATTTCACAAACACTTTGACTGGTATTCCTGAATGTCTACTTTAATGATAATTCTACGGTGTAATATTAACCTCAGAGAAATATGTAAATTTTTTAGTAATAGTCTTTCGAAGAATATTTTCACATATTATTTCCGAGAATTTCTTTCTATAGGCATAATAAATGCAATGAAATTTATTTGTAATCCATGAATGAAAATGTAGTCAAAAGTAAACATAATTTAAAACTGTACTGAGGCTAACATTATATATAAAGAAAAGTACACACATCTCTTATATTTTACTCTCGGCTCTTTTTTCAACACTTCCTCGAAGTGTGAATTATTCATTTCTTTGACAATATGTGTACGGTTATTTTCGAGGATATATTCAAAATATGCAGTTTTGATATAGCCAACCAATATGAGTTTAATGTGTGCTTTACACAACTATATGGAGAAATATAGTGTTATGCGTAATTTATATCTCTAGATTTCACCGCAGCAGCATTATCAGTAATGTATGAAAAATATATCATGGTTCGCAATAAAAAATAAGTTTTATCAATAATTTCTATAAAAATATTTTTATATATTCCAGGGTTGCCACAGGAGACTAAAAGACGACCTTTTGCTAATATTTTGCAACCTTGGTATCAACAGGAAAAAATACCTGTCGGAATTTCCTAGGGGAGAAAATTTTCCAATGAATGTGTGCCAATTTTAAAGCTTTGACGCCAAGCTATGTCAACCATGAATTTAAAACACATACATCGGGATCTGTGCTTGCTAGATTGTTATGAAAACCTTGCATTTTTTTTAAAAATTAATTACGTTTTTTTTTAAATTACATTTTTTATTTGTTTGCAAGATTTTTAATGTATGTATCATACTTTATTTGCGCAGTTTGTTTTTTTGCGATTTACTTTTTATATGAACATCTGAAATTACTACTAAAATTCGATTTAAAAAGAGTATTTTTGTTTAAATTTAAAAGTTTATAACGCTGTGGCTACACTGATATTGTGAATGATAGATACATAAAGTAAACCTAACATTCAGTTCTACAATCAATAAATCCTGAAAAATGTTTTAAATATAAAATTCTTTAATGTTTCGAATTAACCTTTTTAATTAAAGTTCTGTTTTGGTCTATTTTTGAATTTAAATTCTAGCTTTAAAAAAGAAATGATCCGATTCGTAATTAATTCTAATCTATTTACGACTGTATATTTTACTGAATACAAACTTAGTTAAGGCCGATTTTAATGCAGATAAAGTAAAGAAGAAAATGAGTTTTTAACTCATAAGCCTGAAAAAGAACAAATTCTATTCTGCGTGCCGAATTCATACTATTTTAAGAGTGTAAATAATATCATCAAATGAGTAAAATTTTAAGATAGCTTTCATTTTCAGTTATTGCGTAACCTTATTTAAAATTAAAAGATAATTGTTTGGTCTCAGATCTATCAGATGTCCTGATATCTTTTCTCCTGCTGGAATTAATTTTAGAGAACGAATAAAATAAATTCTCTATTTTGAAATTCATCTATTCAAGCACTCCTATGGAACTCTATATGTATACTATATGTTGGAATGCTTTAGAAATAAAATAAAAAATGTCATGCACTATACAAGAATCTCGTTAAAATAATACTGACGGTTTTCTGGAAATTAAACATAAAACTGTATTTGAAGTTTGTTAACTGTCGCAGAGATCTCATCAAATGGAAACTGCTTGTCTAATTTTGCATCTATTTTAACGTAACATCAGCTGAATTTCTGCTTTGCAAGGATAATGCTAATAAGAATTATTTAATAATTCATTAAAACTCGCCTTGAATAAATTGAACATTTATAGATTTATTACATCGTGCATATTGTAATTTCAATCATTTCGGATAGTTATTTTATTAGAATCTGCATATACAAAAATAGTGTGCCGAATTTAATGACTGGGTTCTCAAAATCATAACGCTTATTGAACACGCTGTTTTTAAATTATATAATTGTATTACAGTTTTGTGTCTTGCATTTTGCAAAGTGGTAATGTGTGTTGTGTTCTGTTACAGGTGGTGGTTATATGGAACAGCGAAAACGTTCCAGCTTCTTCTGTGAAATGGCCTTCTTCGCCAATCCCCATCAACGTCATACAGGCCCAGCACAAGGTAGGCCTGTCTTGTCTTGTCTTGTTCTTGTCTTGCATATTGTCACTCAATGTGCAAAAGGTCGTACACTACCCTACAATAATGGACCGGACAGCAAGATGTGATGGTATAAGGGAAATAATACATGCTTTAGTAGGGGGTGATCCCCCACGTGCTGCAATTGCACCAGCAACCCTTCTGGGTATAGTTTCAACAAGGTTTTGATACACAGCTATGGGTATTTGTGTCCATTCCTGACTCAAGAATGTCGATTTGTAGCTGTAGATTTCGGACTTGGTTCCCTGGTCCGTAAACGTCGCTGTAACTCGTCCCACAAATGTTCTATGGGGCTTAGGTCGGGACTCTTTACAGGCCATGGAAGACGTTTAACATCCATATCTTGATACCACTGCTTGAAAGAGGCTGCAACTTGACGCGGAGCGTTGTCGTCTCGGAAGTAGCATTCGTCCATTCCATGAAATTTCCAGAGCGTAGTAGGAAGAACCTGATTGTTCAAAATGTTCATGTAGGCGTTTAATTGAGACCAGGAACAACATGTAAAGGTCCTAGGCCATACCCCAAAAAAACACCCCCGAACAAGTAGTCGGATTTTATGCAAATCCGCCGGCGTCCTGTCCATTATTGTAGGGTAGTGTACATGTGTTTGTAACTTTTATTGGATCAGCTGATGACAAGAGATTTTGCCACCAGGGGGAAATCAAAATTCCACATAAATCAATAATAATAGAAAAATGTGTTGAATTTTTTGCATACGACTTTTTGCACTTTGATTGACGATATGCCCTAGATTTATAATCGTGTTCGTGTGTGCTTTCAAAACACGTGTCTTAACTGAAAATTCGCTTTAGTTGAGGTTTTACTCGTTGTAAAACAACAGCTAATGCGTTATATTGTCTCCGAAAATACTTGAATATCGTCGTCTTAATAATTGAAACAAACGGTCAAATTTTTCAAAGTTGAATCATCTGTAGGTTACACTCGTTTCTTTTATACATAAAGGTTGGATTAAATATCTTGGCAAGATCTTCAATGTCTCATTCTTAATTAGTACATTTTGTGTTTCAGCCGATTCATTCTGTATCCTGAGCAACTAAAATTGCTCCTTAAATAAGGTTTTACTGGAGGCTTGCTACTATTTAAAAGAAATATTCTACTAGTGCTACTAGAACACAGTTGATTTGGCTGAGCTTGCCTGGCACACTGTAGCCGCATCTTTTAAAAGATACTTTAAGCTGCAGTTCCCGATCCAATCAGCCTCGTGTTGCAAAAAAAAATACAGTAGAGTGACTAACCAACGGACTAACTTTGAAAAATTAAATAAACCAAATAAGATCTTAACCAGTAACGATTCGGGTCATCAGGGGCATACCTTTATGTGTGTATGGATTTCTGTGACCCGACGTCTTTCCATGGAGTAAACTCCATGCCTTTAAGAGGGTCTGGGACACATTGAAAAAAAAATTTTATTAATTAATTTAGAATTTTGAATTTTTTTGTACTGATTACCCATCTAACTAATAGCAAAATCACAACACAAAAGTTTTCCAAAAGTTCTTTAAAAATTTTTAATTAAAATTTTTTGAAAAAAAGAGGGGTCATTTTAAATTGCTAAGGCTCAAAACATTCTTGATCAATTTTCAAAATTCTTACATTAAATTATTCACAAATTTATTAACTTTAATTTTGATTCAGGAATTTAAAAAATATTAATTTAATAAAAAATGAAAAATATTTGAATAAAAATATTTGAAAATTTTAAGGTACTTTTTTTTAAAAAAGTCATATTTTTAAAAGTAAATATTTGTTTTAAATTTGCTGAATCAAAATTAAAGTATAATGTTTGAAAAAGATATATTCCAAATTTCAACCCTTAAACTTTATCGGTTTTCGACTTATAGCAATTTGAATACAGGAAATCTTGAAAAAATGCATCATGGAGAAAAACGCATATAAAGTTTTAAGTACAGATGTTGTTGCCATGACAACAACTGTCAAGAGTGTTAGATTTTTAAAACAACGCACCACAAAAATTATGATATCTCTAGTTCTAATTAAGATAGAAACATGATTTAGACGTCATTTTAAGCAGAAAAACACAGAGAATTTCTTAAAATAATAAAAAAAAATTCGAAAATTTGACGATTTTTGTGTCCCGGACCCCCTTAAACAAAACTCCCGGGTAACTTAAGCGATCTTTTTCTGTTCTCCTCGCTTTACTCTTCCAATTCTTTTATCAATTCCAAATCTTCCCAATTCTTTATCCTTTTCACGACTTTTTTTTTTACTATTCTTTTGTTTGGCGCAGCTTGTCCAGTTGTGACCTTTTCTCCATAAAATCTCAAAACCAACCAAAAATGATTAGGATTTTAATCAACCTATTTTTTTTTCATTTAAATCGTATCTACGTTGCGCAATAAGTTCAATGCTTTCGTTTCTATACATTTCACAGATAATACATTCATGTCGGGAGTAGTTTGACATCCTAACTACTGATATTGAACGTTGTCGAACATATAACTTGACTTAAAACCTTAAAAGTCAAGTTCTTGACCAGTTCTGTATGTAAGAGTAGGGAGTTCTGTTAAATGTTAATGTAATTCGATGATTTGTTAACTAATTTATTAACCTGTCCTTCGTTGAGGATAAATGTTTCTCAAGGTCCAGTTATTAAAATGGTAATCTTTGTGGAAATATGGTCATTTAAGTTTCATTAATAACAGGCGGGATTCATTTAAGGTATTTGCATACGTTAAAAAAGCCAATTTTGACGAAAATTTGCAATTTTTTTTATTCTACTAACAAATTTCCTGTACTTTTGTGCTTCTAAAACAGTTTCAACTTTCAATGTGCGACTAATAGAAAAAAAAGGTTAGGTCAATTTAAAATTTGAACGAAACCGGAACTAATAATAAGAATATTCTATTTTTACCCTAATTTCTACCTTTTATCTGGTGAGTAAGGTAAAACAAATAATAATTATGTTCCGATAAATTGGCCACTACAATTTTTCAATTAAATTCACTTATTTGTTAGAAGAATTTCGCATTATCTTTTTACTCTCTTGGATTTTGTTTACATGCATTTTTCTCAGAATTACATTTTAGGCATAAACAGTGAATTCCAGAAATGATAACTAAAAAAATTATTGATATATATGTATAAAATTTTTTGAACACATTCGAAATAGTGTTTGCTAGTGCATGCACTAGAATCAAATTGATATCTTTATTTTTTTTCTTATTTATGAACTTGCATTTGAATATTAATGTTTGAAAATGGTCAAAAATCCTTCAACAATTTTTCAATGAATCATAAAACCTTTATTTTTTAAATATCTTTCTACTTCTAGTAAAAGCACTAGATAACATCAAGAAGTTTACTCTGATCATGTTATTTTGCTGTTAATTTAAATTGTATGCCCTGTATCGTTTATATAAATTTCGAAAAAAAAAACTCAAATTAACACACAAAATTTCACTTTTTTTTAAATATATTTTTTAAATTTAAATTATTGATAGTGTAAAATTAATTTTGAACACAAATAATTATAAAAATAATATTAAATTACTTCTGAATAGCATTTAAAAAAAAGGGGGGATCCGAACATATACAGATGACTTAAGCAATTAGTGTTCGGAAGTTGCAAAATTTCCCTCTTTTGAACGCTTAAAATTGGATACTAAATAATTTCTTCGATTCCTCTGTTCAGTAACGAAAATTATAGTTCTTTCCGTGTAACCGTGTTGCCATTTTTGCTTTCAAACCTCCTGGTGGTTGTCTACGAGGTATCGTATAATTAGCAAAACTGACCAGACCTTGATGGACAAGGTATCTTGTCATTCAAGAACGAGAGATTGAGAGAAGACAATTTATAATTTTGAACATCTGAGATGTCACCACACTCTACCAATTTCACACCACGCCAACGTGAGGACATTTTAGGCCATGGAAGATTTAACGTGTACCAGCCTCCACGTAAACGACCCTCTAGTTCAATCGAATTTTGAACCCTGTTGCTCATCCGTTCCTCTTCCAACCGCACTGCCACGGCGCCAAATTTGAGGAGGGTTGGTTAAGGATTCTATGGCGCAAGGGCCATATTCGGTTATGCTGCGCCACACACGATATCTCTAATATTATAAAAGGAAGTGCCTGTATGTGTGTACGCAGTGTTCACACAAATCTGTGGCACTTACAACAATGAAATTTGGCACACAGGTCGTCCGAATTTTTTGCAATTTTTGTTTCCAGCCCGAATTTTAAAATTCAATGTAGAACATTTTGAAATTAATTTATTAGTTTTTTTTTAACGTTCTATTTTCCATTCCCGAATGTGACGTCAGAAAGAAGAAACCAGACGATTTAGCTATTTTTGACCGCTGACGTCACAAGCGTTTTTTTGCATTGCCTTTGGAGCCGTGCCAAGTTTTCCGATTCTAGCGTGTTTATATTTATGTTGATAACAGCCACCTCGAGGGCATGGCGGAGCGGAGCCCGTGGAGTTCGTTTGCGAAGCAAACCAAATGGGAATTCGTAGCAATCACCGGGGATTTAGCGAGCAGTGGTCACACCTGACCCCACGAAAAGAACTGTCACGGGAAACGCCGTGCTGGCCACGCAGTGGCTAGTACAATATAAAGTATGCAATATAAGTAACACGATGGAAAAACTCGCCATTGCCCGTTGTGCTGCTCCTGTGCGACGTTTGTTAAATACCTGCCCACCAAGCAATAAAGGTTTTGCTGCCACATAAGAGAGAAATACACTCAGGGAGGAATGTACCTTACGGGAATCTTAACTTGCGCCTCCTTCAACTCGAAGGTTGCCAGCGCAGTGGACATACTCATTGAACAACGACGTCCCCAAATATGAGCTGGGGTTAAGGCAATAGTATACTCAAGGTTTCCACAGTTCGGAGAAAACCTGAAAAATCTGGAATTGTCATGAAATTTAACTTTGTCAAAAAAACAAATCAGGGAAAATTAAGGTTTTTTCGTCTAAAACCTGGAAAATTGCCTCAATGACCTGGAAATTGATTGATCGTGGCTTCACAGGCGCTTTGGAGAAAAGTAGCTAATAAGATTCTTATACAGTTTCATATCACTTTTTTTTTATGAATGGAATTTTTCAACCGATTTTGAAAGAGACAGTTAATATTTAACATGTAAAGAATTTGGTTTCATTCACAGGCTTAAATTGAAGAATTTAATGCTTTATCATGCATTGAAAAACAAATTAATTTAAGTCAAGTCTGTTGAATTATTTGATAAAGCTATTTTAATGCAAGACAACTTGGGTTTTGTGTATTAATTTTTCCAGTGTATAGTTCTTAAATTGGTTTTTAATTTTTGCCTATTGAATGCTAAATTCTTTCTTGGTTTTTCACCTTAAAAAATCGTGAATTGCTTAGGTATGACCGGGAATTTTGTAAAGATTTGTCTGGAAAAGTCGGGGAATTTTATTTCTGGATTTGATTGGGAACCCCGTACTTGGAAACCTCTTGGCGCTTTGAGGAGGTTAAATTCCAGAGATAACCATTTATACATTCGTAAAAATCTAATTTAAAATACCAGGGTTTAGCCCCGAATTTGTTGGCGAGTATTTCTCTCCTCCTTTACCACCAGATATAATTAGAGTTCATTAGCGGAGAGCTCTGCTTCTTTTTCGAAAAACCGGATTTCTTCGGGATTGTTTAATCCCGGGTACTTAAAAACGGCAAGTGGGCGAAAATTGTCAAAAGCCCCGCGCCAGCTTAGTGGGTTATGCTTAACCACCGCCCGCTCGGCGCATTAATTCATTAACCACTCGACAAGCAAGAAAAGTCATTAGCAGATAACTCGGAGCAACTCCCGAAATGAATTAGCGATGCTAAAAGCCCGCTGGTCTTCGCTTTCTGGTCGCAGTTTCGATCCTTCCTTCTGGAATCGGCCGGGTGTAGCCGCGTCTTTTAGAAGCTTTCTAATGGGGGTTTTCGAAAGTTGTGCCGTACCCATTAAGGCTTCCCGTGTGCTCTGCATTAGCGATCGCGTCTTGCGGGGAAGCCCGCGTTAAGTCGTTTCCAATGCGATGTTGCCCGAGATGGAAACGAGTGGTTTTGTTGTTAACGGGGAAGGCACTTAGAGGTCTGTTCTCTCTGTGTCCCTTTTTGCGTCGCTGTTTTAGGAATTAGTTTGCGTTTAATATTTGCACGGTGTAATTATTGTGGAGGGAGTGTATTGCTAAGTGGTTTTGGGAGTAAGGGGTATAAATCGCTCGTGCGATTTGTCTTGATCAGGGCCTTGGCGATGTTTTCTGAACCCGTCGAGTGGTTTCGAAGAGATATAGCGTGCATTAAGATTTGAATAGTCTTGCTAATGATGATATATATCTTCAAGATACGGCCTATTTTTTATGGTGACGAAATGGATCTGGTCAGGGATCTCTTATGACGATATTCGTCTATCAAGACCTAGGGGGCCGTGGTAGACCTGTTGGAAGAGTCTCGGATTAGCAACCGGAGGGTTGCGAGTTCGAATATAGCCAAAGACCGTCGTGTACATAGGGGACTAATACACGTTAAATCTGTCGTGGCCTTGAATGTCCTTTGGCAGGGTGTGTAAGTGTGGAGAGTTAGATGCCTCCTCAGGGTATGACCTCGTCATCTGACCTTGGTTCAAAATTAAATGCCGTCCTCGTGTCTTTTCCCTCGGGTTTGATCCCGGACCGTCGCCAATTTCCCTTTGTGTTGGTCCAGTGCGACGTTGATTCAACACCTATCTACCTTGCCAATAGTTCTAATGGCAAGATATATCGTATAACATATCAGCCTTCGCCAATCCCAGGTACTGTTGCTCCAGTGCGATATAAATTCAACTATCAACCTAGGCTAATGTGCATGAATGCGGGTCAGTGCATGGATATTTGTAAGCGTGTGGTGTAGAGGCGGCTGGTGCACCTTTAAAATCTGTCGTGGCCGAAAGGGATCACGTTGGGTTGGTGTGGAGGTTTGGAGAGTGGGGTGCCAGCTCAGGTGTTGATTCATCATCTAACCGTGGTTCAAAATTATTTGGTGTTATCATCGGATCTTTTTCCTTTGGGATTCATCCCGGACCGTCTACAATAGCCCGTTGTACCCTCTAGTCAATAGCCCTCTAGTACGACGTTAATTAAAATTACCTTACCTACCTGTGCATGAAACGCATACACTACCTTACAATAACGGACCGGACAGCAAGATGTGGTGGTATAAGGGAAATAATACATGCTTTTATAAGGGGATGGTCCCCAACTTGCTGCAATTACACTAGCAATCCTTCTGGGCATATTTTCAACAAGGTTTTGAAACAGCTATGGGTATTTCTGTCCATTCCTGCTACAAGAATATCGTCAGCTGAGCTGTAGATTTCGGACGTAGTTCCCTGGTCCGTAAGCGTCGCTCGTCCCATAAATGTTCCATGGGATTTAGGTCGGGACTAGAGCAGGCCAGGGAAGACGTTTTACATCCATATCTCGATACCACTGCTTGACAGAGGCTGCAACATGACATGGGAGGCTTTGCCGTCCTGGAAGTACCATTCGTCCATTGCATAAAATTGCCAGAGGTAGGAAGAACCTGGGCCGCGGTAGCTCAGTCAGTAGAGCGTCGGGCTCGCATCAGAAGGGTTGTGGGTTCTGTCCTCAGCGGAGCCTGCAATTCTGATGGTTGCGAGACCTGGCTAAAGACCGTCGTGTTCGCTAATGGTGGCTGGGGCATGTTAAATAGGTCGTGGTCACGAAGTCCCCCATGTTCAATACCAAATCAATACCTCTGGGGGTACCTGATCAGGGGGTTATCGGCCTCTGATTGGAATCGAAATTACGATATGTGCGAGTGAATGGATGTGTGAAAGGGACCTTCCTGTAAAACGGATGTGTCATGTATGAAGAAGTCCAACCCTCCGGGGCAATGGCACTCCCAATTGGGCCAAATATATGGCCCGCACGACAACAACACAACAACAACAAAGAAGAACCTGATTGTCCAAAACGTTCATGTATGCGTCGGCGTTCAATTGACCAGGAACAACATGCAAAGGTCCCAGGCCATACCACTCGAAATACCCCCGAACAAGTAGTCGGATTTCATGCAAATACGCTGGCGTCCGGTCCATTATTGTAAGGTTGTGTATATCTAGATTCTAAATGACGTAGGCCCAGGATACGGAAAGCGGAACATGGATATTTTTCCATCGGCATACGTAATCGCAGATCTATCTTCGGTCATACATTGGCGCAGTTCGCCCAAACTGTTGGCCTAGTTGAGGTCAATTTGCAGAGTAAGCAAAGAAAGAGAGAATACGTATTTAAAATATATAATTTATTAAAACCTTTAGCTACTTGCTAACGAGAACATAATATAAATTATACACAGTGAGCATCAGAGCTGAACAACATAGCTCACTCACACCCTAAGCTCTCATGAGACTAAATAAGAATATGATCTTATATAGGGTATGCTATTTGCATACCGTGACGTCACACACTTAGATAATCCTCTTATTTCCGAAGTCCAACACAAACTTTCCCGTTGCGCCATAGCACCCAACCACTCACTCACACACACGCAACTGTGCAGTGTAACCGCATGGTTCAACTCCGCCATTTCATTTTCCAGATTCGCCTTCGTTTGTTTGACTTCCCAGCAAATTAAAACAGTTTTCCCGCTCCCTTTCTGCGACCACCGCCCCCTGGGCTTCGGGTCCTCTCCAATGACGCATTTCAGCTTTCAGTGACTGTTTTTGGAAGGCTTCCGTTCCGGTTTTCCGATGGAGTCGAGTACCGCGGGCGAGTGCTTTGTTGCCGTTCCATGAAAGAGTAATGACGGCTCGGAAAGAAAATAGTCCCGGTACAGTTAATTTTTTCCCTCGCCCCCGAGAGTGGACGAGCAATGAGCGTGTACTGGACGGTTCCAGAAGTTGGCCCGGGGGGAGAGTATGTTGAGGAACTTCCTTCCTCAATCGGAAATTGAATCTTGTTCTTGTAGTGTTTCGATATAGATGTGTGCCGAAACAAATGCTGGGGAAGGGATTGGGGTGTGCACCTCTGGGATATGCCTGAGGATCTTTTCGCTTTTGTGTTTTCTTTAGACTGATATTAAAGTCGTTTCTACCCTTTGCTCCGCCCAAAGTCGTTTTAGCCGTAATTTGTCCTTCATTTTAAGGCCCTCAGAGGCGGGTATTTAATTAACTTTGCACTGGTGTAACACAACAGGCTATTGAGGACAGTCCTGGATCAAACCTGGAAAAATCCGAGAACAACGCCACGTAATTTTGAATCTCGAGGACATGTGTCCTTTAGGTGTATACGGCGCGGGTCCGATTTCTTCCTGGGTGTATTTCTCTCTTCTGTATCATTCCGTAACTTTCCTTTTGTGGGCACCGCTGTAGACCAGTTTCGTAAAGAGCAACAGGTTGTTGCAAGTTCGAAACTAGGTCCGACCATAGACCGTAATGAGCGTGGAAGCTGGTCCGCGTTAAATCTGTCATAGCCTCGTATGTCTTCTCTGTGGTGTGGTGTAGAAGTTCGGAGAGTGAGAGGTGCCAGTTCCGGTGTGACCTCGTCATCCGACCATGGCTCAAAATTACGTAGTGCTGTCCTTGGATTTTCCCTTCTGGTTTGATCCCTGACTGTCGCCAATAGCCCGTTGGGTTGTTTTAATGTGACGTGAATTAAAATACCTACTTATCACATACCCTGTTAGGGTTCTTTCGGTGAAAATCAAGGTAGTTGTCGGGGCTCTCTCTCTCTCTCTCTCTCTCTCTCATACAAAAATACCAATTTACATGACCAATTATGTTTATTTACATTCGTTGCTGTTACTATCCAAAGTACACAATCGGATCTTTCCCTTAAGGGACTGATCCCGGACCATCGTCAATAGCCCGTTGTGTTGCTCTAGTACGACGTTAACTGAAATTACCAAATTACCTAAGTACGCAAAATAATTGTTCCTCGAACAGAACGGCTGGTGATTACGTCTTATCGCGTCAAGAGATCAGCCACTCTGTGAAGTTTTCAACGCTCTTGGCTCTCGCCAAGTGCATTAAAGTTGCGCCAATTAGGGGTAGCGTTAACTACTGCCACGGAGATTCGCACTGTGCGAAGAGTAGTTAAAATAGCCGATACCTCACTCAGTTGCTTCATTTTTTTGTCACCAACCTTTTCAACTATTACTTTGTGAATCATTTGATGTCGGTTTTCGGGCTTACATGGACACTGCGCCATTGACCTTGCATTGAAAGGTCAGGCTATATTCTTCTGCGATTTAAATGTTGTATGTTTTCTCTATTTGCAGACAATCAGCTCCCGATTTTTTCCTCATCCTCTCATCCAAACTGATGCTGTTTTGAGCTTGGACGAAGACGTTCTCCTAACGACGGAAGAGGTCAGTATTACTCTTATTAAACCACATTTTCCGTAAACTTCTATCTAGACTAGATTGATTAGTTTTTGAAGTCAATAATTGATGAATAACCCGAAACTTGTCCATCTGAAATATTTAGTATAAATGCTTCAGAGCGGATCTTCACCTCCCGAGTGGTTGTCCCCTTACAAGATATCTCATAAGGAATCTGGCCAGATCTTTGTCTTCGTCATCATCGAAAAAATCGGCAATATCTTTATGAGATATTTCGTCATTGGCATATAAGTTGGTTTGATCTTGAATCGTCGAAATAACTTGGTCATCGACATTAAAATGAAATAGACAGACCATGTGGGCGGAGTGGATGTCGTAAGATCTCTGAAGGGTAAATCACAAATCGACTTCGCCGATTGGTTATCGAATATTAGACCAGTGATTATGATCACGGTGGATAGCTACTTTAACCAATCTAGTATTCGTGCTTTTACCCACAACCCCATGACACATCTTGAAACCGAGCAAGTGGAAGAAATAACATGACACTGCTGGCACATGCTCCGTCTTCATTTTAAGGTCGATGAACTTGGTGTGTTAATTTTTTTTTATGTTACTGCTGTCTTGTGGTTTGGCGCTGCTTCGCCAAGTATATCCCTTGCACCATAAAACCCTATAACATCGTTTTTTCTTCGCCGAAGCAAATGAAGCACCAGGTGATAACAATTCAAGTAGGATTGACATTACAAATTTGTGGGCGTACTTTTAAAGCAGGACATTTGTTGCTTTCAGGTGGACTTTGCTTTCCGCGTGTGGCAGTCTTTTCCGGAGAGGATCATCGGTTATCCTGCCCGATCCCACTTCTGGGACGACAGTCGGGGCTGCTGGGGCTACACCTCTAAGTGGACCAATGACTACTCCATCGTCCTGACAGGGGCGGCCTTTTACCACAGGTAAGGAACGTCTCTTTATTTACTACGCCCTGGTTCGTTCATTCTTTTTGTTGATGAATATTACTTTTTTTGTAAATACTTCGTTGTTGTTTAAGCACCATTGTGAAATGTGTAATACCTTTATAGAAAGTTCTTGATTTAAATCTTATTGGAAAGAGTATTTTTCTGCGTGCCATTGTGGGCTTTCGTACCTACTTTCTGCCATAAAAATTTTCTGCCTTGTAAATGAGTAATCGTATTGTGCCAAGTGTGATACAATTTGTTCCCACCCCATCATCTTCTAAATGTTGTTTTTGAAAATGCACATAAAACTTCGGTAGATAGTAATATATTTCGGATCGAGAACGAAACTTTTGCATGGAATCGTGGGCCAAAGATATAATAACTTTACATTCGACAGAAGGGGAAAAAATTGTACACGGAATCTTGGACAAAACAGCAAGTGTGTACTGGCTCTACATAAGACAGAGCGAAGAAACCTTTACGTCGAATCTTGGGCTAACTCTGCCATGACAGAACGAAGAAACATTTACATGAAACTTGGGAAAAGCACCAAGCGTCTACTAACTCAACACAAGACAGAACGAAGAAGCCTTTGCATTGAATCTTTAGCAAAAAGATCGTGTCCATTAACTCTACATAAGACAGAACTAAGAAATCTTTACATGAATTCTTGAGCAAAGCACCAATCGTCCATAACTCTACATAAGACAGAACTAAGAAACGTTACATCGAACCTTGGGCAAAGGATCAAATGATCTTCTACACACGAAGGAACGAAGAAACCTTTGCATCGGATCTTGGGCTAACTCTATCATGACAGAACAAAGAAACATTTACACGAAACTTGGGAAAAGCACCAAGCGTCTACTAACTCTACATAAGACAGAACAAAGAAGCCTTTACATTAAATCTTGGGCAAAAGATTGTGTCCACTAACTCTACATAAGACAGAACTAAGAAATCTTTACATGAATTCTTGAGCAAATCACCAAGCGTCCATAACTCTACATAAGACAGAGCTAAGAAACGTTACATCGAATCTTGGACAAAGGATCAAATGTTCTTCTACACACGAAAGAACGAAGAAACCTTTTTCTCGAATCTGACAAAAGATCACACGTCCTCTAACTTAACATTCGAAGAAACGCTTCTAAAGCCGCATTCCAACAGAAAAGGCCATTCTCCAATTCCGAAACGGACGCAATTCGACCGCTATATTTATCCCTGTGTCAGCCATCGGAATAGGACCATAAAAATTATGGATATTATTACCCCGCCCTTTTGACCTACGCTCCTTTTTTTTATATAGTACTCCCAGCCAAAAGAGCCAATACACTCCGGTGCAATCCGGCTAATAGGTTGCTTTTTCTGCTCCCCCGCCTCTGTATTAACTAATTCATTCCCAGGAGGTTATACATATTACACACAATCGCTTCCTCATCGATTGCCAATGGCCGGACGGATATCGAGGAATGGCAGAGGAACCAAAAAAACGGGAGAATGCTGAAGCACTCTCGTCTCAATGGGCCTAATGGATGTATACATGTGGCCGCTTGCAAAATAACGTCGTCAGGAGAGGCGATTTATTCTCCAGTTCACACACAAGTGCGTCCTGGTTCGGGTTTCGATGAATTGGATTTCCGCTGAACAGAATGTGCGAGTGATCTTTTTTTATTTACGAGTTTGGGGTGTAAGAGATTCGTAGGCTGCTTTGGATTTGTACGGCATTGAAAAAGGTTCTTGTGCCAGTTTTCACAATGGGCAGAAACTTATCAAGTATCTCAACAAGTGTAACTGTGCCTATGATTTTTGAATTTCGCGAACGTAGCTGTGAGTGATTTTAGATTTTCACAAAGCTGGTGCCGAAATAAAACTTTGATCTGAAATTGTAAAGCTTTATTAAAGGGTGGAGTAACTGATAAATTGCACATTAACGCTTAATAGCTCGCTATTATTGATTGACTAACATCAATCAGTTAAAAATATCAATAAAGTTAAAAGAGAATAATGAACCTGGTGTGGTGCGATCAATTTTTCCATATTAGGCTCTATTTTTGTCCTTCGATCTCTACTGCCAATGATATGCCGTCAGTTTATTTTTAGCTCCCCTAAGGCCTTTCACCGTACAAAATCCACTTTTAACTAAACAGTAGTGCTGCCACGGGCAAACAAAAGGCGAATTTTGCTGCTGTTTTTAAAATTTGACGTAATTTGAAAATTTGGCGGTTTTTTTTAACATTCACCACGGTAACGAAAAAGTAGTCCCTTTCTTTAACCTTTCGACTACGGCCGGTGCAACAGTTGTACCATGATCGCACCAAGAAAGAATTTAGACAACGGCCTGTACAGCAGTTGTACCTTCAAAGTTATAAAAATCGCGCCAAGAAAGAATTCAAACTACGGCCTGAAAAGCAGTTGTTTCTTGAAAGTTATAACAATCGCGGCAAGAAAGAATTCAAACTAAGGCCGTAGCAGCAGTTGTTTCTTCAAGGTTATACGAATCGCGCCAAGAAAGAATTCAACCTACGACTGTAGCGGCTGCTGTTTCTTGAAAGTTATAAGAATCCCCAAGAAAGAATGTAAACAACGGCCTGTACAGCAGTTGTACCCTGAAAGTTATAAAAATCGCGCCAAGAAAGAATTCAAACTACGGCCTGAAAAGCAGTTGTTTCTTGAAAGTTATAAGAATCGCGGCAAGAAAGAATTCAAACTAAGGCCGTAGCAGCAGTTGTTTCTTCAAGGTTATACGAATCGCGCCAAGAAAGAATTCAACCTACGACTGTAGCGGCTGCTGTTTCTTGAAAGTTATAAGAATCCCCAAGAAAGAATGTAAACAACGGCCTGTACAGCAGTTGTACCCTGAAAGTTATAAAAATCGCGCCAAGAAAGAATTCAGACTACGGCCTGTACAGCAGTTGTTTCTTGAAAGTTATAAGAATCGCGCCAAGAAAGAATTCAAACTACGGCCTGAAAAGCAGTTGTTTCTTGAAAGTTATAAAAATCGCGACAAGAAAGAATTCAAACTACGGCCGTAGCAGCAATTGTTTCTTGAAAGTTATAAGAATCGCGCCAAGAAAGAATTCAAACTACGGCCGTAGCAGCAGTTGTTTCTTCAAAGTTATAACAATCGCGCTTTCAAACTACGGCATGTCAGCAGTTGTACCTTGAAAGTTGTAAGATTCGCACCAAGAAAGAATTTAGACAACGGCCTGTACAGCAGTTGTACTTTGGAAGTTATAAGAATGGCTCCAAGAAAGAATCGCGCTTGTTTATATATCAAAATCTGGAATCAGCCTATTAACGAATAGCGGACGGGAAAATATGTTCTGAAGTCGATGTCGGGAAAACCACAAAAGAAAAACATCGGAATCTGGTTGCTAGATTGTCATTAAAATCTTATTAACCCACGTTGTTGTCTCTACGAGTAGTCTCATTATTAGAGAAAACTAACGAGATCTTGACGAACAGACTTCTGGTCGCCAGAAGAAAACTGACCAGATCTCGTCATTTTTTAACAAAATGGCGATATCTTGATGACGAGATAGTTCGACATTGGCAAAATTGGTTACACTTTAATGGACGAGATATCTCGTCAAAACCATTTGGGAGGTTAAGAAAATGTTTATTTGTAAAATTTTAAATTCAAACTTCGTGGCATTATTATCAACGTCTGTTTACTTAATTTAACTAGCACATTTTGCACTTACGTCCACTCATTTTGTATCTGAACGAGGACCGCGGTAGCTCAGTTGGAAGAGTAACGTATTAGCAACCGGAGGGTTGCGAGTTCGACTCCAATTAAAGACCGTCGTATACAAAGGGGACGGATATACGTTAAATCTATCGTAGCTTCAAAATGTCCTCACGTTGGCGTGGTGTGGAAGTCCGGAGAGTGGGGTGCCAGCTGAGGTGTGATATCGTCATCTGACTGTGGTTTGTAATTCCGGGGTGTTGTCCTTGGATCTCTTCCCTTTCCCCCTTTCGGGTTTGGTCCTGGCCCGTCGCCAATAACCCGTTCGAATCCAACCAAAGACCTTCGGGTACAAAGGGGGCGAGAGCATTTTAGTAAATATGTCGTGGCATAGATTCTCCTGTCAACCTGCTTGGAGAGGAAGTTTGGAGAGCGGGATGCCAGCTTTTGTGTGATCTTGTCATCTGAACGTGGACCAAAATTACGTGGTGCTGTCCTCGAATCTTTCCTTTCGGGTTTTATCCCGGAGAGTGTCGGCCGACCAACCGGTATAGTGGTTAAGGTGTTAGCCTCTAGATCGGAAGGTTCCTGGTTCGAATCCGGGTCTGGGCATGGATGTTTGTAAGCGTATGGTGTAGAGGCGGCTGGTGCACCTTAAATCTGTCGTGGCCGAAAGTCCTCACGTTGGGTTGGCGTGGAAGTTTGGAGAGTGGGGTGCCAGCTCAGGTGTTGCTTCGTCATCTGACCATGGTTCAAAATTACGAGGTGTTGTCCTCGGATCTTTCCCTTAAGGGATTGATCCCGGACCGTCGTCAATAGCCCGTTGTGTTGCTCTAGTACGACGTTAACTAAAATTACCAATTACTAGGACAGTGTCGTCTGTAGCCTGTTGAATTGCTCAAGTGCGATGTTAATTAAAATACCTACCTCATACTTAATTTCACCTTCATGTGATTAATTTGGTATCAGCAACTAAAATAGGGTAGCAGTCCATTTGCTGTTATTTTTTAAGAATTAGGATGGTACTTTTTCACTGGTGACTTGGCTGAACTCCCGGTGCCTTACAGCAAACAGCTCTTGATTCTCTAAGTGAACTGTACAAAAACAGATCCTGAGCTGAATACTAATAAATACCAATGGAATCTTTATTCTCATCCACTGGAATCGGTTTCTTTGACTATTTGACTCGATAAGCCCTTTACAGGTGCAATTCCTATAACGCTTCCGACGCATACGGCTGACGCAGTGCGTCTATTGCAGTACGGCTAGCACATAGTTGGCGATTCCGTAGCTGACGCATTGTGGGAAACAGTTCCATAATCGTCCCGACTTAAAAAATATTACACCACTTTTATTACTTAACGGATTTTCCTGTTTCATAGCTCATTTTAAAAAACTATCTGTTTTCTTCAATGTGATTTATCATGTGTAAAAATCGGTTGAGGAATGATGTAATTGACCCTGAATGTACCTGTAACATCCCATTGCAGCAGTGCTCTGCGTTAGACGCACTATAGGAATTGCACCTTACGCATTCGCTGCCGGTTGCGTTAGAAATGTTTTTTTTTCTTCCAGAAACCGGCTTGCTTTTTATTACATTACAAATATGATTGAAAAGAGCGCCAATGCCAGAATAGATTGGCGAAAGCTCAGCCAACAAATAATTAAAGCTATAAATTCGAAACCACATATCTTTAAAACTAGAATCTAACCCTTACTCCACACCAATATCACGCCACCTAACATACAATGCCAATTGAAACTGAGAATAAATGTTGAGGCGCAGCTCTTCCTGCGCGAACGCGTGACTGGCTACTAAGACATCACTCCACACTACGCGCTGCCGCGAGATGGCCAACGAACTTGTTACACCTTTAAAGAATCGCATATTCAATGTAGTGATTTTTGCTCCACGAGCATTTCCCGATTTCGATGCAAATTTCCAAATCTGATTTCTTTCCGTGGCTACTCGTTTCGTCTCAATTAGAAAAAAAAAAAAAAATAAGCAAAGACGGTAAACTGTTTTTCCGTTCGAAACGGCGTAATTATTTCAGCGCAATCGTGCGATTATGCAAATAAAAGGAATCTTTTAATCATCAGCTTTTTCACAAATGACGTTAATGATGGAAAAATGGCGCTGTTGCGTGTTGTTGTTTCCCCGCTCGCAAAAACGGAAGTACGCTTCTTTTCACAAATTAATTTTAAATCATTGCGCCTTACCTGCTTTCCCGAGAAGTTTTCCTTCCTGGAGGCATTGGGTTTGTATGGGCCCTCCGGAGCCGCGCGCGATAAAAATGGCGCTCATTCAGAACCATCTTTTTAGACGAATCGAATTAATTATTCAATTCGAACGCAATCGCAAAAATGTTCGAATGCGCCGGTTTTTAATTTGCCCTTAAAGCGCGACTGGGTTTCTAAAGGAATACTTTGTTTCTGAAAAATGGCGATGTTTGGACTGTGTTTTTCAGTTTTTGTTTTCCTCATAAGGCAATGGACTTCGAAATAGCGTTCGAAAGATATAATTTAATAAAACCCCGCTTTAAAATTATAGATAAAATAATGTTTAGTATCGCTGTAGTGGAAATATTTAAGAGCTTTAATTTTTATTTCATTCCCATTTGTAAGGTGAATACGTCTTTATATTGTTGTTCTGCTACGTTTGTTCTTTAAAGAGCTTTTGATTTTGCGACAGCTGAGTTTAAAGGATCATGCTAAATGAGGAGAATCTGCATTTAATCTGATATAGATGACAAGACACATTTTCTGTCTAATTAAATATAGGTGCCGGTAGGATTTCTGCGGTGATGTTTTCTACATTCGACGCCGCGGTGATCCAGTTGAAGTAATAACGGATTAGCAACCGGAGGGTTTGGAGTCGAAACTTTATTCAACCAAACTCAACCGTTTGCTCGGAGGCTGGTGAAAGTTAAATCAGTTTAGGTCTCAAATGCCATCACGTTAGTGTCGTGGAATTCGGAAAGTTGGGTCTATCTCAGATGTTGACATCGTCATCTCACCGTGGTTCAAAATTACGTGTTGTGTTGTATCCTCGCCTCTTTCCATTTGTTTTTAGACTCAGCACGAGGTAGTCCCATCTGGGTAATCACACCAACCAGCGAGCATTTATTATTCTAAAAAAAGAAAGGAAAGTTTTTGACGGTCAAACAAGGACAAAAAAAGGCAGCAATCCTTAGCATAATATAAGATTAAGATATGATGTTCGATGTGGATTATATCAATTTGCTAACATAAACTTGCTTAATGTGTGACATTTGGGTAGCTAATATATAAAAAGGTCAGTGCTGTAACTGTTAGTAAATATATAAAAACAATTAAAAAGAGAGGGCCAGTGTATTCAATTATGAAAGGTGCTAAAACTGGAGTCGATGTTTATGTAAAAGGATAAGACTAGACAGAATACACAGTTATTAAGAGACGGTTTATGAAATGCACCAACAAGAATAAATAATTTAAAATGATGAAAGTGAGTATGAGAAATATCTACAAATGAATGAATCGATGAAGTGATAAATGAGAACTCGGAATCCTAAAGACCCAAAATATTTAAACGAACCTGAAGTGCTTTTCCAATAAAAAATAAAAACCCATGAACATTAAAAATATTAAAAAACTTATATCTTAAGAAGAAACTTCCACCAGAAAGGACATCTTACCAGGACCCTTACCGGATCCAGACATAGAAAATGGGGCTGCTTGCCCGAAATTAAAGTTGAGAAGGTAAAAGGGTCATTCCAACCCATAATCGGTTCTAGTTATATTTATGTGGATTTGCTTTGGATGCATGGGCATTTTCGGTCCATGCAGCTGCTATGGTTCAACACATGATTAGTACCAAGTCTACCATTGGAAGCGCTACAGTTTCCGCAGTTAGGGCTAGCTTATCCATATAGGCCATGTTCTTCGGTGCACTGCAAACAGATCTTATCAAATGGTCCCTTGGAGGTTGGTCCCGGACTGCGTTAGTAGCCCGTTGTGTTGCTCCAGTACAACGTAAATTAATTTACCTACCTACCCGGGCTGTCGCCAAAAGCCCGTTGGGTTGTTCCAGTGCGATGCTAGTTAAAATATAGGGGAGACAGGGACAAGGGAGTCCGTGGAGCCCGGTCGAAAGAGTGGCGAGTTAACAATCTGAGGGTTTCGAGTCCGAATGCAACCAAACACCGTCGTGTACAAGGGGTGCTGTTGGGAAGTGGGAGACAGCTCGGATGTGACCTCGTCATCTGACCGTGGTTCAAAAATACGTGGTGTTGTCCTTTCCGTTCTGGTTTAGTCGCGGACCATCACCACTAGCCCGTTGTGTTGTTGACGTTTTGTGTGGCATTTTGGGAAGTGGGGAGACAGCTCGGATGTGACCTCGTCATCTGACCGTGGTTCAAAATTACGTGGTGTTGTCCTTTCCGTTCTGGTTTAGTCGCGGACCATCACCAATAGCCCGTTGTGTTGTTGACGTTTAGTGTGGCAATTTGGGAAGTGGGGAGACAGCTCGGATGTGACCTCGTCATCTGACCGTGGTTCAAAATTACGTGGTGGTGTCTTTTCCGTTCGGATTTAGTCGCGGACCATCACCAATAGCCCGTTGTGTTGCCCCAGTGCGACGCTAATTAACTTCCCACCTTCCTTGGCCTTTGATTCCTTTCACTGTATCGCAGTTTTTTTTATGGTCATTGAGATGTTTTTTTATTTTATATTATATGGAAAGTGAGGGTACTTCTGTTTCCCTGGACAAGAATTTTTATACAATACCAACAAATTATTTTTTTATGAGATTTGCTTTGGTAATTTGGTAATTTTTAGTTTACGTCGTACTAGAGCAACACAACGGGCTATTGACGACGGTCCGGGATCGGTCCCTTAAGGGAAAGATCCGAGGACAACACCTCGTAATTTTGAACCACGGTCAGATGACGAAGCAACACCTGAGCTGGCACCCCACTCTCCAAACTTCCACGCCAACCCAACGTGAGAGATTTGCTTTGGATTTGATATTTAACGAAAATAGGAATTTCTGTATTCCACAGATAGTAAACACTTTGTACTTTAAATATGGATGCGGACTTAATTGAATCCTCATATCAGCTAGATTTCGTATTTTGAGTCTTATGTGCCTTGTATTGTACATGAAGATGCTTTTTTTTTATTAAGCATAATTAGCTTCTTTTCATTAGTCGTTTCTGCCGTAGTGAGTTTATTTCCTGATGGCACGTACTTCATGCGTCTCGAATAAAGGATAACCAATCTATGCTCCTATATTAATTAGCTATTAGTGATAGAAAAACAAGTTGCCTTGTAATTCAGGTGCGACTTTTCTTATTAAAAAGTGATGGGGAAAAAATATTTAATTGGAATCGTTTCATAATGAAATTTTGGCAATCTCCTTTCAAATTTTTTCGAACTTCGTCAGATGAATCGAGCAATTTCTTGAACTTAATTAATTTTTCACGTTACCAATTATTTATGCAAGTGGTGATTAAATATCTGTAGAAGAGATTTGTCGGATTGGAAATGGCGGGTATTGAATTTTTTTTTACATTACTAACAAATTGTATTTCGGAATTTTGAATGCATGTATTCATAACATCTGCAATACATTTCGTCCGGCCATGATTCCTATGACTCACCCTGAGTGTATTTCGCTCCTGTGTCTCTGTAAAGCTCATTGCTTTGAGACGTAACTCGGTTTTTCTCGAAGCATCTGGGCGAGTGAGATGCCAGCTTAGTTGTTGCCTCGTCATCTGACCGTGGTTCAAAATTATGCGGTGTTGTGCTCGGATCTTTTAATTCGGGATTGATCCCGGACCGTTACCAATAGACTGTTGTGTTGCTTCAGTGTGACGTTAATTAAAATACCTATCTTCCTACCCAAAGGCCGACCAACCGGTCTTGTGGTTAAGGTGCTAGTCTCTAGATCGGAAGGTTCCTGGTTCGAATTCGGGTCAGTACATGGATGTAAGCGTATGGTGTAGAGACGGCTGGTGCACTGTCGTGGCCGAAATTCCTCACGTTGAGTTGATGTGGAAGTTTGGAGAGTAGGGTGCCAGCTGAGATGTGGCCTCGTCATCTGACCGTGGTTCAAAATTACGTGATGTTGTCCTCCCCCCCCCAGGGGATTGATCCCGCACCGTCGTCAATAGCCCGTTGTGTTACTCTAGTTCGACGTTAATTGCAAATTACCTACCCGACACATCAAAGCTTTGAACGCGTTTTTATAGAAACGTCAGTTTTGCAGATTGGCGCCTGTGGTGTGGTGGTTTCTATATGCTTTTGTGCATAGCATCTTTTTTCCTCGAACTTAGTACCGCTCCACGATTGGATTTGCCCAAATTCTTCTGCCTTAGTCTAGGCCTACACTTGCGATTTATTGTCGCCCGCTTTTTCAGTCGAAAGAATAAAACTCCTTGTTTCACATAAGTGGACAAACTTGCGATTAATCAATTGCAACCGGTCCTATTTTCGCTGTACCCTGTCGCTCTACCCAATGAATCACACTGACAGGCACGGACATATACCCACTTGCGATAGTTTAGTCGCAGTTCTAAAGCAGTTTTGTTCTGGTCTCTGTAAAACGCCGCAATTAAAATGTGTGACAACGAATCGACCTGAGGAATTGATGGACGAATATTAACAGTAATTGACACTGAGTTATTTATTTAAGAAATTGAAAAGAAGAATTCAAAGAAATTGAAGATTTTTATTGATGGACCTATTATTCTCCCACCATTTCGTCGAAGCTACTTTTTGTCATTCAGTAACACTGGAAAAACTTTGCAGCGTGCTCACATAAATCTTGAAATAACTTTTAAAAACTGCCCTTTCAATAATCTTTGACTTGTTATTGGATGTACCCAATAACGATGCTTCCTCCATTTACTTCTCGCCCGAAGCAAAAAAGCGATCACACAAGTAGTGTCACTGATATCCATTGGAAAACTGTTCTACTTAAGCGATTTATCTATCGCATTGTGCTCCTTGTAGATTTTATGCGACAGCGATTTTTGGTCACCGCTACTAGAAATCGCAAGTGGATACCTAACCTTACCTGAAGAGACGTATGGGGTATGGATATATCAGAAGGTTGCGTGTTCAAATCACGTCCGGGTCACCATTATGGATATATTTTATCCCATATGAATTAATACAACGACTAAAACATTCAAATTATTTATTGGTGAACCGTTCTGACACTTTACATTCCTTAATGCCTGGTATTGATATTGATATTCTGTTCTTGCCACAGTTGGTTTTATATTCATTTCTGTGAACCACTACTTCAGTTCAGTTTGCAGTTACGTTTTTACATATGAAGTATCACTTCACAGCAGAGACTTCACCACACAAACTTCATACAGAGACTTCACTACAGACGCATAGCTTTGACCAAAAAAGGTGTAATGGTAATTATAATTCAACGAAAACACTCCGGTGTTTTAAATCCAGTTATGGCATGAGATGGAAAGTGGACACTGCAACATTGTTTTCAAAAGTGGATTCTGAAGGATATTTGGGGTAGGCAATGCTGGCCCCCGTTGGAGTAGGATGGCGTTGAGGAACAAAAGTTGACAATAAGATACTAAAAAATTGGTGTTTTTATGTAGACACGTACCGTAGTTTTGACGTGAATACTTGTGCCTTGTGTTGGATTGTGGAATAAATTAAGCAGACATAGAAGTCTGAACGATTGTTGATCGTGAATGTTTAACAATTAATCTAGTCTGAACGATTAAAGTGCCAGGTCAACCCTCCTAATGGTTTCGACAAGATACCTCGTCATCAAGATCTTGCTGATTTTTTTTTATGATGACGCTTATTTTGTCAGGTTTGCTAATTACGGGTTGCCTCTTTGAGACTACCCACGAGGGTTAAGAATGCTACATTCTAGTTAGTTTTCTTTGTATGACACCTGAAACCAGATGTAGCTATAGCTTTCACAACCACCTCGACGGTTAAGAAAGCTGCGTCTTGCTAGTTTTCTTTGTATGACACCTGAAACGGGTAAGTTTCAGGTGTCATACAAAGTTGAGTTGGGGTTAATACCCGCTTTCTGAGGGTCATTTAGACACGACCTACTCTTGTATTTATTTCGTAATTTGTATATTATTGTTAATATAACGTTTCGTTGCAGGTATTACCACTTCTTGTACACTCACTTCTTGAGTCACCTCCTCCACAAGATTGTGGACCAGTCCCAGAACTGCGAGGACATCCTGCTCAACTTCCTAGTCAGCCACGTGACGCGCCTGCCCCCCATCAAGGTGACGCAGCGCAAGCAGTACAAGGAGACGATGCTGGCCGGGGGTGGCCGCAGCTACCCCTCCCCCTGGAACGACCCCGACCACTTCGTCCAGCGGCAGACCTGCATCAACGCCTTCGCCAAGGTCTTCGGCTACATGCCCCTGGTTCGCTCCAACACTCGGCTAGACCCCGTCCTCTTCAAGGACCCCGTGTCGAATCTCAGGAAAAAGTACCGGCGCATGGAGGTCGCCGGCAGCTAGTGAAGGAACTCTCGTCTGGGACACTTGTTGGAATCGCCGCCGTGGTGCGGGCAGACTTGCCCTCGAAGCACCACCAACCTTTAATTACGATATCAGTCTTCTTCTGGACTGGACCCATCTAATGGATTGATTGTACAGAAGCTCATTGCGGGTATTCATTGAGCGCATTGTGACAGTTGGACATCGACACTAAGATGTCCCCGGGACTATTTTATTGACAGCTGGATATCTGGCTTGAAATGTCCATTCAGTGTCTAGCCAGCCAGTTGTACCACACTTACAGCAGCTCTTGATGGGTGTTCATTGACAGCATGAATACCTGTTTTCAAATGTCTATTCAGTGTCTGGCAGTCAGCTGAATATTGGATAGGCAAGGTACACTGTAGCAGCTCTTCTTGGGTGTTCATTGACAGCTAGAATACCTGGCTTGAAACATCCATTCAGTGTCTGGCAAACAGCTGGAATACCTAGCTTGAAACATCCATTATAGCTGGAATATTTGGATTGAAACATCCAGTGTCTGGCAGTCAGCTGAAATACCTGGCTTGAAACATCCGGTGTTTGGCAGTTAGCTGAATATTGGATCGTTGGTGTACACACACACACAGTATCAGCTTGTCTTGGGTGTTCACTGACAGCTGGAATACCTGGTTTAAAATGTCCATTCAGTGTCTTTCCATAAGAGCTCCTGGTGGGTAATTGATTGATAAATATCTGTCCCATAAAGTTTTTTCCCCACAATTGGCCTGTTGAGTGAAAGTGTTCATAGAAAGCTGTCGAAGATCATATGGATACCTGATGAATGAGTTGCAGATGGATTGCTTGATGATCTTAACAAAACCTAGAGAAGTTGGTAATGCTTTCTCGAACAAGAATGTCCGAAGGAAAACTCGGCTAACCTACCAATCACGTACAGGAGTTCCGTGATGTCCGTCTTGAAAATATTTACTGTTGAATGACTGAAAGTTGTCACGAGTTGTTGCAAAAATGGCCTCGTTTTAACATTTTAATGCTGGAAACAAGAGATAATGATGCGTCTCTGTGGATGCTGCTGGTCACATTTCGCTATTGACGAGATGTAGTCAGTAGCATTTGAAGAGCTTCTAGACTATCAAAAAAAAGTGTTCGTTTCTTCTAGTTTGTCGTTGGAAGTTGTTCCATTTAACCTGTTACGGATGATGAAAGAGTTTCATCTTGATTAATTGCTAACTTTGATTCTTTATCAACCGTCTGTATGTCACGACAAAGTTTACTGCTCCAACTCAAGACAGATCTCTTCAACCTCGACGATGTAAAATTGTATTGGAAAATTCATTGCATTTCTTTTTGAGTCACATGTATCTTGTAAATATAGTGATTAGATTGGATACTTCGATGCTTTTGTTACTGCTTTACGAAACAATGGACAAAAGTTATTTTCGATGGAGCTTTTCCTGAAATTAATTTCAAAGTATGTTATATTTTTCTGTGTTGTTGTTCAAGAATAATTTTATCGGTCTCACGCAAAGATATGTAATTGTGGTTGTTTAAAAACAAGGTCATGTTGCAAGTATATGTTTTGAAGTCTTACACACATATTTAACTTCGTAATATTTAGTAAACAAAACGGAAAATTATTGCAAATGTTATTTAACTCAAATACATCTTTTTTTTTTTTTTTTTTTTTTAATTAGCTGTCAATGTTAGATATTTTAGAACAATTTAAACCTCAGACACAAGAGTTTAAGTAAAATTTATGTTAACAAATCGACTCTTTCACACTTTATGAGCTTTGTACAAAGTTCCATTTCCCGTCACATGGTTAAATTTTGCTTTTTAATTAAAACAAGAAAATGTTCTTTAATTTTCATCGATGAAAAAAAAATTTAATGATGGCACAATGAAACAAATTACGGGACTTCATAGATTCAAAATACCGATTAATGCATGAATGGCTATAAAATACATTGGAGTAGTTTGTTTCTACGCATGGAATTTTTCTTGACTTTAACTTCATATCTAATCTTGTAGAAAATATCTGTTTTTGTTTGAATTTATCCCCGGCCGCATTAAATCTCCAGCTTTAGGCTCCTTTTAACGACTTCCTGACGTCACTGTGTTTTATTGCCCGGAAACACCTTTGTCCTGAGTGTTGCCATTCGGAAGAAGGAAAGTAGCGAGGGAAAAAATATTCGGGGAACTTTATTAGCCCTAAATAACGCGGAAGAGCTTTTCCTAAGTTTAAGTCGAACTGCGGTTGCAAATGTGTGACTGCTCGTTGCCAAACCTTAAAGGGTGCAGAACTTTCTGATGTTGTGCTTTAAAAACTCCTACGTTTTGTTTTAAAGGCTTTTTGGACTTGGAATTTATCTGAAAAAGTTCGTTTAATCCGGATTTTTTTTTCGCCTTTCTCGATTTTCAAGTTTTGTAGTTTGATTAAAATCAAAATTTACTAATAAAACAATGTAAACGTGTTGGATCATGTCTGAGAAATATCGCGAGAACCAACATAAATCGATCAAATGTCTTGAAGTGACGTAATTTTTATTTATCTGAGTTAACCTTAAAAAAATTGTGGTTATCAAGTGTTTTCAGAAATAAGTCTCGTTCGCGCATAGTATTTTGCTTCTAATGTCCTAAACGAACAGATTTTGAACTTGGCTTTCTTTTGAGACCAATTTCGACGTCTTAGCGCTTTGCAGTCTCGAGTTATATTGATTAAAAATTAGCGCGGTGCAGAGGAAAGTCCGAGCCTTAAGGTCACTAACAAGTCTTGGTTCTCTCAACTCTCGAGTGACACCAGGTTTGTTTGGTTCGAGTTGATAGTATAAAAATTATTAGACCGAACTCTGCGCATTTTTTCGCAACTCTCGATTTTTCATACTTTCCACCTCGTACTGGTCTAATTTTAAAGACGTATTCGCGTCAAAATTGAAATAAAGCAATTCAGTCATCAAAAAATCCACGTAACCTTACTTTTTCTCAGATCAGCATGTTCTAAGTTTACTTGCGGAATTTAAGTTCTATTCGTCGGTTGGTATAAACTGGATCAAGAATCTTTTTAAAACGGAACAAACGGAAATTTTCGCAAACGGAGCTTGTCTTTAACAGCAATTGTTACAAATTCATAATTGTAATATATTTAGTCCCGGGAAAACAAAATTACGAACTGTATTGCAAGACAGGGCTGCCACAGGCGACTTTTTGCTACTTGGCGACTAGGGCTCTTAAATCAAAATCGTTTCATATGCTCCTATTTTCCAATAGTTTGGCTACTTTTCGTTATTATTTGGTGACTTTTCGTGTAAATTCCCCAAAGGTTTACGAAAATTGCGTCATTTTCAACAAATAGCGGACTGAAATAAATACGGATTTTTCTTTGGTGAGAAAATTTTCATTAGTACGCCAGATCTTGGCGCCATGCCATGGCAACCATAAAAGAAAATCATCGGAATCTGATTGCTAGATTGTGATGAAAAAGTTATTAAGAAATTGTTAAGTTTTTTAATATTTAAATGTCTTGCTGAGATCTTCAACGTCATTTTAAAAGCGCATTTTGTGTTTTGCCGATTCATTTTGTATATCATTGGTTTTATCTGAGCAACCAAAAATTGCTTTTAAAATATTGTTTGCTGGTGTTTTTGAAAATTAATACTTTTCAGGTGTTTCGGCTGTGGCAACCCTTCCATGACGAAATTCCATGAATTTTGTTTGGATATTCTTTTGTTAAATTCGCTCATATCGATCACACTTGTTAAGCCTAACATGGCGTTTCACCAGAATGAATCACGATCACGTTTCCAAACAGAATTTTCTCAATAAAACACATCTAAGAACCCGTTTCTGGTACATTATACTCGTTTGAAAATGCGTTTACTGTTCAAATTTTCAATCGCATGAATGGGAGTTCAATTTAGAAGTGGCTTAAGTATAATATATTTTCATATTTTAGACTCTTGCATTTTTTTTCTCCAGGTATTAGATTTGCATTTCTTTAGACTTGATATATATTTTTGACTTGTAAAGAAACGGGGATTATATTTCTCAGCACGCTAATTAGAGTACGAATGTAAATTACTTAAGTGTTCGATTTTTATTTACTTGTAACTATAGAGATGTATAACTTATCATATTAGTGTTTTATGTTCCTGTAGAAAAGATATGTTTGTAAAGTCTCTTGTTTTCCGTCATGTTTTGTGCAGATCTAATTATATTCCAGCGAATTTGTTGAAATCCTAATGAGATCCCAGCGTGCTCTTTGAGGTGGAAACTAGATTCCTTTTTTTATACATTTCACATTTGTGTAAATTTGTGATGCGTTCTTTTTTATTGATTTCAGCGGGTATACTGTACTGTTTTTGTAACGATATGTTTGTAGTTGTGTGCATGCTTTGTTACCTGGTTACTCTTAATGTCGAAGAGCCGAAAGTTGAGCTGTTGTATACTAAATGATGAAACATCACTCAAGTTGAATATGGAAATATCTGGTTATTTCATTTCAGCCGAGACAAAATAAATTTCATGTCAGTGACTTACTTTTTGTTTTATTTAATTCATTTTTTGTCGTGCTATTTTCTTAATTTCGAACTTTTAAAATTTTAATGGAAGCCAGGCTCTTTACTTTCAATCGTTGTAGAATTATGTGCGCGCTTCCCTGTTTTGAAAAGAAATGAGTATAGTCCGGCTCCCACGAGTTGGCTGTAGTCACGTGGTTTTGAACGAGTCTATTGGTTTAATAGGGGGACTGGTGGTGTCGGCAAACAAAAACTAAGGTCGGTAAACTAAGATCCAGGGCGATCCGCACTCATGCTTTTGCGTGAGGCAGCAGTCTAAAGTACTTTCATACCTTTTCAAAAATCGACTGACCCAAGGTTGACTGCCTTCTCTTCGGACCCTCACTATAAATTCCCCATAATCCAATTTTAAGCCTTGGCGAAATAGGAAGCACAAAGCTTAACGCGCGGTCCTATCGTAGAGTTTTCACCGCTCGCGCCAGCACCTCTGATTGGTCTGCGCCTTGCGCTTCCTATTTTCTCACGGCTTTACTGTAGTTTTCAATTCTAATTTTGATATCGGACTTCCGAGATTTGTGAATAGTAAGATCTCTATTTTATCCATTCCTTACAAATATCATCATTCAACATGTCTATCTTTGAATTCATCTTTAAAAACTTTGTTTGATCAACAGTTGAATAATTTAAGTAGGATTTACATGATTAAACTGTATAGAATTCACAAATTGCAACTGCTTTATGGTTACTGGTTCAGTATTGATTACACCGATATTCAGGTGTATATAGATTGCATTGGATAATTCTTTCCTGAAAAAGTCGCAACATCAAATGAAAACTTAGACTGTCTTTGGCTCTGAAAATACTGCAAGAAAAGATTGGCTGTGAAAGATAGATATCGTGTATTTTTATTAGATAGGTAATAACGTATAGAGGACTTAAATAAAAAATATTTGGAGAATTTGGTTATATTCTTCGGTACTAAAACATTTGACGTAGGAACAGGAACTCACGCGGAATTATATTCGAATCTAAAGCTGAGAGGTATAAATTAGTTATTACATACATTTTTGTGTAGTATTTTCTAAACAGGGTTCCCACGGAACTTAAAAAGAACTGATTTATCATTTTGGATTTTAAGAGGCCCTTAAAAAAGTCTTAATATTTACTAAAAATCCTTTAAATGGAAAAAGTATTTAACTTTCCTTAAGGGGGACAGTTGAATTTTAAAACAAACTTAGTTATTTCTCTAAAAATATTAGATCCATCGGAAGTTATTATGTTAATCGTGGTCACCAATTTTGATAAATTAGCTAAAATTACTCCATTTGGTAAAAGTATCGTTCGATTGTAAAGCAAATTAATGGGTGTTCTTAAACTTTGGACATTAAGTATTAGATTTAAAACAAAAATATAACGTTTTAAACCAAAATTTGAAAACATGGTGAATTTCTCATTTGCATTTAGATATATATGTAACTGATTTCAAGGATTATCCAGGAAAAAAGACGTTTCGAGTTAATTAAAAACACGTTTTGAATGAAGTAAAAAAAAACTTCGAGGAAAACGCGTTTTTGAAATAGACACTATACTTGTCTTCTATATCCTTGTTACATTGTGTATTCAACTCCGTCACAAATTATCGTAATTTAAAGTCTGCAATCCAGAGTTTGATATCAGTTATTTTTATAATTAAAATTTTTAAAAAATCGATCGATATTGGTGACTTTAAAAGTTTACTGTTCCCTTATATATTAAATAAAACCCGACAGTATATGCTGAAAGTCCTTAAAGTTTGTAAGAAAAACCTTAGTTTTTACAAGAACATTGTTTAATTTCACCTACATTCAAAGACCAAGGTCAATGGAAGTCGACCAAGGACAAGTCATGGAAATAGATGGCATAAAACATGTAGTTCAGTTAAAATGACATTTTTAGTGACGAGATCTTTGCGTACAAGGACGTACGAGTTACGGCTATCTATGCGATAGCCTAAAAAGAACCAAATTATCTTGCTCGAAGAGTGGGAACCCTGTTAAAGATAAGGCAAGCTGCTCATTGATCTGACTCGGGAAAACATGCTAATGCGCTTGCGTACACGGAAATCATGTTGCGCATGCGCATTAGCCCATTTAGAGTCTCAGAACGGATGGACCAATGTGTGGCTTGCCCAAGACGGTACATAGTTGCTGCCTGAACCTGAAGTAAAAGTAGCGATGAGTATTGGATGTAGCTGCCAATATTTGGTTGTGCAGGATGTATGTGGGGTCACTGAACTACACATGGACACGTTAATGGTGCCATGTAGGTGCATTAAAGTCTTGATTTTGCTATTAATTTTCCTTTCTGCTCAGGAGAGAAAGCAACCAAAAACACGCGCAACCTAGTATATCACACATAGGCGCACATGCAACTTGTGCACTGTAAATTTAAACTTCACATTTGTAAATTGTAAATAATAATACGTATACAGAAAAACAGCCAATACACATTAGCTTGTCTTGCCTCGTGAATTCAGCGATGTCGAGAGAATTAAGAAACTGAAAAAGTTCCATTTCCTTTTCTGATTACAAATAGATATTTCTTAGTCGTAGGTACTAGGAATAAAATTATTCATTAGTGGTAACTTTTGGAGGATCTGCAAATTGATATTTTTATGTGTGATATTATACGCCACTGTTACTAACTTGGCATCCATATTGGTATATAAGTGTGTGTCAACGGATATCTTAAGTGATCTACAGGGAAACGGTCCCTAAATGATTAAATAACCTCGTCCAGTTTTTTTTTTTGTATGTAGAAATCCATGGATTCTATCAACGATTTGAAAAATTCTTTTGCTCCTTTCCTTAGAACAGAATCCTTTTCAAATATTCTGTTGGTCGGTCTACAAAATCAGAATTTGTTAGAAGCAAGGCAGGAAAGACTGCAGATTACAAGGTGGAATTATACGTATGAACCTCAGGGGTTAAAATATTTAAAGCATCTTATTCTATTACATTTTTTACCAATCACTTGGGTCTCATTCGTTTTCCTTGACAAACAATTTAAAATTCCATTTTGGCTTGTTTAACAGAACTGGTTGATGCAAATTTGTTTCGGAATAAAAATCTACTAAAATTGACGATTGGCCGATACCTTGTTCGTTTACCAATTCTTGATTTACCTAAAAGGACACCATCGCCAATTGGCGATAGTGTTCCGTGGTCAGTTGTGGAATTTTACTGATCGTTTGCCTATCCAAATCGCCGTTTGGCATTGAAAATTTTGGTCGCTAATTTGGCGATGGGCTAGTACCGTAGTTTTTTAGTTTTACCCATATTTTTTAGCAGTTAACGTCTTTGTTTTCAACAATTTGAATTACAAAATTGTTACACAAATAATTTTATAAATGACTCAAATTTTTTTTGTTCGCAAGTTTTTGAAAAAAAAATTGATTATTAAAAAATTGTGCTGTTTCATCACCAGTTTATCTTATATTAAATTTTGTATTGATCAAATTATTTAAATCAACTTTTGATTGTTTGTTTTTGCGTAGTTATAATTCATACGTATTCAATCATGTAAATAACAGGAAACACCATTTGTTAGCTATAATTTTATTTTGATCAATATTTTTAAATGTTTTCTTAGTGTTATAAATAAAAGGCCCACGCTAAACATTAATCGTACAATTATTAAAATTGAATCCCACAGTTAAATATAATTTTTTTATTTCGTTTGTCATGAGAGATATAGTTGACACACATACCTCTATGTACTTGCTTGAGAGAAAGTCAAATGCAAATAATAGTCTTATTTTCTCTAAAGGGTTTTAGCAAAGTGTAAATAAGTCTGGATCTCTGTAAAAAAATATAAACTACTTAAAGATTGCGAAAGGTCATGTCGAATTTAAACCAACTACCAGCTTTGAAAAGTTCAGATTTATAGTAAAAATTCGTTCAAGAACACCTAAATCTCCCCATAGCCTGTAATGACATGATGTAACTATTTTTGTATCAGGATTCCAATGTTCACAAGCAATATCTTCCCACATTTAAATTTGTTTGAAGTGTACATGAAAACAGCTGTATAATACGAGTGTTGCCTGTATCTTGTGCTGAAGTTATCTTCCTTAAAAACCCTTGACATTTATAACGATACTATAAGCCATTGAAGTTTTCTCATGGGAATAGCGGATTTAAACAACCATCTTGGAACGCTGACGTGTAACTTGTATTTTTATAAATAATTCCTAAATACTGTGTCATATTTACGGTTTATATTACTATGTATGTGGATTCATCTCTAAATTTTAATGTGCCATGTTTAGAACTGTTCGAAGTTATTTTAAATGCTTGATATTTCTAAACGTCTGATAATCCTAAAAAGCTATTTAAGTGTGGTATTTTTTGCTGCCACTGCATGAGAGATATTTGACTTTTTACAGTAAATCGACTCACCGAAGCCAAATACAGCGAAGAGAGGTCGTTTAATCGTATCGTTTTCAATCGATAGCTTCAATTTTCGAATCGATGTGTCTGTCACAGATGACATAATTTCAGGTTCTTGGGTGAAGCGAATCTTAATCGTTTTACCTGTTTACTGAAAATGCATTCCTTCATGTTCACGACTGAAATTGGCTTTGAATTGTTTATGAAAGTGAATTTAAGTTTTAGCCTGTAACAAAAATTCGGCTTTTCAAGATAATCGTGAAATTTATACCTTTATAGTAGTTTTTGATAAAGTAATGAATTTTTTTATTCCTTATTAATCAGAATTTTACAATTCCTTGTAAAATTTGAAATTTAAACTTTTCCTTAAGAACATAATTTTATTCCTTATAATTAGAATTCATATGGAATAAAAAAAATTCTAATTTTACTGTTTTATGTATCATAATTTTATATTATTCCTTAAGAATCATTAGATTTTGATAAACTAATGAATTTTTTTATTCTTTATTAATCAGAACTTTATAATCCTTATAAAATCTGAAATTTAAAATTTTCCTTAAGAACATAATTTTATTCCTTATAATTAGAATTCATATGGAATAAAAAAAAAATTATAATTTTACTGTTTTATGAATCATAATTTTATTATTCCTTATGTATCATAATTTGAATTCATCAATTTTTTTCCCCTCGTAAATCATAATTTTAATGCCTAGGAATCATGATTTTATGATTATAAATATAATGTTTATTAATCATAAATTTACTCTTTATGAACCAGAAATGTATTATTCATTATAAATAAAGTTTGTTATTCCTTAAAAAATTTATTTAAAAAAATTTATAGTGTATCTCTGTTTAATTCTGTAGACGACGTTCGTTATTGAGAAAAATAGACTGCAAAAACAAAATACCTATTTTGTAATTTTATTTCAACTTTGTCGATAACAAAACTTAATTTTTATTGTGTGTATCGAATTCTATTAAAAACTGACGCCATTCTTTATATTCACGCTCATTCGATTCTGCCATGAATCATTAATGCAACTTAGTTTTAGAATTAATTTCAATAAAGGGTATCGGACCTAAATTCTATTGTCACACTTGTCCAGTTTTGTGTTTTTATCTGAACATCTTGTGGTTTGAAATACTCATCTTCTACATCTAGTTCATATCTTGTGTACTGCTATTACGAATTATGAAAATGTGATTCACTGTTCTTTTCTATATTCGAAGGCTGTTTCTGTTAAACAGGGATGTGTGAGAAGTAATGCCTGTCTGTGAGTGTCATACATTGTACATGATTTCCTACTTTGAAGCTTTGATAATCTTGTTCATAAGCACTGAAATGTGTATGTTCTCGGTTGTTGAAAGCTAGTTTTACAGAGTTATTAAAATATTGTTTTCCATTAAACATACTGATCTTGTGTGTTTTAATTTCACATGTCACCAATGAATTAGTTGATTTATTCATAACAGCAGGGCTGCAGCTGGCGACTTTTTTCAACTTTGGCGACTTGGGGAATCTTAAAAGCGTGATTCTTATAACTTTCAAGGTAAAACTGCTGTACTGGCCATTGTATAAATTCATTCTTGGCACGATCATGCTACAACTGCTATATCGACCGTAGTCTAAAGGTTAAGCAATCTCAATAGCTACTAATTTCAAAATTTAGGAAGGTATTTAAAGTCACACTAGGTAATGGTAATTTTTAGTTAACGTCGTACTAGAGCAACACAACGGGCTATTGACGACGGTCCGGAATCAGTCCCTTAAGGGAAAGATTCGAGGACAACACCTCGTAATTTTGAACCAAGGTCAGATGACGAAGCAACACCTGAGCTGGCACCCCACTCTCCAAACTTCCACACCAACCCAACGTGAGGACTTTCGGCCACGACGGATTTAAGGTGCACCAGCCACCTCTACACCATACGCTTACAAACATCCATGCCCGGACCCGGATTCGAACCAGGAACCTTCCGATCTAGAGCCTAACACCTTAACCACTATACCGGTTGGTCGGCACAAAATTTCTGTGGCTTTATTCTTTGAGATTTTATTCTGAAGGCCAACGTTGGCATGGTTTAAGTCGGGTGACGGCTCAGGTGTTGACCTCTTCATTTGCACCTGGTTCAAAAGTACGAGGCCGACCAACCGGAATAGTGGTTAAGGTGTTAGCTTCTAGATCGGAAGGTTCCTGGTTCGAATCAGTGCATGGATGTTTGTAAGCGTGTGGTGTAGAGGCGGCTGGTGCACCTTAAATCTGTCGTGGCCGAAAGTCCTCACGTTGGGTTGGCGTGGAAATTTGGAGAGTGGGGTGCCAGCTCAGGTGTTGTTCCGTCATCTGACCGTGGTTCAAAATTACGAGTTGTTGTCCTCGAATCTTTCCCTTAAGGGATTGATCTCGGATCGACGTCGATAGCCCGTTGTGTTGCTATGGTACGACGTTAACTAAAAATTATCAAAAGTACGAGATGTCCTTATCTTTCCCTAACTCAGGTGTTGCTACGTCATCTGACCGTGGTTCAAAATTACGAGGTGTTGTTCTCGTATCTTTCCCTTAAGGGATTGATCTCGGATCGACGTCGATAGCGCGTTGTGTTGCTATGGTACGACGTTAACTAAAAATTATCAAAAGTACGAGATGTCCTTATCTTTCCCTAACTCAGGTGTTGCTTCGTCATCTGACCGTGGTTCAAAATTACGAGGTGTTGTCCTCAAATCTTTCCCTTAAGGGATTGATCTCGGATCGACGTCGATAGCCCGTTGTGTTGCTATGGTACGACGTTAACTAAAAATTATCAAAAGTACGAGATGTCCTTATCTTTCCCTAACTCAGGTGTTGCTACGTCATCTGACCGTGGTTCAAAATTACGAGGTGTTGTCCTCGGTTCTTTCCCTTAAGGGACTGATCCCGGACCGTCGTCAATAGCCCGTTGTGTTGCTCTAGTACGACGTTAAACTAAAATTACCTTATCTTACCTTTCGGGATTGGTCTCGGAACGTCACCAATAACCTGTTGCTGTAGTGTGACTTTAACTATCTAACAAAGTTCAACGAAAATTTCGTTCTTTTTCTTCACAAATAGCATGCGGGTAAAATCTTTCGTGAGGAAATTTTTGAATTGTAATTGTAATTTTATTTAACGTCGTACTAGAGCAACACAACGGGCTGTTGACGACGTTCCGGGTAATGGTAATTTTTAGTTAACGTCGTACTAGAGCAACACAGCGGGTAATGGTAATGGTAATTTTAGTTAACGTCGTACTAGAGCAACACAACGGGCTATTGACGACGGTCCGGGATCAGTCCCTTGAGAGAAAGATCCGAGGACAACACCTCGTAATTTTGAACCACGGTCAGATGACGAAGCAACACCTGAGCTGGCACCCCCACTCTCCAAACTTCCACGCCAACCCAACGTGAGGACTTTCGGCCACGACAGATTTAAGGTGCACTAGCCGCCTCTACACCATACGCTTACAAACATCCATGCCCGTACCCGGATTCGAACCAGGAACCTTCCGATCTAGAGGCTAACACCTTAACCACTATACCGGTTGGTCGGCGCAACACAACGGGCTATTGACGACGGTCCGGAATCAGTCCCTTAAGGGAAAGATCCGAGGACGGAAATTTTTGAAAGGTCGAAATGAATGAAAACCAGGTATGGTATCTTCTGGCATGGAACAAAAATTGTCTCACTTTAATATGAAGCCTACATTAAAATGTTTCCAGATTAAACTACGAATTTGGAAAAGTTTTTAACAATATAATGCGGTAAGCAAAATTGGTATCCGCACATAAGGCAAGACTAGCGTATTGGGTAGTTTTTAGCTGAAACGTCTACGCGTTTTTAACACGGTGCATGGAAAACCGGCTTTAATTTTTAATACATTAAAAAAATGAACTTAATCTTCTTCCCGTGAAGAGTAAAAAAGAATGAATGACACAAAACATGGTGTTGAATGAAACACAAAAGATACAAAGTGTCCCAAAAGACCTTGGCTGATTAAAAAATTTTAGAAAACTGAAGCATGTTGGAAAGTGCTTTCAGATTTCGTTAACTGAACTTACATTTTTTTTTGCTTCAAAAGTAGCTAAAAATTCAATTACGTTTACAACGTGTACACTTTTTCTGAGTTTTTTTTTAAATCTAAGGTTAAATATAGATGACACTAGTGTTTTACTGGTGTAACATGTTTTTATGCACGTACTTCATATTGAGTAACTGGAAGTAAGATCGTCTTGTGGTTTGTTTGCTAACTATGAAAATCCCTCTTATATTCTCCTTACGTTGGGTTGGTGTGGAAGTTTGGAGAGTGGGGTGCCAGCTCAGGTGTTGCTTCGTCATCTGGCCGTGGTTCAAAATTACGAGGTGTTGTCCTCGGATCTTTCCCTTAGTGGATTTATCCCGGACCGTCGCCAATAGCCCGTTGTGTTGCTCTAGTACGACTTTAAAAAAAATTCCATTACCATTACCGTCTTATATTCGGGCCGACGACCAAGCGGTATAGTGGTTAAGGTGTTAGCCTCTAGATCGGAAGGTTCCTGGTTCGAATCCGGGTCTGGGCATGGATGTTTGTAAGCGTATGGTGTAGAGGCAGCTGGTGCACCTTAAATCTGTCGTGGCCGAAAGTCCTCACGTTGGGTTGGCGTGGAAGTTTGGAGAGTGGGGTGCCAGCTCAGGTGTTGCTTCGTCATCTGACCGTGGTTCAAAATTACGAGGTCTTGTCCACGGATCTTTCCCTTCAGGGACTGATCCCGGACCGTCGTCAGTAGCCCGTTGTGTTGCTCTAGTACGACTTTAACTAAAAAAATTACCAATTACTTATATTCGGGCCACCGTAGCCCGGTTGAAAGAGTAACGGACTAGAAACCTGAGGGTTGCGAGTTCAAATCCACCCAAAGACCCTCGTGTACAAAAGGGTCTGGTGATGGTGGTGATGGTGATTTTTAGTTAACGTCGTACTAGAGCAACACAACGGGCTATTGACGACGGTCCGGGATCAGTCCCTTAAGGGAAAGATCCGAGGACGGCACCTCGTAATTTTGAACCACGGTCAGATGACGAAGCAACACCTGAGCTGGCACCCCACTCTCCAAACTTCCACGCCAACCCAACGTGAGGACTTTCGGCCACGACAGATTTAGGGTGCACCAGCCGCCTCTACACCATACGTTTGCAAATATCCATGCCCGGACCCGGATTCGAACCAGGAACCTTCCGATCTAGAGGCTAACACCTTAACCACTATACCGGTTGGTCGGCACAAAAGGGTCTGGTGCACGTTAAATCTATCGTTCTCTCAAATGTCCTCACGTTGGGTTGGCGTGGAAGTTTGGAGAGTGGGGTGCCAGCTCAGGTGTTGCTTCGTCATCTGACCGTGGTTCAAAATTACGAGGTGTTGTCCTCGAATCTTTCCCTTAAGGGACTGATTCCGGACCGTCGTCAATAGCCCGTTGTGTTGCTCTAGTACGACGTTAACTAAAAATTACCAATTATTATTTACCTTCGGGGATTGATCCCGGTCCTTCGCCAATAGCCCGATGTGTTGCTCCAGTGCGACGTTAATTACATATCTACATAAATACATTGTGGTGTCGTCGCCTCAAAAATGGCAGCTTGAAAACTGTACGAATCATACACAAGGAGAAGACAACCAACAGCTTAGATAATTACGTTCGTATTATTCCGAGAACTAGAATATATACACTATTTACATCATCGTTTTAACATAATCCCATACATCAAAATATCGTAAGGTGTTTCATGGACGGAATAAGGTAGCTGGATTAGACCGTCAAATCTTTATTGGCTTGGACGACACAAACACACAACACAGGAACGTGCACCACTTGGACGGACATTGCTTTAAATTAAAAAAACAAACATATTAAATTTAGTTGAATACGACGTCATCAGTCGTCCCATCCGCACTCGTTGTTCTCTTTCTGCTTTCGCAAAGCATTCTGGTCTATCATGATGACGTAGGCCGTGACGTTACAATATGTATATCACAGGCCAGCGAGGGGGGGAACAACCTCACACGTCGCTTCTGGCCCTCTTCTCTGTCGTCTTCCCATCGCCCGCTGCCATGTTTTTTTTTCAAAATCGCCCTATTGCAAAGTCAAAGACCAATTCGAGGTCATTCTGGAAGAACACCACCTGCAGAGGACGCTTCTATTTTCACCTGCTCTTATCAAGTCGTAAAGCGAGCGACACAAAAACTGCAGCTGGAGCCAAAATACAACCCATCAGAACACATTCGGCATTCCGAAATTCCGATTTTCTTTTTCCCGTCGGAATATCTCAAGATACTTACATGTAGGATTTATAGTAAAGAAAAGAAATGTTCTAAATTTAAATAACATTTAATGAGATGTGCACAAGGGAAACAATTGGACTATCACAATTATATTATTTACAAAATTGGAGTTCGTTTAGTCTCCTTTTGTGTTCTGCCGAAATCTGCGATGGTAATGGTAATGGTAATTTTTAGTTAACGTTTTACTAGAGCAACACAACGGGCTATTGACTACGGTCCGGGATCAATCCCTTAAGGGAAAGAACCGAGGACACCACCTCGTAATTTTGAACCTCGGTCAGAGGACGAGCATTGCCTTTGGATCTTTCCCTTTGTGATTGATGCCGACCAACCGGTATAGTGGCTAAGGTGTTAGCCTCTAGATCGGAAGGTTCCTGGTTCGAATCCGGGTCCGGGCATGGATGTTTGTAAGCGTATGGTGTAAAGGCGGCTGGTCACCTTAAATCTGTCGCAGCCGAAAGTCCTCACGTTGGGTTGGCGTGGAAGTTTGGAGAGTGGGGTGCCAGCTCAGTTGTTACTTCGTCATCTAACCGTGGTTCAAAAATACGAGGTGTTGTCCTCGGATTTTTTCCCTTAAGGGACTGATCCTAGACTGTCGTCAATAGCCCGTTGTGTTTCTCTAGTACGACGTTAACTAAAAATTACCAATTACCTTTGTGATTGATACCAGACCGTCACTAATAGCCCATTGCGTTGCTCCAGTGCAACGTAAAGCCTACCTACCTACACTCACATTACGCTTCGTCAAATAGGGCCCTTGGGCCATAAAACTCAACCACTCAACTAAAACACAATCCACCCAACTCTATCATTCCTGATCGTTTTTTAAACCGTCTTCAAGTAACGAATCTACACAGAATATTTATAGATACACAAGAGTTTGTTACAGTACACCCAGGATAAGTTTCGTCATCTGACCGTGGTTCAAAATTACGAGGTGTTGTCCTCGGATCTTTCCCTCAAGGGACTGATCCCGGACCGTCGTCAATAGCCCGTTGTGTTGCTCTAGTACGACGTTAACTAAAATTACCATTACCATTACCCAGGATAAGTAACAGTGATTTGAACTCGCGACTCCAATGACCAGGCTGCTATCACCCAATTGAACTATAGGTGAGTGGGATTCTAGGGCGGCATAAGTTTTAGAAAGTGAAATGTTGTGGCAAAAATGTACGTTTAGAAATTGGAATTTCCTTTAAATGTTTACTCTAGTATCAATCTTCCGGGCATTGGTGGACCGGCTGGAAGAGTAACGGATTAGTGACGTGTATAAATGGGGGATGGTGCACGTTAAATCTGTCGTGGTCTCAAATGTCCTTTCGTTGGCGTGGTGTGGAAGGTCGGAGGGGGTGAGGTGTCAATTCAGGCGTTGCCTAGTCTTCTGACCATGGTTCACGATTACGTGGTGTTGTCTTCGGATGTTTCCCTTGGAGGATTGATCCCGGACCGTCGTCAATAGCCCGCTGTGTTGCTCCAATACGACGTTTATTAAATACCTACCTATCAATCTTCCGACCTGCATATCATATTTTTATGAAATGTAAGGTAATGGTAATTTTTAGTTAACGTCGTACTAGAGCAACACAACGGGCTATTGACGACTGTCCGGGATCAGTCCCTTGAGGGAAAGATCCGAGGACAACACCTCGTAATTTTGAACCACGGTCAGATGACGAAGCAACACCTGAGCTGGCACCCCACTCTCCAAACTTCCACGCCAACCCAACGTGAGGACTCTCGTCCACGACAGATTTAAGGTTCACCAGCCGCCTCTACACCATACGTTTACAAACATCCATGCCCAGACCCGGATTCGAACCGTGAACCTTCCGATCTAGAGGCTAACACGTTAACCACTATACCGGTTGGTCGGCCATGAAATGTAAGGATAATTCAGGATATAATGAAATCACAGCAAAAATACATTTAAGTTTTTAATTGTTTCGTTACCTTATGTAAAATTTTATAAGAAATTAGAGAAATAACCCAGTTGAAGTTGTAAAAAGTATAGAGTCGATGGTGATTTATTCTTTAGTAAGTGATGTGGGAACCTCTTTTTTCTATTACTTGTATTAATCGTCGGTTCATAGAATCAGAGCTTACAAGGTGTCCGGGGCTATGTTCCATGAATTTTTAATTGCGGTTATAGATCAGACTTGCTGCTGTACTGTCGTCCATTTTTGTAAACATCTCGCCCCAAAGGTTTCCCATTGGATTTAGGTCGGGAATCCGAGATGGCCGTTGAGGAGTTTTTACCGCGTTCGCCTTCATCCAGGGTTTTGTGGAGTACGAAGTATGGTAGAGATGCAGTGTCTTGTCTAATCGCCTGATGTAAATAAGATCAGCAACGGGCAACAAACTATCTGCCAACATGTCCTGATATAATACTGAATTAATTTTGCTATTTACAAAAACAATTTCAGATGAACCACCGGCTGCAAATTCGGCCCAAACCATAATAGAACCCCCTACGAATTGGCGTTTTGAAAAAAGGAAGGTGTTGTTTACGCTAGATCATACCATTAAAACTTAAATCCGTTTGGCCCATCTAAATTAAACTTTTTTTCGTCCGAATACACCTCGTCTTTCCAGTTGGTTTCAGCCGTTAAATGTTTCGGGGCAAACTTTAAACGTGAATCAATATACCGCTTAGAAAGTGGAGGTTTTCCTTTTAACTTCTTGTACACAGCATTAGGATTCCTATGCAGTGTATTTTTTTATTGTTCGACTCGTACAGGGCAACTGCATCTCATCTTTAATTTGCGAGGAAGACATTTTTTGCTTACAGGCGAGTCTCTGGATCTGCCTCTCTTGCTTTAAAGAAATTATCTTTGGCCTTCCTGTTCGCTGTTTTGTGCCATAGCTACCAGAATTAATGGGAAAGCGGTTAACTATAGCCTTCGATCTTCGAATTTTTCGTGAAATTTCAGCACCATTGTAACCAGCATCAACAAAAGATAGCATTTTGCCTTGTTCAGTTTCTGATCAGTGTAATCCTCTCTACATTGTATTAAAATACACAAGAATAGAATAAATCTGTATCCACAAAACTTGTATTCGTTTCTAGAATCGTAGAGTAGTGTTTTCTCAGTTTGTATATTCTTTTAGATGATGTAATCAGCAGACGATTTTATACTTTTTCCAAGCTGCCGTCCGCCGATTTTTATAATTTGTATATAATCCAAAAATTATCAGGGTTCTTTACAAATATCTTTTAGTTTATTATTCGGTAACATTAATTTAAGTCGTAAAATTTTGAATAGTTTGATATCCCAGTAATTTTCCATATTTGGCGATGTTTCACCCAACGTTATACTTTTTTTCTGGGCTGTTTTCGTAAACAAGCCAAGTAACATCACATTGGATATACATTAAAGCTACACCGTATCGTCGCAGAAACACAACCACGCCATATATTTGGCTTTCCAAGTGGGTAGTTAAATTAATGATTTATTGGCGGCGGTCCGACATCATAGAACATCACTTCATTTTGAACAACGGTCAGAGGACGAGTGAACCACTGAACATGCAACTGTACAAACTTCCACACCACGCCAACATGAGTACATTTGAGAACACGACCGATATAACGAATATCAGCTGCCCAACGTACACAACGGTCTAAAGTTGGATCTAGTTTCGAACTCCAGTGCTACACCTCAACACTTCCAGCAGGGTTACCACGACTCCATTTATCTTGACAGAAAATGTCTCATGGAAGGTTTATTTGATTTGTCTTTAAACTTTAGAAAAAAAGTGGTTAATTTCACGTAACGTCTCCGTTAAGTTTACAAAGTATCAAGAACAATCTCATATAATAAATTAGGTTTGTCGACTACAAATCCTCAGTTTGCCTTTATTTCTTGTGACTGTTTCTATTTTAAGTTTCCAGACGAAACAAAAGTAAAATTATTTAAGATGAGTACCGGCGCTTACGGGTTGTGCCCCAAAATTTTCAATAGCTTGCAATTTTAGATTTTACCTTAAACACTTAATCCTTACCCACTTCCAGCCATCTTATAAGTCGTGGGTAGGTAGGTATTTTAATTAACATCATTTTTTTGGAGGAACATAACGGGTTATAGGCAAGGGTTCGAGATAAAGGGAAAGATCAAGGACAACCTACGTAATTTTGAACCACGGTCAGATGACGATATATGTCATGGGATAATTTTTCTCATACGCTTTGAAGGATCGATATGCCACGATAGAGTTGGTAATGGTAATTTTTAGTTAACGTCGTACTAGAGCTACACAACGGGCTATTGACGACGGTCCGGGATCAGTCCCTTACGGGAAAGATCCGAGGACAACACCTCGTAATTTTGAACCACGGTCAGATGACGAAGCAACACCTGAGCTGGCACCCCACTCTCCAAACTTCCACGCCAACCCAACGTGAGGACTTTCGGCCACGACAGATTTAAGGTGCACCAGCCGCCTCTACACCATACGTTTACAAACATCCATACCCTAACCCGGATTCGAACCAGGAACCTTCCGATCTAGAGGCTAACACCTTAACCACTATACCGGTTGGTCGGCTACGATAGAGTTGAGTTTTAATAAACTTTATGCGTATAAATAATTAAGTGATTTCACTTATTTTGAGTTTAATGTCGACTGCAATCAATTTATTAAACCTGGAGATAGCAAAACGGCCATGACGTATTCAAAGAGCAGATGGAGGGAGCTATTTTACTGAGAAACAGACGATTTTAATGAGACGTCAGAGAGTACGCGAATTTGCTGAGAGTAAGCGGTTTTACTTAGAGTAAATTACTCTTTAAAGACTCATTTTTCTCTGAGACAAGCGTCAGAGAGCAATTGAATCTAGTGAGACACAGGCGTTAGAGATTAGTAAGCGATTTCACTTAGAGTAGGTGACTCTCCGGAGAAACAAGCATCAGAGACCACGCAAATTTACTGAGAACAGGAGATTTTACCGAGAAAAGGCGATTTTACTGAAAGAGCCGGCGGTTTTACTCAGAGAACAGATGATCTTATTTATAAAACAGATGATCTTACTGAGAGAACAGGTGGTTTTACTGAGAGAACAGATGATCTTATTAAGAGAACAGATGATCTTATTAAGAGAACAGATGATCTTATTGAGAGAACGGGCGATTTTACTGAGAGAGCCGGCGGTTTTACTCAGAGAACAGATAATCTTACTTATAAAACAGATGATCTTATTGAGAGAACAGGCGATTTTACTGAGAGCAGGTGGTTTTACTGAGAGAACAGATGATCTTATTAAGAGAACAGATGATATTATTGAGAGAACAGGCTGTTTTACTGAGAGAGCTTAATGAGTGTTTAATGAGTGAACACAAACGATTTTACAACGTGCGGCACCAAAGTTCAACTATGCACACATAATCGTGAAATGACGCAAGTACTCATTTCGCGCCAATTGCAACAAATATTCTATCGAAGAAAACGTGTTTATTTCGCTTACTTGGTGTAAAAAAAGTATATTTGAAACAAAATAGATATTACTGGACACAACCATTTATGAATTATTATTTATATTCCATTTATTTATGAAAACAAGGTACTTCAGACCGGAGAGCATGTGCGGCGAGCTGCGGTGACGTGGGAAACTGAGGTACAAATTGCACGCACGTTGGACGTGCGTTGCCGCAGCAGCGCCGCACGTTGAAAAACCGGATGTGTGCACCGGCCCTTATAAGAGCAGACGCAAGAGAGCACGTGATTTTTTTTTGCTGCCCACGTGATTTTGAAAGGTTGTATGGAGTGCCCAAAATTAATTTCAAATGGAATTTGCTGAAGCTAAATAGATGTTATTTCAATGGAGTCTTTATGACTAAACTTGTAAACTAGGTCAGGCGTAAAATACATCCATATATTTACGTGATTATTGGTAAGGAAATGAACAAATTAACCCTTTAGAATAATTTGATCCTATAGAATCATCACCGCAATGAAGACAGCGATCGCCTATCTTTCCTAATAAAACGAACACCATGTGGCGGACGGCATTATTGCTCCAGCTAATATACAGATGGTTTCCGTAATCGAAAAATAACACGTCGCTATCCAAGTCATCGATTCCCGAAATATGGATAAATAGACACAACGTCACATCTACGGCAGCCATTTCTTGGCTTTTAGATTTTTGCGGATAGCACGGCTCTCTAAAAAAATGGCGGAATTATATTACATCGAGCACAAGCTGGTCCGTTCCCATGTGAGGCAATTTCGAACCGGAAAAAAATGTAAAAATTCCAGATAAATGCTTTGTTCCCGAAAGAACAAACAAGGTTTCAAATTCTATTTGACAGACATTGTTTTTTTGCCCTGGTTTTGCTTTATAGCGGCCCTTCTTTTAAAAGATACTGAAAATATCGGAAGTTTTGTTTTACTGGTCTTTCCTCCGCCATTTCCTTTGGTAATTCGATTCGCTTGTTCTTTGTCAAACTCCGGCTTTTAGTGCAAATCTCGTGAAAAGTTCGCCTGCAGTTGGTGTTTGTCTTGTTTGTTTGCCTGTTGTGCCCTTTGAGGAAAAAGTATATTTTATGCCATATAAAACGGGAATATACGAGGAAGACAAAGTATAACGAGAAAAAAGTACGGGGGAATCTGATGATATCGAATTTAGTGTACGTTCGATATTGTTTATTCGTGTATACAACGAAAAAGTCTACGAAGTCTTGAAAAATTTCTGTCAGTTCGATTCGAATCAAATTCTTTCCAGTTCCTTTAGTTTCGTACCATCTCCAATAAGACACGAGGGTTGACATTCTTTGTTTCGAACTAATTTATAAAAATGTTCTGTTGTACTCTTTAGGCCCGTTGCACACATCCGGTTTTTCAACGTGCGGCGCCGCTGCCGCAACGCAAGTGCGGTCTAAGATACATTAGATTCAATGAAATAGTGCACACATGCCTCCGGCGACGCACGTCCAGCTTGCTTGCAATTTGTACCGCAGTTCCCCGCGGCGCCTCAACTCGCCGCACATGCTTTTCCGGTCTGAAGAACCTTATTTTCATAAATAAATGGAATATAAATAATATTTAATAAATGGTTGTGTCCATTAACGTCTATTTTGTTTCGAACTATACTTTTTTACACCAAGCAAGCAAAATAAACACGTTTTCTTCGATAGAATATTTATCGCAAATGACGCGAAATGAGTACTTGCGTCATTTCACGGATATGTGTGCATAGTTGGGCATCCATGCCGCTGCGGCGCCGCATGTTGAAAAACCGGATGTGTGCACCGGGCTTTATACACACATAACCGTGAAATGACGCAAGTACTCATTTCGCGCCATTTGCGATAAATATTCTATCGAAGAATACGTGTTTATTTCGCTTACTTGGTGTAAAATATATATATTTTGAAACAAAAAAATAGGCGTTACTAGATACAAACATTTATTAATTATTATTTATATTCCATTTGTTTATGTAAAAAAAAAGGTACTTCAGACTAGGGATGCAACATTGACAGCAAAACATCGATGTTTTGAAACATCGATGTTCAAAATTATAACATCGATGTTGATAATACATAGATCCAAAAACATCGATGTTTTTAAAATTCAGTGTATTTAAACTTTTCCCCCCATTTCTTAAAACTGGTTTAGCAACTAGTCATGCAACATCGACAGCAAAACATCGATGTTTTTAAAATTCAGTGTATTTAAACTTTTTCCTCCCATTTCTTAAAACTGGTTTAGCAACTAGTCATGCAACATCGACAGCTAAACATCGATGTTTTTAAAATTCAGTGTATTTAAACTCCCCCCCCCCCATTTCTTAAAACTGGTTTAGCAACTAGTCATGCAACATCGACAGCTAAACATCGATGTTTTTAAAATTCAGTGTATTTAAACTTTTTCCCCCAGTTCTTAAAACTGCTTTAGCAACTAGTGATGCGACATCTGCTCCAATTCATCGATGTTTTTATAAAACATCAATGTTTTGAAAACATCGACATCGATGTCGCATCCCTACTTTTCAGGCCCTTCACTCTTGGCACCTTTAGTCTATAAGTATGTTTAATTTGCTTATTATGAAAATTATGCTACTTTGTTAATTTAAAAATTCTTTTAACGATACTTTTTTCATTTAAAAATAAAACATCGACAACGTAAAAACATCGACAAGTATAAACATCAGTGTTACAAAAACATCGACTCCAAATCATCGATGTTAAAAACATCGATGTTTTTTTAAAACATCGATGGTTTTTTTTAAACATCGATGTTTTTTTAAAAAACATCGATGTTTTGAAAACATTGACGTCGCATCCCTACTTCAGACCGGAGACGCGTGGACGACGAGCTGCGGCGCCGTGGGGATAAATTGCACACAAGTTTAACGTGCGTCGCTGGAGGCATGTGTACACTACTCCATTGGATATAATGTATCTCAGACAGCACTTGTATTGTGGCAGCGGCGCCGCACGTTGAAAAACCGGATGTGTGCACTTGTCCTTAATCTATCCAACACGCTGCCACCAATTAATGTTTAGCTGTGCCGTACTCTTTTCCAGACATTGGATTAGGGGACCGCAACATCAACGCCAGAGATGTTGATAAATCAGTCATTCTTGAGAATCTTCTCACGCCCTAAGTGCACGTGGGAAGGGGGAAAGCAGACCGATTCGAATTCTCACGTGTGAAAAAAAAAAAGGTTGACCGATACAATACCGGTACAGTTCGTATAAACCATGGAAGATTATTTATTTGCCATTGCACATTTATTAAACATCATATAACGGCACACAGTAAGGAATAGTACAATACAACTCACAAGAAGCAAAGAACACGATGCTATATGCTCAACAACAGGTTCAACACTCGCGGTTGCCTCGAATTAGCAACTGGAAAGTTGCGAGTTCAAAACTCGATCGAACCAAAGACCGTTGAGTACAATGGTTGCTGTTGTACGTTCAATATGGAGTGGCCTCAAATGTATTCGTGTTGACGTGGTGTGAAGGTTTGAAGAGTGTGTGCCAGCTCAGGAGTTCATGTGGTAATCCGAACGTGGTTCAAAGTAACGAGGTGTTGTCCCCGGGTTCTTTCCTTCGGCTTTGATCCCGCACCATCGACGAGCTCAATTACCGTAGAAATGAATGAATAGAAGCAGTTTTCGGGGAAAGTTATTGTTGCTAAAAGAACGTTCTCACGAATTAAGTTTAATTGACCGATTATAGCTGATCGATTAAAGTTGAATACGACTTCAATCAGTTTTTGTTCACACATTTCAACAGAAACTGATCAAGTTTCATTTTTAAATGGCGTCGAAAAGCAGCTGTGCGTGAAGTAGTACATGTAGTAAGTTTTGTTAAAAGAACTAAATACAATTTTATTTAACATGAGAATAAATGGTAAGAAACGTCGTTTTAGAAAGCTTAACTTTAGCAAGTGTATCAGATGGCTCCTGCGAATCATCTCCGCAGTGTTCTCTGTTGCATGATTCATTTGAAACTGACGACGACCATTGAGTTGTGTGATGAGAAAGTGAAAACGCAGGTGATGTTTTTAAGAGTTCTAATCGGCTTTTATCTTATTACAGATTGAGTGTGTTCTTGGCAGATGATTGCATCGTAAAGAGGCATCTGTTTTAGCAGGACAACGACAGATTTAACAAATATGTCGAATTCATAATCAGTCTCATTTTTATTACTTCGTACTGTTTTATCAAGTTTATCAATTGCAACTCTTGCATCTTTATTTTTATATTTATCCAGTCGTGGTTGTGATACAGTTCTAAAAATATTATTATCACACTTTCAGACCACTTGAGGCTCATTTTTAAACTTTTTATACCTAAAAAATAAAACACGGACACGCGTGATCAGTTGAAAGCGAACTTGACAGTCAACTGAAGTTCACACGTTTCAAGACAAGTTTCAACTCGAAAGCAGATGGCGGATGACTCATTAATTGAACGATAAATATTGAAAGGGTCCAACTTTCCTTGATCCACTAAAAAGTTGATGAACTCTATTGAAACAAAGGTTCTTACTATAGTTTTCATTCAACTTTTGTTGATCAACTATAATCGATCAATTAAACTTGATTCACGAGAACGCGCCTTTATAGCATTACCCTGTGAAATGTAAAAAATAATACTATTTAATCTCTCTCATTCGAAGATCAAAATCAATTCACTATTGGACTGAAAACGGCGCAAACTGTGACATCAGAGGTTGTTTACATGCACAGATGATAAAGTGTCTTCCAACACATGGTTGTAATATACGTTTCTCGTGTTTTCGAGCTGGACTTCACCCAACATCATACCTCTTAGAATCTGTAAGTATATTTTTTTTATCATTTTCCGTTGATTTACTATGAATTTGTAAATATATATTTAACCATTTTTGTAAAGTAAAATAGAAGCATTGCTTCTCCTTATACCCTTCGATTTCGCAATCAGTCATTCTCTCTTGTTCCAACGCTGTTTTCGAATCGTTACTGGAGAACAACTTTTGGAAAAGCTCCCTAAACCATAGAACTTCATCGGGGGCAAAAATTTTTTTCCCTAAACACAGAAATTTTGTAAACTCTTTCATTCTGCTTAGTTGTTTTGAACAAATTGTGGAAACACGACTTGTCATATCAGGTATTTTTATTGCAACCACTTTGTAATATTTTGTAGGTAATTACTCTTATTTTTTTTAAAATTAAAAAGTATTGTAAACTCTAGAACTCTCATCGATGGTAAAAATGCTTTACCAAAAACACAGAAATTTTGTAAACTCTTTTACTTTGCTTAGTTGTTTTGAACAAATTGTGGAAACCCGACTTGTCATATTATGTATTTTTATTGCAACCAATTTATAATATTTTGTAGATAACTACTCTTCTTTATTTTAGAATTTAAAAATATTGTAAACTCTTTCTTTTCCTTTTTTAAAATTTGCGCAAACGTGCTCCAGTGATTCGGCAAAGTCAATTATTATTATTATTTTTAAATATTGTTTATAATTGATGGTTTACCATTTTAAATGGTAGGTGCTACTTAAGAATGGAATTCTTTGTAAAGTAGAAACAAAAAGAAAAGAAATACAATTTTGTTGCTGATTTTCCTTCGTTTCTAAATAAACCTTTCATTGATGGTGTTTTAAGGTTTTTTTAGGAAACCTTACAAAAAATTTTTAAAGACAATAACTGGTATTGATCACCTAAAGAGAGATCATAACTGAAGCAGTATAAGAGAAACAAATTGAATACTTCTATCTGTACGGACTTAATGAGTAAATAAAAGCAGTGCTTAAAAATTTTTATGGCCTCCCATTCACAAATTAAAACGCTTTGAACATAAGAGCTTTTTGTATAGACCGTCACCGGGGATTTTCAAAGTATTAATCATAATTTTAAGTGTGCAAGAAAAAGGATTAATATTGCTGCGAAATTCAAAATTACTTGTATTCACCCGATTCTACTGCACATATGTATGTGCAGTGGAATATATCTGTACAACCTTTCTTAAGGTGCGATTCCTAAAGCGCGTCTGACCTATGTGGCTGACGCAGTGCGTCGGACGCAAAGCACTGCTACAATGTGATGTTACAGGTTCATTGGGGTCAATTACATTATCCCTTGGGGTCAATTATGCGCTATAGTTCATTGGGGTGTCCATTACGCGCTATAGGAATATGCGTGCAACCTTTCTTGGGATCAAAACGCGCTATTCATTGGGGTCAATTACGCGCTATAAGAATATATGTGCAACCTTTCTAAAGGTGCGATTCCTATAGCGCGTCTGACACAGTGCGTCTGACGCAAAACACTGCTACAATGTGATGTTACAGGTTCATTGAGGTCAATTACATTATCCCTTGGGGTCAATTACGCGCTATAGTTCATTGGGGTGTCCATTACGCGCTATAGGAATATGTGTGCAACCTTTCTTGGGATCAAAACGCGCTATTCATTGGGGTCAATTACGCGCTATAAGAATATATGTGCAACCTTTCTTAAGGTGTGATTCCTATAGCGCGTCTGACACAGTGCGTCCGACGCAAAACACTGCTATAATGTGATGTTACAGGTTCATTGGGTTCAATTACATTATCCCTTGGGGTCAATTACGCGCTATATTTCATTGGGGTCCATTACGCGCTATAGGAATATGTGTGCGACCTTTCTTGTGAACAAAACGCGCTATTCATTGGGGTCAATTACGCGCTATAAGAATATATGTGCAACCTTTCTTAAGGTGCGATTCCTATAGCGCGTCTGACACAGTGCGTCTGACGCAAAACACTGCTACAATGTGATGTTACAGGTTCATTGGGGTCAATTACATTATCCCTTGGGGTCAATTACGCGCTATAGTTCATTGGGGTGTCCATTACGCGCTATAGGAATATGTGTGCAACCTTTCTTGGGATCAAAACGCGCTATTCATTGGGGTCAATTACGCGCTATAAGAATATATGTGCAACCTTTCTTAAGGTGTGATTCCTATAGCGCGTCTGACACAGTGCGTCCGACGCAAAACACTGCTATAATGTGATGTTACAGGTTCATTGGGTTCAATTACATTATCCCTTGGGGTCAATTACGCGCTATATTTCATTGGGGTCCATTACGCGCTATAGGAATATGTGTGCGACCTTTCTTGTGAACAAAACGCGCTATTCATTGGGGTCAATTACGCGCTATAAGAATATATGTGCAACCTTTCTTAAGGTGCGATTCCTATAGCGCGTCTGACACAGTGCGTCTGACGCAAAACACTGCTACAATGTGATGTTACAGGTTCATTGGGGTCAATTACATTATCCCTTGGGGTCAATTACGCGCTATAGTTCATTGGGGTGTCCATTACGCGCTATAGGAATATGTGTGCAACCTTTCTTGGGATCAAAACGCGCTATTCATTGGGGTCAATTACGCGCTATAAGAATATATGTGCAACCTTTCTTAAGGTACGATTCCTATAGCGCGTCTGACACAGTGCGTCTGACGCAAAACACTGCTACAATGTGATGTTACAGGTTCATTGAGGTCAATTACATTATCCCTTGGGGTCAATTACGCGCTATAGTTCATTGGGGTGTCCATTACGCGCTATAGGAATATGTATGCAACCTTTCTTAAGGTGCGATTCCTATAGCGCGTCTGACGCACGCGGCTGACGCAAAGCACTGCTACAATGTGACGTTACAGGTTCATTGGAATCAATTACATTATTCTTCAACCGATTTTTAAAGGTAATACATCACATTAAAGAAAACAAACTGTTGTTTGAAATGAGCTATGAAACAGGAAAATCCGTTAAGTAATAAAAGAGCTGTAATATGTTTGTCGGGACGATTATGGAACTGTTTCTCACTATGCGTTAGCTACGGAAGTGCCAACTATGCGCCAGCCGTACTGCAATAGATGCACTGCGTCAGCCGCATGCGTCAGACGCGCTATAGGAATTGCACATTTAGGTATATATTTCTTGTCTAATGTCACTTTTTTTGCGATGTTATACTTTTTTTTCACGACTGAAGGATTTCATCATTTTTCCAATAAAAAAATCCAGACTAAATACCGAATCGATGCGTGACAGACGTTAATAAATTAAACTCCAGACGTCGGCAAAGCGACAGTAAACAACCTCTTTAATGCAGCACCGATATGATCTTAGGAGAACATTTTGATCGAAGAAGTGAAACCTTCGGAGATCGTCTGGTCTGTTCACTCTGAAAATCACTTTCATACGAAGAAATTGGGTCACAAAAAACTGCAACGATATGTTTCGAAAACGAATTTCAAGAATAACAAAACTGGACGTCAAATCTACACCCCCTCCCACACTAATAAATTCCAAGTCCCCTAAATTCTCAATCCCACTCCCTAGAAGAAACGCAGTCGCAAACAACTCCGCCCTTAATGCACACCAGCCATAATTCTCTTTTTATGAGCATCTGGCAACAGCGAAAATCACACATCTTATTTTTTCAGTTTCAATTAACCTTTCCCGGAGGCACAGAACGAAAAAAGAGCGAAGGTTTACATTCTGGTGAGTTCCTATTCGCAATCCATCGTTCTTAGGTCGGTTAACTTCGAAGAATGTCGGCATTTTTATTATTTCGGACCACTCAACTCGACGGTCGTTGCCATGGCGACGCGGCGAAGCCGACGGGCAGGGCGTAAAAGAATGCACGGAATGTTATATCAAGCGAAAGTTGATATAAACTGCGCGAAAAACGTCAATCTTAATAAAGTTACTGCGCTTTTCTCCGCCGAGCATGTGGGGGATGGTGGAATAATGAAAACTGAAGGGGTCTCGGTGGGAGCATATCGCAGAGTGATTGGACCGTTGGAGAAGAAGGCTATGATGTTTTGTACGTACTTCCGGTGATGAAGTCTGAAGCGTTTGATGGAAAACAAATCTGGTTTGGGCAAAAAATTGGTCCGAGTTGCTCGAAGGAAGTGTTGGTTTAACTGTTTTGATCACATCTAAACCTGGTCAGCGGTAGCCTGGTTGGAAGAGTAACGGATTAGCAACCGGAGGGTTGCGAGTTCGAATCCAACCGAAGACCGTAGTGTGCAAAGGGGGCTGGGGCTCGTTAAATCTGCCGTGACCTCGAAGGTCATCACTAAGGCAACATTTTGCAACAAATGCAACTTTTTTTCACACATTCTACGATGCTTGTAAAGTACTAAAACCAAAATTCCTCCTACACGGGGTGTATTGTAAGTGAGTTATAACCGCAACATAAATGCAACTTTCAGCATCAATGCAACTTTTTGCATAAATGCAACCACCTGCAACTTTTAAAAATTTAGGTAAAAATTAATTAATATGAAATTATTATTTCATTTTTTGCCCTCGGAACCAACCCTTCGATCACGTGTGTCTGATCTTACGAACGCCGAAGTATTGTGGATCAAACCAGAAGTTCATGGAAAGAAGCTGTTCGCCCTAACAGTCGAAAGTGAAATAAATGACAAGAAGTACTTTTAACACATTGGTTGGCACTCTTAAAAATTGCAGAGGAAACTTGCGTAATTGACTGCAGAGTTGGCGAGTTGAGTGTCGATCATAAATATGTTGTTCCCCTAGTAGATGACGTTTTGAAATATCTGAATGTTGATCGAAATGATGTTGCGCTTCTGCTATCCAATATAGCGTATTATGTGACTGCGGATGGCGCAGTTTTTTAATGTTAAAGAAATTTCTGGCCAAGGATCGGCCATTCAACATTCTTCTGTATATAAGAATGTGTTATAATATAGTGTTATACACGACTAAAACTGTCAATATATTTAGAATGTTTTCATTTTTTTACGAATAATTTATTTTAGAATTTAGTGTACCAAAAACAAATGCAACTTTATTTCCATAAATGCAACTTTTCCCATTTTTACTGCAACAAAAAGGTTGCCATAGTCATCACGTTGGCGAGATGTGGAAGTTTGGAGAGTGAGGTGCCAACTCAGAAGTGACCTCGTCATCTGACCAAACTTTCCCCCAAACAACATCAGGTAATGGACGCAAGGAAAGCTTTACTGAAACGATCTCTAGCCTATTACTTCGTTAACCTTCCTGTTTGTTGTCTCGACGGGGTATCTCGAGGTCAAGTCTGCTGATGCAAAACTGACCGGATCGTAAAGGGCGAGATATCTCATCCTTAGAAGAAAAACTGACCGTATCTCGATCTCGTCATAAGAAATTTTTGCAGTATAGTTATGACGATATATCTCGTCATTAGCAACATTAGTCATATCTTGATAGAAGAGATACCTCGTCGAAACCACTTGAAGGGTTAAGGCAGTAAATTTGAACCTTTTCATCTCATGGCACTCATCAACTTAGCAATAGCTCGTTGGATTGTTCTAGCGCGACTTTAATTTACTACCTACCCATTTATAAACTTAACACATCAAATATATTTTTTTTGCTGATTTGACAAAAAACTTAATGTAAGTTTGATTGATATTTATAGAAAAATAATAGTAATTACCTACTCAATTGGTTAGGCCACAAGGGAAGTGACATTAAAAAAATTATTTCTGAAGCAATCCACAAATCCGATTTTTCAACGTGCGGCGCCGCTGCAGCAGCGAAGCCCAACTCTGCACACTTAACCGTGAAATGACGCAAGTATTCATTTCGCGCCATTTACGATACATATTCTATCGAAGAAAACGTGTTTATTTCGCTTACTTGGTGTATAAAAGTATATTTTGAAACAAAATAGACGTTACTGGATACAACCATTTATTAATTATTTTTTATATTCCATTTATTTATGAAAACAAGGTACTTCAGACCGGAGAAGCGTGTGCAGCACGCTGCGGCGCCATGGAAAACTGCGGTACAAATTGCAAGATAGTTGGACGTGCGTCGCCGCAGCCGGAGTCATGTGTGCACTCCATTGGATGTAATGTATCTCAGACTGCACTTGCGTTGCGGCAGCGGCGCCGCATGTTGTCTGCACCGGACCTTATTCATACGTACAGTATTTGGAATAATCTGTAAACACACGTGATAAAAGTTTAAAACTAGACAGTTGAAATAAATGTTACTCAATTTAAATTGTTTCACCATCCATAAAACACACCTGTAGCATTCCTGTTGCACACAGGTTGAAAATCGTTGACGACATATAGGGAATTACACCACAGGTGACATAACGAGAGGGATGTTTCGAAGAGTGTTGTTTTTGATTTTCTTCTTCACATAGAGCTTTGTTCAGAACGATGAATTTTGATATCTCTGGCGGATATAAAGATTACTTTGATATCAAAGTATTTATTTAAAAATAATAACTTTCCCTTACGTGCCTGTGATTACCCTAGAGTCCCTGAGCATGTTGTAAAGAGAACAGGTGAGTGTAGAATATTTTCTTGATAACTGATATCGCGGTTGAAAACAACCTTCTAGGAAAAAGTTCGTCCGTTTTTTTTTTTACAAAAATTGAAGAAAAATTATTTTATTTACTAAAAATTACATTTAATCAATACTCTATGTGCCGTTATGTACGATGACTTTTCACCATCGCTCCTGTAGTTGCATCATTCCGCGCTCATAGAAGTTCTGAGGTTTCTTGCTAAAAAACTGGCTAAAGTTATGAAGCTTTCTAAACCACTTGCGTCGTGTGGAATCGTCAACAGCATCCTACAAAGCACGTATCTTATTTTGAAAAATTGTGTATATATATATATATATATATATATAAAGGTAATTTTGTACTTTGGTATAGTGAAATGTACTTGTAGACTATTTCGTTTAGTACTGTTTAATGTAATGTTGAGTTTTATAGTAAAATTTTTTTATAATTGATTTCATATGCAACAAATTTTTAGGTTATTATTATTTTCTGTAAAATGTTTAGTCGGAAAAAAACATGAAAATATGGGATACGAGGACATCCAAGCAAATGATATTTCGTCACGTGCTTGCATTAAGCTCTATAAATTATAGTTAGTATACAGTTTACAGTATCTTAAAACAGTTTTGTATTTGCACATGTAAAATGTTTAAATAATATGTTTGTTTAACTCTAGTTTAAAAATGTCTAAGCAACTGTCGGGTGCACAAAAGAGAAATATAAGAAAATGAAAATTAGAATAAGGCAAGTCAATGTCGCAACAATTTGTTAAATTGCTAAGAACAGAAACACTAAAGAACGTAGGAAGTACGGAAGAGGTCAAATCTACTTCAGCTTCACAAGCTGATGATATCACATTTGACATCTATACCTTCAATGAACGACAATTCTCAGAGAAGCAAAAACAAGGGGCCACTGCAAGAAGAAAAATATACTGCTTTACAAGATATTTTACAACAGTTACCCCATAATAATTCAAAGAAACTACTGTCTCACATATCGATACCTTACAAAATATAGAAATACTGCTAAATTACAACGATACCAATTCCTGGCCAGCTATTACATATAAATTAAAATATTCCCTTGTCACAAATGGTCCAGGTTAAAAGGCAACAATAACTTTAACACGTTGAAAACACACGATTCAGGGCGAAAATTTACGAAGGACTAGTTTTATGTTAAACACATTAATGGAGAAACTGTAAGAAGAAAATTGATTTTATTCCATCCATCAAAATGTATTTTGCTTTCCATGCATGCTTTTTGGGCAAAAATCGCATAAACTTTCAGACCCACAAAGAGGATTTCATGATTGGAGGCATCTTCATCCGGTTATTCCCAACTCGAAAATTCTCTGGAGCACCGAAATTCGAATTTAAAATGGAAAGGGATGGATAAGAATCTAAAATTAGGTAATGCAATTGATGATTATGGCAAATATAATGGAGTAAGTGCACGTATTTTGGAAAATAATAATTTAGCAATATTTGTACCTTGTGCAGCTCATAATCTAAATTTAGCTGGTGTCTACAACTTAAGAAATAATTACTTTTTTGGTACTGTGTAGATATTAGTTAATTTTTCTAGTATTCAACAACACGTTAAGACATTTTAATGAAGTGCCTAAAATTATCACTTAAAAGTGTTTCTGATACAAGGTGGTCATCAAAGGTCAGTGCAATAAAGGCGCTGTATTTGCAATTACCTGAAGTAATAATAAGACTGCAAACCATCGCAAATGATTTTTCAAATTTGGAAGCTGTATCGAATGCAAAAACTTTGATTTTAAAAATTAATTATACATTTATCTGTACTCTTTCTATGTGGAATAAAATTCTACAATGCATCAATCGAACAAATAAAGCATTACAAGATTTGTCAATAGATTGTGGAACAAAATTAATTGCTGGACTACGTAGTACATTACAAGGGCTTCAAGATACAAGTTTTGAACAAAATTTCCAGGAAGTACAAAATTTGGCTGAGGAAATAGGTATTGAGAAGGGATTTCTTAATAAACGAAAGAGAAAAGTAAATATAATAGAAATAGATGAAACACCAGGTGAAGGAAGTAACTTCAAACCCGAAGAATTATTTAAAACGCAAATTTACAGTGTTCTTGACACTATTGTTTCAAATAGATTGGCGTTATCAAAAAATTAAAACTATCTGTGATAATTTTTGCTTTCTCCATGGCTTGTCTTTACAATACATGAGTGTTGCTGATTTAAAAAATCGGCTGCAGATCTCGCTATTAAATATAGCAAAAATTTTAAAGAGTACGAATTCACATGTGAAATTGAAAGTTATAAGCTTGAAGTAACGACTCTTACACAAAATATAGAAACTGCATCTACGTTTAATATTCTATAGGCACTTCATGATCTGGGTTTATTTGAGTCTTATCCAAATATCAATGTTGCTCTTCGAATATTTCTAACTCTTCTAGTTTCTGTTGCTTCATGCGAGAAAAGATTTTTAGCAAGTTAAAATTAATAACAAATTATTTAATAAACTATCGGATAGTAACGATTTTCCAATTTTTCTATTATTTCAACACAATACAATATCGTTAAAAATATTAATTGTGTTGATGTAATAAACGAATTTGCTGAAATGAAAGGCAAAAAGGTGTAATTAAAATAAACCTTATTGAAAATCCATTTTAATTGTTTTATTATTTTTCTAAATCTAATTAATTAAAGGAGCTAAATGCAAATTCCTGCACAGGGCACATGAATGGCTAGTTACTACACTGTTTAGAGCACTGCGGAAATCATAAGCTATAACATTCCTGTCTTCAGACCAAGCTCTAGTACAGCAAGCTGTAAGCAGCACTTACAACAATGATAATTGGTACACAAATAGTCTTAAAAGTGCCCCATCGAAGACCTAATTTTAAAATCTAAAGTTTATTTTCCTGCAATGAATGAATATGGACTAGGAAACACATTCTACAAGCAACTAAAAGGATACACTGGTTCTTAATATGGACGCCCGTTTTTCTTTTTAAGTATAACTTTGTCACACGAAACACCATGCGAGTAATTATTAAAATGTTTAATTTTTCATAACTTACATTTTGTAGTGTGGAAACGAAAAACTCATTGATCATAAAATCGTAACTTTGCTATTTGAGATCTGAGCAACCATAATTAATGTTTTATTTTATAAATTTGATTTAGAGAATCCTCTGTGTTTAAGTACATTTGAGATAACACAAGGAAATGTCAGTCACATTTGAGCATTACTAAATTTCATAAACCATTATCCTCTTATCAATATTTTTCTAATGTCTTTTTTCGAATTGTTCTATTTCAGCTAAGGAAGTCGACATTCGACACTTTGCACATCTTTTGTTTTTTCAGAATTATGCATTTTTTTCATCGGAATTTCGTTTCTGTATGATAAATCTTAGTCTTTTGGATATTGCAATATATTATTCAGGAATTAAGTATATGTTTGCTTCCGAAGTAAATTGTAGAAGCTGAGGAAAAGTTAAAACGAAGTTTAGAAGTATTTTCCGTACAACTTAAAGGATTGCATTTTTCTTAAAAGTGATTATTCTAATTCACTTTTCATTTGAAAACTCTCATTCAGTCTGGTCATTAGAAAAATTGACCAAAACATTATGGACTATATATCTCGTGGAGACCACTTGAAACTGAATTTCGAAAGAGTCTTAATATCGCAACTGTTAGAGATTTCGGTATTTAAATCAGTTACTGCAGATTTATTGTATTTCTGAGCTTTCCTACTATTTAAATGGCAAAACACGACGACGTGGATCTCTTTGTATCCCCTCTCCCTTTACGGTTAAAGTTAAATAAAATATTTATATACTTCCACGAAAATTCCTCGCGCTCAGTAAATAAATGAATCATGACGTAGGAGTACGGGGAAACGATAATGCAAGCGATAATATTTATGATAAAAAAAAGTAGAAAGCGCAAACGATATTCATACAGAAACATAAAAAAAAGGCGATAGTATAATAGAATTATTAATAAATATATGATCTTCTATATTTGGCAAAGCCAGTAATGTTTAATTTGTTTGTTGCATTTAAAATTATTAATTGAGATGTGGGGTTAATTGAGTTCCGAATTAATGAGTTTTTGTGAGATTATTCTCGAGACAGATGTAATTTTGAACAGCGATTTTTTAATTGACTCACTATTCTGAGTATTTAGACTCGTAAATATTTATGAAAAATTAAACATACCAAGTGTAAGTTTGTTTCAACGAGCATGCATTATTTACGATTTCTCAGCAAAAGATAATTTTAAGCTCTTGAATAGCAATAAGTAATTTATAGAGCAAATTGAATTCTTACGTCAACCGGTTTTATAACTAGTAAAATAGATTTTCTAAGTTAGAAATTCAAACTTTTTTAAATTCCTCTATTTAAGGTACCTGAGTACGTTTAAAAGTTGATTTATTATTGATTAAAATTTCATACTTCATTATATTTCATATTCTGAATATTTTAATGCGTTTATGTTTACAATTCTGCTTTTATTTTTTACATAAACGGTGAGGTAAAGCAATTTGAATAGATTTTGGCGGATGTCTTTTAATTCGTTTTCAAATCTCAAATTCGTTTTTCTCTACTTGTGATTTTGAGAAAATATTTTGCACGAAAAATGCGATAACTAAACATATACTGTATACTTTTAATTAAATTTAGTGTTCTGATTTTTATATTTATTTTGGATGGCTTGAACAAGGATATGAGTGTTATATTGAAAGGAAAACTTTTCAGAGTTTTTAGTGTTGTAACGTAAGGGAAAATTTCAAAAATTCATGTTTCCATCTGCATTATTCCTAAAGTCTCGTGAGTGGAAAAGAGTATTGCATATCTTTTAGTTTAGACTCTAGCTTATATATATCGCATCCCGTCAAGAAAAGTGACACAAGTCAGAAAATAAAAATTTTGATGTTATGCTTATGAAAAATATGTCTGAGGTGCACCAGCGTGTTACATTACTATTTTATAGAATACTAGCAAAATACCCGACCTTACTCGGTTTGAATTGGTTTACTCTAGATTGAAGAGATAATCAAAATATATAATGACTTACGTTTTTTGTAGAATAAAAATTTATTTTAACATCTTTCGCCATCTTTATATTTTCTACAACTTACTTTGGACACAAATCCTACACATGCATATCCATTCATGTAATACATTTCACATACATCGCACAATTGCTGTATGACAAAGCTACAAAATGACGAAAGGTGATACTAAGGTTACTACTATAAAAGACGATTTATAGGAAGATTTGGAATTCCCTTTCTTAAGTTCTTTTCATGGTCAACTCAATTAATTAAAATTACGATTTACGGCGAGTGCTCTCGCACTCATAGTCAACAAAACAATATTTTTTTACTTGTGGCACTCTTGCCTCCGGTATGCGACATTGTGAAATTTTGCAATCTTCTCCTGTCATTATTACAACGAATTTTTTAATGTTGTAAAAAGTTCCAGTTTGGATTAATAAACATTATTATTCTTTCAATAACGGCATTATTCTTTAAATAATGGCATAACTACACTTAAAATTTACTGAAAATTTATACTGACTTACCTAACATTTTTAAGTCTAATACTTTGTGGTGCTGTTGCGTGTGATGAGAAGGAAAACACATTTATTAAAATAATAAATATTTAAAACAGGAAACAGCAAAGTAAAACAAAATAAAAGATGTCGCAAAAAATTGTTCTAAAGATATTAATTTGTGATTCAATTTTATCTCTTGATCTCGCACAGTTGCCACAACTTACAACTAAAAGTGTACAAAATTTAGAAATTTGAAATTAATTCAGAGCGAACGATCCAGAAAAAATATCACTGCTCGCGCGATCTTGTTCATTCTCGTTTCATTGAAAAATATCGTCTGTCCCAAATATTCGGAAATCGTTTTCATTTCGCAAAGAATAAAAATAAGACTCGAAATAAATGAAGTATCAGAGATGAAATTCCATAAAAAAAAATTTTTTTTTGAAGAATAATTACTTTTTGAGCAGTACTGGTAAAACAATCGAAGTAATCGTAATATTCAATAGACATTCCAATTTTTCCAAAACTACCATATTATGGTTGATTTAAGTATACTTACTCAGGTGTTTTAGCATGCAACTCAACTGAATATAACAATAAAGAAATGTTTAATATTCCATTTACTAAACTAATAAATAATGTATAAAATAAAATACAATGCAATCAAATATCTGGAATACAATTTATGTGATGTCTACACAAACACAAAATCGAGCATAGAACAGAAAGACGGACAGACAGACTTTTGCAACCAATGCCACTCACTAAATGAAGATAAGTACTCACTGTATGCAAATTTTCATGAAAATATCTTAAACCGCGTGGACGTGTATAGGGCACAACATACAGACAGACAGACAGATGGACAGACAGACAGACACCAAACGAGAAAAAGGCGGATTCGGCATCAGAAGGGTCCAAAACGGATAGAAAACTTGAAATGGGTAGAAAATATTGAATGTACAAACAAACACTCCATTCTTATTTATATAGATAATAGAAGTTACCACCATAAATACTTACCTAAAATTTAAAAGAAGCTTCTACTATTTCAATATAAGTTTTATACTATCCTTTAAGTTGATGTTTCTCAAATTCTGCAATTTTGAGTTGTGTCACTTTTCTTGCCGGGGTGCAACATAGGAGACTTCATTCAAAATTTTAGAAAAATTTACTCAGTGTTTCAGTTGTAGGTTTTTGTTAACGTCATTTTTTTGCCTAAATATACCAATATTTTAATAAATTATAGTAATTTAAGGAGAATTTTTGTTTTATAATGTGTGTTTATAAGTTGTTTTACCCTAAAAGAAAAAAAATACAATTTTAACATTTAGAAAAAAAAAAGGATTCCCAACATAGTCACTTAACTTGGTTTTAAAATGAGAATGACTACAGAACCGCTAGCAGCATTACGTTAACCGCATTACGAATGATTCAACCAAGTCGAGTCTGGTTTTCATTCTTTTAGTTCAAACACTTCACCAAAAAAAAAAAACACTCCAAAGAATCTCAACATTTGATATCGAACGAATAGAGGCAAAAAACACCACTTCGTCTGACGCTATGATACTCCACGAAATCAAACGCGTAAACATCGTCCTCTCTTCCATTCCCCCCCCCCCATCCACACAAAAGACGAAAGAACAACAACAAAAAATATTCCATCTTTCATTAGATTTTTCCATCGCCCTGAATAAACAATGGACTCAAAACGTTAAAAGCCATTCCCGTACCCAGTGGGTGTGCAAACTTCAAAAATAGCGGACCAACTTTTACGCCGGGTTTCAAGGAATGAAATCTTCCAAATCCATTAAGTAACCGTACTCTGCCAACCGCCGACGGCGTATTTACGAACATTTCTTTATCCTCCGCTCTGGGAAAAAAAATGTTCTACAACACGGGGTGATATATCCCTGCGCGTGCGCTGTCGGTGTTGTTCTCGAATCGAAGGAAAAGCCGGAAAGGAAAGAATCGTCCGTCGGGGGACCATCCGAATCGGGAGGGTATTCTCATTAAAAAGTCATCATGGCCGCCAAGTTTGGTGAGCAAATATTTGAGGGGAATTCAGGAAGCTTTCTGTGTGTCGTACGTCTTCGGGTATTTAACTTTGAAAGCACTGCGATGGCTGCCGGGTTGTTTCCGCCCGAGACGCAATCTTAAACGCTGTTTCTGTTGGTGGGGTCTTCTTTGTGTGTTGGGATTTTTCTTTTTCGGTTGGAGCTGGAGTTGAGTTTCTTGGCAATTGCAAGACCAAGGAGAACTGTTACAGTGGTGTTGACTCGTACTGGAAGGGGGTGGTTTGGTTTTCTAGCCTTCGACCTAATGGATCGAGACTTGTCTTGGTGTTGTAATGTAAGAGGGCCGAGTGGCGTACCGTAAACGCCGCCGCCGCCGAAGTTGCTTGTAAGATAGTTGCTTGTTTGATAGGAGTGAACTCTGTCTGCACAGTTAGTTCGGGATTTCGTTTCCCTAGGTTGTGGGCGCTGCGAAAAGGGGCGTAGTGTTTGGTTCTAAATGAATTCAACCAAAACTCTAGACTAAATGAGTTTTATTTACATATACCAAAATAAACCGTTCGCAAATCTGCAATCGTTGTTCTGTCATCACGGTTCTGCGATCATCTCCTGTTGCAGAACGTCTCTCATCCGAAGAAGCCTTGGTAGCCACCAGATAAAAAAAAAGAGCCGCCGACCTTTGTCGTCTCCCGGAGCCGCTTCCCGACGTGATGACGCTTTTAGACCTCTTTGCCGGCCATTCACAGACGCTGAGACCACTTTGCAGGGAAAAGCCGTGGGACCATTTGTCAATCGTACGTTGCCAGGTCACCTGCCCCTCTATTGATGGTAACAACATCCTTTACCGTGGGAAATAGTAATTCAGGTTTAAGCAAACGTCACAGGGGAAATGGAGTCAATCCACTCAAATGACCGATTGCTTGCCAAAAAAATGTCTGACCAGTTTGAGTTATTAAAATTGTCTCATCTTTAAATGTGTACGGGCTTCAAGGACCCGAGGTACTCTAACAATCTGTTCTATTCACTTGGGTTTTGTTGTGTTTGGTATATCCGGGTGTCGAGGCACTTGCGATATAAAGCCACACAAAGGCCAACCAATAAACTCCAAGCCAAAAAACCAGGCGAGGAGAAAAAAATACATTTAAATGTGCAGCAAGTCGACCAACCGGTCTGGTGGTTAAGGTATTAGCCTATAGTTCGGAAGGTTCCTGGTTCGAATCCGGGTCAGGCAATGGATGCTTGCAAGCGTATGGTGAAGAGGTGGCTGGTGCACCTTAATCTGTCGTGGCCTAAAGTACTACCGTTGGTTTGATGTGGAAGCTTGGAGAGTGGACTGCCAACTCACGTGTTGCCTCGTGATCTGACCGTGGTTCAAAATTATGTGGTCTTGTCCTCGTGTCTTTCCCTTTGGGGATTGATCCCGGAACTTCGTCAATAGCCCATTGTGTTGCTCTAGTACGACGTTAATTAACAAATTACTAATGTGCAGATGCTGGTTCTGTGTGAATGGCGTTTATTGCACAAAAACGATACTCACGTTGGCATTGAATGAATGTTTGAGAGTGGAGTGCCAGTACAGGTGTTAACTCAGTAATCCGATCGTAGTTCAAAATGATGATATATTGCCCTAGGATCTTTCCCTACAGGATGGATTTCGGATCCTCGCAACTCGCTTGCTGCGTTGCTCTAATGCAACGCAAAATTAAACAACCAATCAGCAAACCAAAAGAAATCGGTAGTAAATCTACCGTGGCCTCAATTGTCCTCGTTTTGGAGCGGTGTGGAAGTTCCAGCTCGGGCGTAGATCTCGTCATATGACCGTAGTTCATTCATGGAAGTAGGAAAGATAATGGAAGTGCCTTTACTTTGAACTGCTGAAGCCAAAACCATAACCGCGGCCCCATCATGGTACGTTGAAAACATTGTGCTCGTGCAATGTGGTTATACCGTTTTTGAACTTCCATGGTTTTTGATTGATGATTTTAACCAAATAATTAGCACCATTTTCTTAGTTTTGATTTGAATATGACGTCTTGTGTCGTCTACGGGTGTACATACCGAAATACAAAGAATAACCCTGGAATATCGTTTCATAGGTAAGTTTAATTTGATATATTTTTAGACTGATAGCTTTTTAACCTGGATACAGCTACAGTCTACGTTTATGAGTGGTGGCAACGGCCTTGGCGATTTTTATGGCGAACTTCTAAAATCGCCAAAGTAAGAATTATTTCAAAAAAAAAGTTTTTCTTTCAAAAATATATTTTTTTTACAACGGAAAATGAAAGTTTGAAAACACATTATTTGAGAACGTTTCAAAAAGTATATATTTTTTAAAACTTTCGCAAAAAGTAGTAAGCTTAAACACATTTCAGAACACATTTGTGAACCAGCAGGAAAACAAAGCTGTGAATGTTGGGTAAGAATACCCTGAAACTTATCAATTACACTAAATACAGTAGGCTGTTTGAAAAGAAAAATATTTTTAAAAGAAAAAAAAAGCAAGAAATAATACAACCTGATACATCAGAACTGTTCCGAGAAAAAAAAATTACGAAACAAGAATATTCCACAAACGGCGAAAAACAATACATGTCAGAACTCTGCCGTGAAAAAAAAATTATTACGAAATAAAAATTCCACAACAAGAGAAATACAAATAAATAAACCAATAATATCAAAGAAAAAAAATTTAAAAGGACCAATGCAATCAAAGGATATTTTAAAATCAAAATAACAAATGGAAGCAAATAAAAAAATTTCAAACGAACCAATGAAATCAAACGATTTAAAACAGAGTTTGAAAGAACTTTCTAGAATAATCAAAATGAAAATTGAAAGTTACCGTTTGACGAGGTTGCCATGAAAACCACACTAAACGTAAAGACAGATGGGTTGCCTTAGTCTACCGTAACTCGCTACTAGAAGTGCGCCAAAAAACTCGTCAAGACCGTTGCCACCGTTCATAAACGTAGAGTGTAGCAGTACCTTAACCTGTAACTTCTAAGTGTTCAAGCAGCATTATGTTCAAAACTAGACGTATTTATAAACATTTAAAAATTCTTTTGAAAAGTTGACTGATTTATCCAAAGGGATTATTAATTTTATTTATTAACGATTTTGATTGTTTAACCTACCAGTTGTAATAAGAGTTAGAAACTGCTTTTTAGGAAAGTTTAACTTTTATTTAATGAAAAAGTATTACAATCAAATAAACAGTAGCTGTATTTTTAGTACATGGGTGAAAATATTACTCATGTTACATGATTTCGAATAAAACAGTTTTTTAGCTAACAGTTATAAAATTCTAACTGTAAACATTACTTTTCGTTTTCTAAAACGCATTTTTTTGTTAGTTAAGCTCTTTTGCGTTGATCAACTAAGTAACTGTCTGAATGCTATTGAAACCTTGGACTGTGAGCAACTTGTTAATGAATGTTTTAGAGAAGACAAGCAAATATTTAAAGCATTGTAACTGTATGAAGTTTTTTAAAACACGCATGTCTTGAGCCAAAGTTAAGATTATGAGCTCATGCAATTTATGCTTGTAGTCCTAGGTTTTAATGTATTTGCATGTATTACAATTTTATAAAGTATCCATAATAAAAAAGACCCTTTCTATGTGTGGATTTGTGTGGACAGACATAATATATTCAGTAATCAGTCGTCAATTTATCAAGCATTTTTATTTTTATTATCAAAGTAAGTAATTGTAAAGAAGTTTGATTTAGTGGTTTTTTAGATTGAATTAGTTTATGTGAATAAGTTTTTGTTTTAATAGAGTCTAAGATAAACAGTAAAACCTCTAATACTGTTGGGACTTGGAAAAAATATGGCTAGACAGTATATAGTAATATGGTTTCAATGGATCTATTCATTGTATCTAACTGAGATCATTTTCATTTCAGGTTTCCCAATGACCCAGAACGTAGAGATGCATGGATAGGCAGTACATAATAAGAAGTAAAATACGACAAGAAAATAAATATTTAGAATGGATGATTGGGCCAAAAGTGTGTAAATTTCAATTTATGCAGGAAATAAATAAAACGAATTTCAATGCCTAGTTGTGGAAACCAATTTGGATACAATTTATAAAAACAAGAATGAGGGATATAAAGTAGCACTAGAGGGTAGAAGCTATGTGTGGGATCAGCTAATCTAAATTAAAACATTACTGAGAAATGGTATTTGTAGGATACCTATAATTTTACTAATCAGTAAGTTTTTACCAGTTTAAAAGGTCTTTTAAAATATTTTGTACGATACACAAAAAACAACAAAAAAATTAGCATTGTTAGTTTTCTGTTTCTTATATTGTAATTATATTATAGCATATTCTATCACAATTTTTTTTAACGCAAACGGAAAAAAATATTTGTTTACATCATACTTAAAAAATCATTTAAAAACAAAATATTGCGAAAATAAGTAATATTTAACTTATTTAGAGCATCGAATTTAGCAAAATGAATGAACACATCTTAATATGAAAAAAAATGCGACTTATAAAAGGTTTATAACACCTCATGTGCGGCCGCGTTCTTGGTGCGTTAAAACCACGAAAATGTCGGCTTCGGTTAAACCGGTAGCTAAACCTTGTTAGGGCGCTTCCTTATCTTTCCTGCTTCCATGAGTTCATTACATGGTGTTGTCCTCAGATATTCCACTTATGGATTAATTCCGGAACGTCCCCAATAACCCTTTGTGTTTGTTCATTGTGACGTTAAATAAATACCTATCAACATTGGATGTTTGAAAGGCAACATTTTGTAGCAAACATCTGGTGTTTAGTTGAAATTTAGCTCGTTGTGTTGATCCATTACGAAGTTAATTAAAATACCTACCTATACTAGAAATTTTAAGTATGATTTTTGTCTGTATCCATTCTGGTGCTTCCGACATAAAAAAAGATGTTAAATAGTTGAATTTACTGGCACAAAACAACAGGCTATTGGTAACGGTCTGGGTAATTTTTTTGATAATTATTTAATTAACGTAGTACTAGAGCAACACAACAGGCTATTGACGACGGTCAGGGATCAATCCCCTAAGGAAAATATCCGAGGACAACACCACGTAATTGAGAACCACGGGATGACGGTCTGGAATCAATCTCGTACTGAAAGATCACAGGACAACACCTTATCATTTTGAACCACGGCACATGACGAAGTTGACAGCTGAGATGGCACCCCACCTTTATAAACTTCCACATCACGCCAAGATGAGGACATTTGAGACCACGAAAGATTTGACTGCCCTCGTCATCTGACCGTGCTTCAAAATAACGAGATGTCCTCGAATCTTTTGATTTGATCCTGGACAGTCACCAATATCCCGTTGTGTTGCACCAGTGTGACGTTAATTAAAAATACCTACCTACCAAACACAGAAAACAAAAGAGATGCATTTAAAATTCGCAGCAAATGATCCGCGTTCAAATGGTGTTTAATGAACAAAAATGAAACGGTGGTGAATTCAAAAGACGAACGCCGTGTTCCGGAGCAATTCATTCTGAAGATTCCTCAGCGCACTCAATCACAACCCTCTTCTCTCAACTTAATTTCGGTCGTTAATATGGAAAACCACGCGGCCTGGGTCTTCATTAAACCCCCGTCTTTTAAAAAAGCTTTAATAACCCTTTAATGAGCCGTTATTAATATTTCGCAACAAAATGCGCTGAGGCCACGTGTTTCCACCGAACAATTCATGTGACGTCGAAATTAATTACAAAAGGGTTAATTAAAAGAGATAGTTTAAAGCGGGTTCCTCCCTTTTATAAACATAAACAAATTGATGGAAACGCGGGGCATAAAATGCCCCGCTACCGGCGTTAAATGTTGGGACGATCACATAAATTACCCGTTTCTGCCCTGATGCGTTAATTACAGGCGCCATTTGCAAACAAAGAAAACGATCATCCTCGCCTGGACTTTGAGGGTTTCTGGTTCGTTTCTAGCGCTCACGTTAATGGCGGCAGTCGAATGTATATTTAGACAAACTTATGCGGAAATTCGAAGATAAGTAGGTATTCTACTGAACGTCGCACTGGAGCAGGTGTCGAGAATACGCGGCTCTGTGCTGAAATAATTGCGTCTATTAACTTTCAGACGACGACCGGTACAGCAGTTGTACCGTGATCGCGCAAAGAAAAAATATAGAATACGACCGGTACAGCAGTTGTATTTTGAAAGTTATAGGAATCGGGACTGTTTTATATATAGCCGTAGTCACAAAAGGTTAAATGTTTAACAAAAATCTGCTGTATATTTAGACAAACTTATGCGAAAATTCGAAGATAAGTAGGTATTCTACTGAACGTCGCACTGGAGCAGGTGTCGAGAATACGCGGCTCTGTGCTGAAATAATTGCGTCTATTAACTTTCAGACGACGACCGGTACAGCAGTTGTACCGTGATCGCGCAAAGAAAAAATATAGAATACGACCGGTACAGCAGTTGTATTTTGAAAGTTATAGGAATCGGGACTGTTTTATATATAGCCGTAGTCACAAAAGGTTAAATGTTTAATAAAAATCTGCTGTATATTTAGACAGACTTATGCGGAAATTCGAAGATAAGTAGGTATTCTACTGAACGTCGCACTGGAGCAGGTGTCGAGAATACGCGGCTCTGTGCTGAAATAATTGCGTCTATTAACTTTCAGACGACGACCGGTACAGCAGTTGTACCGTGATCGCGCAAAGAAAAAATATAGAATACGACCGGTACAGCAGTTGTATTTTGAAAGTTATAGGAATCGGGACTGTTTTATATATAGCCGTAGTCACAAAAGGTTAAATGTTTAATAAAAATCTGCTGTATATTTAGACAGACTTATGCGGAAATTCGAAGATAAGTAGGTATTCTACTGAACGTCGCACTGGAGCAGGTGTCGAGAATACGCGGCTCTGTGCTGAAATAATTGCGTCTATTAACTTTCAGACGACGACCGGTACAGCAGTTGTACCGTGATCGCGCAAAGAAAAAATATAGAATACGACCGGTACAGCAGTTGTATTTTGAAAGTTATAGGAATCGGGACTGTTTTATATATAGCCGTAGTCACAAAAGGTTAAATGTTTAATAAAAATCTGCTGTATATTTAGACAAACTTATGCGAAAATTCGAAGATAAGTAGGTATTCTACTGAACGTCGCACTGGAGCAGGTGTCGAGAATACGCGGCTCTGTGCTGAAATAATTGCGTCTATTAACTTTCAGACGACGACCGGTACAGCAGTTGTACCGTGATCGCGCAAAGAAAAAATATAGAATACGACCGGTACAGCAGTTGTATTTTGAAAGTTATAGGAATCGGGACTGTTTTATATATAGCCGTAGTCACAAAAGGTTAAATGTTTAATAAAAATCTGCTGTATATTTAGACAAACTTATGCGAAAATTCGAAGATAAGTAGGTATTCTACTGAACGTCGCACTGGAGCAGGTGTCGAGAATACGCGGCTCTGTGCTGAAATAATTGCGTCTATTAACTTTCAGACGACGACCGGTACAGCAGTTGTACCGTGATCGCGCAAAGAAAAAATATAGAATACGACCGGTACAGCAGTTGTATTTTGAAAGTTATAGGAATCGGGACTGTTTTATATATAGCCGTAGTCACAAAAGGTTAAATGTTTAACAAAAATCTGCTGTATATTTAGACAAACTTATGCGAAAATTCGAAGATAAGTAGGTATTCTACTGAACGTCGCACTGGAGCAGGTGTCGAGAATACGCGGCTCTGTGCTGAAATAATTGCGTCTATTAACTTTCAGACGACGACCGGTACAGCAGTTGTACCGTGATCGCGCAAAGAAAAAATATAGAATACGACCGGTACAGCAGTTGTATTTTGAAAGTTATAGGAATCGGGACTGTTTTATATATAGCCGTAGTCACAAAAGGTTAAATGTTTAATAAAAATCTGCTGTATATTTAGACAGACTTATGCGGAAATTCGAAGATAAGTAGGTATTCTACTGAACGTCGCACTGGAGCAGGTGTCGAGAATACGCGGCTCTGTGCTGAAATAATTGCGTCTATTAACTTTCAGACGACGACCGGTACAGCAGTTGTACCGTGATCGCGCAAAGAAAAAATATAGAATACGACCGGTACAGCAGTTGTATTTTGAAAGTTATAGGAATCGGGACTGTTTTATATATAGCCGTAGTCACAAAAGGTTAAATGTTTAACAAAAATCTGCTGTATATTTAGACAAACTTATGCGAAAATTCGAAGATAAGTAGGTATTCTACTGAACGTCGCACTGGAGCAGGTGTCGAGAATACGCGGCTCTGTGCTGAAATAATTGCGTCTATTAACTTTCAGACGACGACCGGTACAGCAGTTGTACCGTGATCGCGCAAAGAAAAAATATAGAATACGACCGGTACAGCAGTTGTATTTTGAAAGTTATAGGAATCGGGACTGTTTTATATATAGCCGTAGTCACAAAAGGTTAAATGTTTAATAAAAATCTGCTGTATATTTAGACAGACTTATGCGGAAATTCGAAGATAAGTAGGTATTCTACTGAACGTCGCACTGGAGCAGGTGTCGAGAATACGCGGCTCTGTGCTGAAATAATTGCGTCTATTAACTTTCAGACGACGACCGGTACAGCAGTTGTACCGTGATCGCGCAAAGAAAAAATATAGAATACGACCGGTACAGCAGTTGTATTTTGAAAGTTATAGGAATCGGGACTGTTTTATATATAGCCGTAGTCACAAAAGGTTAAATGTTTAATAAAAATCTGCTGTATATTTAGACAAACTTATGCGAAAATTCGAAGATAAGTAGGTATTCTACTGAACGTCGCACTGGAGCAGGTGTCGAGAATACGCGGCTCTGTGCTGAAATAATTGCGTCTATTAACTTTCAGACGACGACCGGTACAGCAGTTGTACCGTGATCGCGCAAAGAAAAAATATAGAATACGACCGGTACAGCAGTTGTATTTTGAAAGTTATAGGAATCGGGACTGTTTTATATATAGCCGTAGTCACAAAAGGTTAAATGTTTAACAAAAATCTGCTGTATATTTAGACAAACTTATGCGAAAATTCGAAGATAAGTAGGTATTCTACTGAACGTCGCACTGGAGCAGGTGTCGAGAATACGCGGCTCTGTGCTGAAATAATTGCGTCTATTAACTTTCAGACGACGACCGGTACAGCAGTTGTACCGTGATCGCGCAAAGAAAAAATATAGAATACGACCGGTACAGCAGTTGTATTTTGAAAGTTATAGGAATCGGGACTGTTTTATATATAGCCGTAGTCACAAAAGGTTAAATGTTTAATAAAAATCTGCTGTATATTTAGACAGACTTATGCGGAAATTCGAAGATAAGTAGGTATTCTACTGAACGTCGCACTGGAGCAGGTGTCGAGAATACGCGGCTCTGTGCTGAAATAATTGCGTCTATTAACTTTCAGACGACGACCGGTACAGCAGTTGTACCGTGATCGCGCAAAGAAAAAATATAGAATACGACCGGTACAGCAGTTGTATTTTGAAAGTTATAGGAATCGGGACTGTTTTATATATAGCCGTAGTCACAAAAGGTTAAATGTTTAATAAAAATCTGCTGTATATTTAGACAAACTTATGCGAAAATTCGAAGATAAGTAGGTATTCTACTGAACGTCGCACTGGAGCAGGTGTCGAGAATACGCGGCTCTGTGCTGAAATAATTGCGTCTATTAACTTTCAGACGACGACCGGTACAGCAGTTGTACCGTGATCGCGCAAAGAAAAAATATAGAATACGACCGGTACAGCAGTTGTATTTTGAAAGTTATAGGAATCGGGACTGTTTTATATATAGCCGTAGTCACAAAAGGTTAAATGTTTAATAAAAATCTGCTGTATATTTAGACAAACTTATGCGAAAATTCGAAGATAAGTAGGTATTCTACTGAACGTCGCACTGGAGCAGGTGTCGAGAATACGCGGCTCTGTGCTGAAATAATTGCGTCTATTAACTTTCAGACGACGACCGGTACAGCAGTTGTACCGTGATCGCGCCAAGAAAAAATATAGAATACGACCGGTACAGCAGTTGTATTTTGAAAGTTATAGGAATCGCGACTGATTTATATATAGCCGTAGTCACAAAAGGTTAAATGTTTAATAAAAATCTGCTGTATATTTAGACAAACTTATGCGAAAATTCGAAGATAAATAGGTATTCTACTGAACGTCGCACTGGAGCAGGTGTCGAAAATACGCGGCTCTGTGCTGAAATAATTGCGTCTATTAACTTTCAGACGACGACCGGTACAGCAGTTGTACCGTGATCGCGCCAAGAAAAAATATAGAATACGACCGGTACAGCAGTTGTATTTTGAAAGTTATAGGAATCGCGACTGTTTTATATATAGCCGTAGTCACAAAAGGTTAAATGTTTAATAAAAATCTGCTGTATATTTAGACAGACTTATGCGGAAATTCGAAGATAAGTAGTTATTCCAATGAACGTCGCACTGGAGCAGGTGTCGAGAATACGCGGCTGTGTGCTGAAATAATTGCGTCTATTAACTTTCAGACGACGACCGGTACAGCAGTTGTACCGTGATCGCGCCAAGAAAAAATATAGAATACGACCGGTACAGCAGTTGTATTTTGAAAGTTATAGGAATCGCGACTGTTTTATATATAGCCGTAGTAACAAAAGGTTAAATGTTTAATAAAAATCTGCTGTATATTTAGACAGACTTATGCGGAAATTCGAAGATAAGTAGGTATTCCAATGAACGTCGCACTGGAGCAGGTGTCGAGAATACGCGGCTGTGTGCTGAAATAATTGCGTCTATTAACTTTCAGACGACGACCGGTACAGCAGTTGTACCGTGATCGCGCCAAGAAAAAATATAGAATACGACCGGTACAGCAGTTGTATTTTGAAAGTTATAGGAATCGCGACTGTTTTATATATAGCCGTAGTCACAAAAGGTTAAATGTTTAATAAAAATCTGCTGTATATTTAGACAGACTTATGCGGAAATTCGAAGATAAGTAGGTATTCCAATGAACGTCGCACTGGAGCAGGTGTCGAGAATACGCGGCTGTGTGCTGAAATAATTGCGTCTATTAACTTTCAGACGACGACCGGTACAGCAGTTGTACCGTGATCGCGCCAAGAAAAAATATAGAATACGACCGGTACAGCAGTTGTATTTTGATAGTTATAGGAATCGCGACTGTTTTATATATAGCCGTAGTCACAAAAGGTTAAATGTTTAATAAAAATCTGCTGTATATTTAGACAAACTTATGCGGAAATTCGAAGATAAGTAGGTATTCCAATGAACGTCGCACTGGAGCAGGTGTCGAGAATACGCGGCTCTGTGCTGAAATAATTGCGTCTATTAACTTTCAGACGACGACCGGTACAGCAGTTGTACCGTGATCGCGCAAAGAAAAAATATAGAATACGACCGGTACAGCAGTTGTATTTTGAAAGTTATAGGAATCGGGACTGTTTTATATATAGCCGTAGTCACAAAAGGTTAAATGTTTAATAAAAATCTGCTGTATATTTAGACAAACTTATGCGAAAATTCGAAGATAAGTAGGTATTCTACTGAACGTCGCACTGGAGCAGGTGTCGAGAATACGCGGCTCTGTGCTGAAATAATTGCGTCTATTAACTTTCAGACGACGACCGGTACAGCAGTTGTACCGTGATCGCGCAAAGAAAAAATATAGAATACGACCGGTACAGCAGTTGTATTTTGAAAGTTATAGGAATCGGGACTGTTTTATATATAGCCGTAGTCACAAAAGGTTAAATGTTTAATAAAAATCTGCTGTATATTTAGACAAACTTATGCGAAAATTCGAAGATAAGTAGGTATTCTACTGAACGTCGCACTGGAGCAGGTGTCGAGAATACGCGGCTCTGTGCTGAAATAATTGCGTCTATTAACTTTCAGACGACGACCGGTACAGCAGTTGTACCGTGATCGCGCCAAGAAAAAATATAGAATACGACCGGTACAGCAGTTGTATTTTGAAAGTTATAGGAATCGCGACTGATTTATATATAGCCGTAGTCACAAAAGGTTAAATGTTTAATAAAAATCTGCTGTATATTTAGACAAACTTATGCGAAAATTCGAAGATAAATAGGTATTCTACTGAACGTCGCACTGGAGCAGGTGTCGAGAATACGCGGCTCTGTGCTGAAATAATTGCGTCTATTAACTTTCAGACGACGACCGGTACAGCAGTTGTACCGTGATCGCGCCAAGAAAAAATATAGAATACGACCGGTACAGCAGTTGTATTTTGAAAGTTATAGGAATCGCGACTGTTTTAAATATAGCCGTAGTCACAAAAGGTTAAATGTTTAATAAAAATCTGCTGTATATTTAGACAGACTTATGCGGAAATTCGAAGATAAGTAGTTATTCCAATGAACGTCGCACTGGAGCAGGTGTCGAGAATACGCGGCTGTGTGCTGAAATAATTGCGTCTATTAACTTTCAGACGACGACCGGTACAGCAGTTGTACCGTGATCGCGCCAAGAAAAAATATAGAATACGACCGGTACAGCAGTTGTATTTTGATAGTTATAGGAATCGCGACTGTTTTATATATAGCCGTAGTCACAAAAGGTTAAATGTTTAATAAAAATCTGCTGTATATTTAGACAGACTTATGCGGAAATTCGAAGATAAGTAGGTATTCTACTGAACGTCGCACTGGAGCAGGTGTCGAGAATACGCGGCTCTGTGCTGAAATAATTGCGTCTATTAACTTTCAGACGACGACCGGTACAGCAGTTGTACCGTGATCGCGCAAAGAAAAAATATAGAATACGACCGGTACAGCAGTTGTATTTTGAAAGTTATAGGAATCGGGACTGTTTTATATATAGCCGTAGTCACAAAAGGTTAAATGTTTAATAAAAATCTGCTGTATATTTAGACAAACTTATGCGAAAATTCGAAGATAAGTAGGTATTCTACTGAACGTCGCACTGGAGCAGGTGTCGAGAATACGCGGCTCTGTGCTGAAATAATTGCGTCTATTAACTTTCAGACGACGACCGGTACAGCAGTTGTACCGTGATCGCGCAAAGAAAAAATATAGAATACGACCGGTACAGCAGTTGTATTTTGAAAGTTATAGGAATCGGGACTGTTTTATATATAGCCGTAGTCACAAAAGGTTAAATGTTTAATAAAAATCTGCTGTATATTTAGACAAACTTATGCGAAAATTCGAAGATAAGTAGGTATTCTACTGAACGTCGCACTGGAGCAGGTGTCGAGAATACGCGGCTCTGTGCTGAAATAATTGCGTCTATTAACTTTCAGACGACGACCGGTACAGCAGTTGTACCGTGATCGCGCCAAGAAAAAATATAGAATACGACCGGTACAGCAGTTGTATTTTGAAAGTTATAGGAATCGCGACTGTTTTATATATAGCCGTAGTCACAAAAGGTTAAATGTTTAATAAAAATCTGCTGTATATTTAGACAGACTTATGCGGAAATTCGAAGATAAGTAGTTATTCCAATGAACGTCGCACTGGAGCAGGTGTCGAGAATACGCGGCTGTGTGCTGAAATAATTGCGTCTATTAACTTTCAGACGACGACCGGTACAGCAGTTGTACCGTGATCGCGCCAAGAAAAAATATAGAATACGACCGGTACAGCAGTTGTATTTTGATAGTTATAGGAATCGCGACTGTTTTATATATAGCCGTAGTCACAAAAGGTTAAATGTTTAATAAAAATCTGCTGTATATTTAGACAGACTTATGCGGAAATTCGAAGATAAGTAGGTATTCCAATGAACGTCGCACTGGAGCAGGTGTCGAGAATACGCGGCTCTGTGCTGAAATAATTGCGTCTATTAACTTTCAGACGACGACCGGTACAGCAGTTGTACCGTGATCGCGCCAAGAAAAAATATAGAATACGACCGGTACAGCAGTTGTATTTTGAAAGTTATAGGAATCGCGACTGTTTTATATATAGCCGTAGTCACAAAAGGTTAAATGTTTAATAAAAATCTGCTGTATATTTAGACAGACTTATGCGGAAATTCGAAGATAAGTAGGTATTCCAATGAACGTCGCACTGGAGCAGGTGTCGAGAATACGCGGCTCTGTGCTGAAATAATTGCGTCTATTAACTTTCAGACGACGACCGGTACAGCAGTTGTACCGTGATCGCGCCAAGAAAAAATATAGAATACGACCGGTACAGCAGTTGTATTTTGAAAGTTATAGGAATCGCGACTGTTTTATATATAGCCGTAGTCACAAAAGGTTAAATGTTTAATAAAAATCTGCTGTATATTTAGACAAACTTATGCGAAAATTCGAAGATAAATAGGTATTCTACTGAACGTCGCACTGGAGCAGGTGTCGAGAATACGCGGCTCTGTGCTGAAATAATTGCGTCTATTAACTTTCAGACGACGACCGGTACAGCAGTTGTACCGTGATCGCGCCAAGAAAAAATATAGAATACGACCGGTACAGCAGTTGTATTTTGAAAGTTATAGGAATCGCGACTGTTTTATATATAGCCGTAGTCACAAAAGGTTAAATGTTTAATAAAAATCTGCTGTATATTTAGACAAACTCATGCGAAAATTCGAAGATAAGTAGGTATTCCAATGAACGTCGCACTGGAGCAGGTGTCGAGAATACGCGGCTCTTTGCTGAAATAATTGAGTCTCTTAACCGTCAGACTACGGCCGGTACAGCAGTTGTACCGTGATCGCGCCAAGAAAGAATATAGACTATGACCGGTACAGCAGTTGCATTTTGAAAGGAATAAGAATCGCGCCTGTTATTTCTATAACCATAGTCAAAAGGTTAAATGTTTAATAAAAATATGCTGTACAAGTAATACTTTATGGGCAGTTAAAGAGTGTGTTTTTTAAAATGTTTCAAAAATATTACAAAACTTTCGTCTTGCATGCAACTTGAAGGGTTTTCTGTGTTTCTTGGGGACTGTTGAAACGTTTCATCCTCCTCCGAAAAAACTGTTTACAAGTACCCGGCACATCTTTCAGAAAATGTGTCGGTCATAACTTCCAAAATAAAGAATTTAGATAAAAAAAACTGTTCCACCAATTTGAACTCCGGAAAAAAACTAAAGTTCTTTCGTTAAAAACAATAATGATCATAACTAGCATAGTTTGGGATTAAAAAGCAAAATAATAGCTACAAAAACACCCACTACTGCAAGCCAAAACAGAACAACCCCTCTGACACACGTGTGAGGCTCTTGAAGATCACAGATCAAAGGCGGACAGATTCAGACACAAAAGCCACGTCCTTTCTCTTTGCCCTTTCCACACTAACGCTAATTCCCCGCCTACTATTAGTGTTGTTTCAACGTACTCGGTCTACCCTACTATTGAAACAAGTTTTTGTTATCCCTGGAAATAGCAAAAGTGGGGAAATCTTTTACTGATGGCAAACTTCTATAATATTTCATGCACAGTGTATATTAAATTCTTTTTAAAGATAGAAAAAATAAAGAGATGGGATGTATGTCTTTCTTTTTTTTCTCTTTCTATTATAAAAAAAAATTTCAATCTTTTTCAGGTTTATTCGCTTTGTGATTGGTAATAGTGAGTTCGAAATTTTTAATCTATCTTTAACCATTCCGATTTTACAACAAAGAACTAAGCAATGTCACTCAAAATGTGGTTTTATTTCTTTTGAATTCCTTCGCTATGGAATCGTTTGAGCGCAGGAAATGGAAACTGTGATTTCCCTAATCTCGAATCAAACGAAGGTCATTCTTCGCAACGTTCGTTCGTATTGGAAAAAATAGAAAAGTTTCACTTTAAAATTTTAAAAATATTTTTAGGTATGGATCTAATGTGAAATTTTCCAGTTTTAAAATCCGTTGAAATTTTTACTCTATCTTTAACGATCTAGGAGATAGACAAAAGAACTACAAAACTCCAGTTAAAACTCTTTAGTTGTTTTGATCTTCGGCTGAAAGCGTTGCTGGGATAATCAAACGGAAACACGGAAAAAATAAATTTAGAATCTGTCATATCTTTATGGTGCTGTGATTCAAAATAAAACAATAATAATTAAATTCCATTAAAATCATTTAAAAATGTTCTAGACTGAATTTTAAAATTCAGGCTTCGCACAAAAATTGCAAAAAATTCGGACTACCTGTGTGCCAAGTCCCATTATTGTAGTACCACAGATTCGTCAGGAACGTGCACATAATAAAAAAACAAAGAAACACTTCCTTTTATAATAGTAGAAACTGTTTATGAATCAGCTGACATTTCTGATGTAGCCCAATGTACGCTGTATTAGTTAAATATTTTACATCTTTTGGTATTCAAGAGCTCCTTGATGTTTTGACACTTGAAAAAACAATACAGGTAAAGATATTTCAGACAACCTCCTAACATGTTTGCAGAATAAAAATTGACATTGCGGCCAACAATAGTTATACCGACGATGTGCTTGCCATGATTGTAAAACACAAAAGGTTTGTTAAATTATTTTCTCTCATATTTCTCATGAAATTATTTCATTTCATTGTGTTAGGTTCTTTTTTAATCATAAAAATTAAATTAAATGCAATGAGAAAGGTTCGAAAATAAGGACCACAACTAAGACAAATTTAGATCGTATAGTGGGAATTAAATTTTGAATAAAAAGACTCACTGAACCCTGTATATGAATTAAATGACAGGAGACGTCAATATACTAATTATGAAAGTTTACTGTAAAATAAACATGATATACAAGTGTGATCAAAAATCTCCAAGAGAATTCGTGAAAAAACACTAAAGATAAACCAGTTTTAAAAAACAATAATGAATGTTTATTGACACAAAATAAAAAGAAATGACACATCTATTAGTTACTTTTTTAAAAAGTAACACAAATGAATTATAAATTGAATTGTTCTAGAACTTAAAATGGAAAAAATGCCAAGGGACGCTAATGGAAAATAAGGTTTAGAATTACGGTGGAAAATACGTTTCACGCGGAATTTTGTGAGAGTGATGTTGGGACATTTCGTCCAATTAAATACACCACTCTATACTCTGCAAAGTGAAAAGAGAAAAGAATACTTAACGATATGGATCCATGATTTTAGTGGCGAGGAAAGCCACGCGACGGAACGTGCTTCTAGCACATGTTGGTGGACGGGAAAAAGTTGAGAGAGCGAGTGCTCGTTTTGCACGGGCTTTTATTATCTGCTGCATCAGCGTTCGTGACGTCAGAAGCGTTTTTTGATAGAGAGATTGCGGTGGCTTGGAAGTAGCGCACTGTGGATGGCTTGAAAGTAGCGCACCGTGGATGGCTTGGAAGTAGCATTATGTCGTTGGAGGCATAACAATTGTACTGTAGCGAGCTTAGCCACCACTACAAAAATTAACTTACGAAGTAGTATATAAAATAATAGTGCAACCCACCTTTACCATTAAGTACTTTTTGGTAGACAAAGTTGCACTATTTCATTCCGGCTTGCTAAATTGGTGACTGACGGACGTGATTTAAACACGTAAAAATTTTTGATGGATGGTCCACGATAGAAAGTTGAATTGCCTAATGCGTTGCTAGTCACTTTCAACCACCACCTGAGGCTCTGTGATAGTAGACACTGCTCATTTACTATCCCTGCTTCATTCCATTCATTGCTGCTCAGCCTTCACTTTACAACGGCACTCACACAGGCTGCTGAAGGCAGTACATAACAATTAAAACTGTGATCTTAATACAGCTTTTAGTCTCACGCAAATGGCAATCATTCTAATAGTGGCGTCATCTATCGATTTTCGGCTGCCGCTAAATTCTGGAGGGGAGTATTGTAGTGAGAGCTTAGTCACCACTACAAAATTAACTTACAATACAGTATTATATAGACAGTCCAGTTACATTAATGTGACCACCTGTCAAAAGCCCGAATAACCCCCTTTGGCAGAGCGGACCACTGCAAGACGTGCAGGAAGAGAGTCAGTTAGGTTTCTGATGATAAGTGCACCCAGTGAATGCCAGGAAAAACTTCCCCAAACCATAATGTACCCTCCTCCAGCCTGGATCCTTTCAGCAATTGTTGCAGGGTGTTTGCTTTCAGACGTTTCACGCCGTATACGCCAACGTCCATCTGTCCGATGGAGCATAAAACGTGATTCATCGGAAAAAGCCACCCGTCGCCACTCTGTGGACGTCCAGTTGCGGTACTGACGTGCAAATTCCAGCCATCCTCGCCTATGAACAGCAGTCATCATAGGTGCATTAACCAGGCGTCTGCTGCGGAGGCCCATGCGCAGCAACGTTCGCTGAACCGTTGTTGAGGATATACTCTTGGTATCCCCTTGATTCATCTGGGCAGTCAGTTGCTCAACAGTTGCACGTCTATTCGCCCGAACGCATCTCCGTAGCCTTCATTCGCCTCTGTCATCTATAGCCCGTGGTGCACCCCATGTTCCGCTGATTTTGGATAGTGCCATTTTGCCCTGCACGGTATACTTTTACCACGGCGGCACGCGAACAGTTCACAAAATTAGCCGTTTACGAAATGCTTCCACCCTTGGCCCGAGAGCCAATAATCATGCCATTTTGCACGTCGAATAAATCGCTACGTTTCTACATTACGCCAACGATTGAAATGCTTTCCGATGCCCTAGGACATCCTTTATATACACTCCACTGCAATGTGATGCCACCTGCCTTTTGTGATTGGTTATTTCACGTTGACGTCGAAAGTAGGTGGTGGTCACATTAATGTGACTGGACTGTGTATAACAGCAATATAAAATTACATATTCGACGTTAAAACATCAACTCTAATTTTTATAACAAAAATAAGAGCTAAATGGTTGTTTCTATGGGATCATTATCACGAAAACTTCAGCTGCGCCAAAACTAGTCACTTATCAACTGCTCTGTTACATGGTTGCTTACAATTCATGAGCAATCCTGGTGACTGATTTTGTCAAGAGATAGTATCATAAATACAATTATAATGAGTGGCTGTAATGGCGCTGATCAGAGCGGAAACCGGCAATTTGTTTTTCAGAAATCTATCAATCCGAGAAAAGTGTGTTTAGTATTTCTATGAGTACCTTTTTACTTGCATTAATGAGGATAAAAAAACTATTTGTCAAAATCCTGCTCCGACATCGACAAGACATTGTCGTTCCATCAAATTTCTTTTTGCCAAGCAATTGGTAGATTTAACTATTAGGGAAGTTAAAACTGTGCAAGGTAACATTAAAGACGAGTTTGTTGTTTTGATAGATGGGATCAAATAGGGAATACTAACGCTAGGCAAACCGCTCCGTATACTTTTTAGAACTGCTGAAAAGTTTGCTAAAATCAATCGGATTAATGAAATCAAGCTCTTCCAAGTCATATTCAAGTGTTTAAATTCTGGTTTCCAGATAAACTGATTCTGAGAAAGAAGCAAGTACCAGATATACACTACCCTACAATGATGGATAGGACTCCAGTGGATTTGCATAAAATCCTACTATTTGCTTGTGGGTAGTTTTCGTGATATGACCTGATACCTTTGCATGTTGTTACAGGTAAATTGAACGCCGTAGCCCTGCATGAACATTTTGGACAATCAGGTTCTTCCTACGCACTGGCAATTTTATGGAATGGACAAATGTCTCTTCCGGGACCACAACGATCCATGTCATGTTGCAGATATTTGGCACACAGGTAGTCCTAATTTTATGCGAATTTAGAGTGATGCCCGAATTTTAAAATTTAATCTAGAACATTTTTTAATTAATTTATTTACTATTTGTTTTCTTTAGAATGGCAACAGTATAAAGAGATCACATATATTTATTTATTTATTTCCTAGCCACAAACAATTCCCGCGAAACGACACAAAACAAATAAAATTTTTTGACTTGCGTCTATTTCTTTTTTATTCTTTAGTCCAAGTTTCTATCTTCGCGATCGCTAAAGATAAGAGTAAAAATTTCAACGGATTAGAAATCTGCGGAATTTTTTTTTACCAGAACCTATACCTTAAACGTGATTTTCTTTAAGAAACAATTTTTCAATTGTAAGGTTTACATTTTCGCAATACTAATTTGGCCGCATTTGACGAAGATATTCATTACGAACAGAAAAAGAACACAAAATGATTTGTGCGGTTTAGTAATAACACACACACACAAGAAGTCTATATCTGACTATTTCCGTAAGATGAGACATACCATTCTTTATTGGAGATTCTTGAAGCATATGCACCCGATATCATTCACCGTCCCTGTCGCCAAACCATCCCCTCACAAAATGTACAGGGTCTGCTTCTATAGTGACAGCTGGTTCCTAGACCTTGTCTGGAGTTTTTCTGTTGGACAGACAGAATGAAATCTAAGCAATACAACATTAAAGAATACCCATAATATACAACTTTGAATAACCCACCATTTGCCTCGAACATAGAGGTTTCGCTCTTGAGAAAGTAGTAGATAAACTCTTGGTTATGAGTTCGAATCTTGTAAATGCCGACGTAGGTATTTTAATTAACGTCGTAATGAAGCAACACAATGGTCTATTGGCAACATTCCGAGGTCAGTCTCCGGAACATTCGAAGAAAGATCAAAGGACAATACCTTGTCATTTTAAACCACGGTCAGATTACACCTGATATACAAACCTCACTTTCGAACCTTAGATTTGAGGTCATGTATGTAACCACGTATCTGCCGTTTACCATCATGGCAGATTTAACGGACACCAGCCTCACTTGTACACGACGATATTTGGTTGGATTCGAATTTGTAACCCTCCGGTTGATAATCCGTTACTTTTCTAACCGAGCTACCGCGGTGCCCTAAAAAATTAAGCATAATGAATTCTTTTTCCAAAAGTACCCGCGATATATGAATAATTTTTACTGCACAAGCTATGTGAAATAAAGTACGAATTCCCACATGCCTCGGGGTGCTACTGGGAACAAAAATGAAAATAACGTGCTTAGGTGCACTCAAACTGTAGGTTTTAGTTTGTTAGGAAATATTTTGTCCCGTTAAAAGCAAAAACGAAAATAAGATTGCATGGAAAGAAATTTTACTATTTTTCATTGAACGAAGTAACCGCAAAAACTATTTCCTTCATTTGTATCCTATTTTAAACGTTGAATACATTACAATTTTGCAAATGCAGAACAATACTTAAATGATTTCCACTTGTTATTAATGAAATGTGTAAAATTAACGTGCACCAGCCACCCTTGTCTTGGCTGGTCTTTGGTTGGATTCGAACTCGCAGCCTTCGGATTGATAGTACGTTACTCTTCCCACCTTGCTATCGCTAATTGGCGCGTGATGGCATAGATTGGGTTTTTTTTGCTCCATATTTGGCCACCTATCATATTTGGCCTTGCTGCGTCATACACAAGAAGACAACATAAAAATAATGAACATACACACACAAGGAAAGATTCAGTGACACAGAAGGGAGAAATACACCCAAGGAGGAATTGAACCTGAGCAGCAAAAGTGGTTCGTGATAGTTAAAATCACTTTCAAGCGTCATAATCTGCAGTGAAACGTCAATATTGGCGAAAGTAATCGTTTTAACACCGTCAGTGAGCTTTCTCATAACAAACACACAGAAAGAGCAGCTGTTTTTGGAAAACAGATGCCCTCAATGTCCCTCATAATGAGGCGAGACGTCGCTAAATTTCGCCTTCTCTCTGAGAGGAGATAATTATCCTATCGATGTTACTCTATTACTTTGCGCAGATCGATGCAAATCTCTTTTAGAATTCCCATCCAACAACATTACGGCCGAGGAACAATTTTATTCCAACTGAGAACCGTCGCCCTGCCTTTCTCTGGAGACGTTGCCGAACTTCCGCGAACAAACTTTGGAGCGATAAAAGGCTTTATTTTAATGCGCTCCTCTTCTGCCTGCAGAAGTTTGTCGCTTGTCGCTCACAGGAGAATACGCTGCAGTTTTAAGCCTCGCGGAGTCTCGAAGAAAACTAGATGGATTGGCGGCGCTGTGCCGAGTTGTTTCGTTTCTGCTGTTTCGCTTGCTAATGACGAGGTCCGTCGGATTGGATCTTTTTGCCGTTTTCCGGGGGAATTTATTCGGTGATAACTGATTAATGGGTTCGGAATAATCAATTAAGGGTAATTAAAATGTATGAGAGGCGAAATCAAGACATTTACCGCTGGGTGAAGATTTGCTGGAATGGGAATAGAGGTGGCTTTTCAGAGAGATTTGCAACGAAACGACATTAGTGTGATTATTATTGTTAGGGATCGTTATCATTAGAACTCTTTTCATTTGATTTTGATGTCGGAATGCGTTATTGTCTGTCATTAATTCTTTTCAAGTCATAGGTTCATTGTGAAATTTATTTAAATACTTGCGTGAGGAAGGAAAGTATTTAATATACGTCGCACTGGCGTAACACTGAAGGCTATTGTTAGCTGTCCGGGGTCAAACCCGAAGGGATATATACGAGGACATCACCACATAATTTTGAAACACGGTCAGATGACGTTTTAACAAAGCAGAGGATCTTGTTTCCTGTTACACAAATGCTGCAAGGATACATCGGGGGAAGGGGGATACCTTAAAATACAGTTCACAGCCTCTTTGGTGACGTTTGGAGTTGAATCTATCGACGGTTGACCAATCGATTCGGAATGCATTCGCTGGAATTTTCAATGGCGGCGAAGTAGGTAGTTTAATTCACGTCGCACTGAAGCAGTACCACGGGTTATTGGAGACGTTCCGGGATCAATCCCAAGGAAACTATTTTCTTTTAAGATTAATTAAAAATAAAATAATTTCCGAGTGGCAAGACTATTATAACAACTCTGTAACGGGCCTCAGGGTGAAGGAGTTCATCCCTAGGTTTACCTCTAACTCTTGATCTTGAGCAGAAGACTGATTTGGTTTCGGTCGGGGCATGGACCATTTGTGATCTACCATAACTGCTTTAAGGTAAAAAAAAAACCCTGCTTTTGTTTCTGTGGTGAGGACACTGCCGATCACTATGTCCACAGCTGTCCTTTAATCTCTCATTTTGCTTAATATGGCTAATCTTAAGTCTCTATGGTTAATTAACATCTATAACATCCTTATTTAGAGTTTAAAAATGTATTGAGACGGTTGCAGACGTAGCTGGTCGGTAGATATGCAACTGGACTTGTTACTTTTCCTCTGTCAAAGCCTCTTTTCAGTCAACCTCTAATCACACTAACTAACACCTTCACCTAAACAATTTTCTTAATTTGTACACTCTAAGACAAAAAATGTTGCACCTGGAAGGAGTAGACCGGTATATACGAAATTTCGAGGAGTGGTACATCTGCGTTGGAGATGCAAATGATCAAATATTCAGAATCGTTTGAGAATGCGCCATGTGCAGGGCAGCTCTCAAAGACGCTGCATATCGTTGCATAAAAGGACAAACTCATTGCGCAGTAAATTTATGTCGACTCATGTTATTGTGTTGGTTACATCGTTTCTCAGTGAATTATGCCTCGGAAAAAAGTTCACAAGCAATTTAAGCAACTAGGAGAGTTTGACAGAGGCCAAGTCATTGGCCTCCGAGAAGGTAGATGGTCTAATCGAGAGCAACATATTGGTTGTAGTGATGTTACTGTTGTACGCTGTTGGCAGCGGTGGATACAACAAGGTACATGCTAGCGTCAACCAGGCTCAAGAAGGCTTAGAGAAACTGGACCTAGAGAGGATCGACATGTTGTAAGACATGCGCGTACTGATATCACAGACACTGTTGCAGACATCCAACGAGCAGTGGGAACCTCTCTCCACGGTTTCACAACGTGGGACTAAACTCACGTAGACCATTACGACGGCTGACTTTAACAGCATTGAATCGCCGTCAAAGACTGGAATGGTGTCGTGCCAGACGGAAATGAGGAGTCGAATGGCATCGAGTGGTCTTCATTGACGAATCCCGCCTCTATCTTGCTGGAGACGACAGTCAAATCCGTGTGTAGAGGCAACGTGGTCAGCGCCAAGATTCACGGTTTGGTGTGCAGCGTCACACGTCCAGTAGACCTGATGTCGTAATGTGGGGAGCAATTGCGCTTGATGCCAAATCACCTTTGGTATTCATTACGGGCTTTTTGACAGGCCAATGATACGTTCAAAAAAAATTTTACAGCCAGTTACTCTACCATTCCTGAACTCCCAGGTACACCCGTTTTTAACGACAAGACAATGCTCGACCCCATATTGATGCCATATCTAGATCTTGCCTACAACTCAACGATATCTTACCATGGCCGGTGTACTCACCGGATCGGTCCCCAATCGAGAATGCAAGGGATGTCATTGGACGCGAGATGTCACCACTCCACCACGTAGTCTGCTGGAACTACGTGAAAGGGTTCAAGAAGTGCACTAACTATATCTCGTGTTCTGTCCTAAATCCACCGACGATGTACTTGTGTGTGTGTATATATATATATATATATATATATGTGTGTGTGTGTGTGTGTGTGTGTGAGGGTAGGAAAATTCATTTTAAACTTACAAGCAGTAAGGAATCATCTCTATTTTAAATATTAAGCTGTGAGATGTTTTGTTCCAAACGGGTGAAAAAGGGAGATGCCAGGCACCATGTTTACTATAAAGTTCTTTCACTTGTCTCGTGTCACGAGTGCTTCCCTCGAAGGGTGTCTGGTATCTGTCAAGTAACGTGTAAGATCCCGATTGGTTTAGGAGTGTCACATGACCATAACCCCCATCAGGGTTTGGGGCTAGCAACAGAAGAAAGGCACACTTGTAATGATATAGTCACGCACACACACACAACACACACACACATATATATATATATATATATATATATATATATATATATATATATATATATATATATATATATATATATATATATATATATATATATATATATATATATATATATATATATATATATAAGTGCAGTCTTGTTATTTCAGCTTTTTGAAAAGACCTGTGATTTTTCGGTAACATTCCAATGATACTACTACGTAAGTGGTGTCATTCGAAAGGAATCCTTCCTGTACGCAATCCAAAGTTACACTGGTTCATAATTCACCCAATACCGTAGAATTGAGCCATATTGTGGACTCCTCGCACTCATTGCATCTGTGCACTCGGTCCGAAGGTCGTATCAAAAACGTACCTCATATGTCTACATGACGCTATATTTATCTTCTAGTTCTTTTCGAAGAGTTCTGATATCGTAAGAGGCCCGTCGTGGCACAATAGGTACGTCCAACACGCTAGCCACAATCGAGTGGTAGGCGGAACAGGTTCGAATCCTGTCAGAATTATTCCTCACTGAGTGTATTTCTCTCCCTTCTGTATCGGTAAAACATTCATTGTGTAAGACTATTACTCGATACTGTATGTCTTGTTTCTGGTGCCAAATATATTAATTGAGCCATTAAATTCCCAAACCGACTGCACATTTGGGGTCACTGTAGCCTGGTTGGCAGAGTAGTACATTTGCAGCAGGGTTCAAACTAGGTCCAATTAAAGATAATTGTGTACGTGGTGACGGATGCACGTTAAATATGTCGTTTAATTAACTGTCCTCACGCTCGCGTGGTTTGAAGAGTTAGATGCCAGTTCAGACGCTGATCTCGTCCTCTGACATGTTTCAAAATGGTAACGGTCCCTATCCCTTCGCCAATAGCCTGTTATGTTGATCGTACAGTGCCGAATATAAAACCCCTACCAACAACCATAAGACGAAACAGTTGTAGCGCTTTTTGTGACGCTTGACTTTGCCATGCCCGCCCCGATACCAATATTGAAGACCCATTCACGTCGAGAGGTACCAATCCCTGGCTACTTATTACTACTAAAATCCCAGAACAATTTTGAGTCTGCAAGCACCAAGCATTTATCAGCGTTAAACAAATGACACCCAAACACCATCTCCTTCCATCCTGTCTCCGATGTAGTTTACCTGAAATGGATCTCCAGTTCACGATTCCACCGTTGCCATTTCCGAATTGAAATAAAGCGTTCCGTACGGGGAGGTTGTTTCTCCCCACGCCAGGGCGACGTCCACGTAGCCCAATATTTTATTCGCCTGTTCCTTCAATTTACAGGGGGTGCTTTCCGAGGGAAAAGGATCGAAAGTTCCCGGTCGCAGTTCGTTTTCTGGCTGCTTCATCAATCACTTCCGGAGACAACTAAATCCATTAGGAGGGTACGGCTTACAAGCTTTTTCGATCACTCCCTGGTCCTGGAAGCTGCGCCTGCCTTCAGGAGTCGCCGCGCTTTGACAACTCTTAATGGAAATGGGCACGCCTCTGACTTTGGGAATGAACTCAGTTGCGATCGCTTGACTGTGTTCGGGTTTTTTATTATGGTCCATTAATCTGGAATTTTAAGGAATTGGTCATCATATTCATGATTATGTAAGCTAGGTTCACATTCCTTTTGAATTGGGCCATAAAAACATCATCCAACCAACCTTTTGAAATGAAGAGTTGAGAGTGGGGTGCTAGCGTAAGTGTTGACCTCGTCATTCGACATAGTTCACAATGACAAAGTGTCCTAGGAACTCTTTCTGCGGGATGAATCCCTGATCGCCAATTGGCTGTTGGGAATGAACTGCATTGCGATCACTTGGCTGTGTTCGGGGTTTTTATTTTAGTCCATGAATCTAGAATTTTAAGGAATTGGTCATCATGATTATGTAAGCCAGGTTCATATTCCTTAAGAATTGGGCCATCAAAATATCATCAAACCTACCTATTGAATTGAAGAGTGGAGGGGGGTGCCTGCTCAAGTGTTGACCTCGTCATCTGACATGATTGAAAATGACGAGGTGTCCTAGGAACTCTTCCTTCAGGATGGATCCCTGATAGCCAATTGCCTGTTGGGAATGAACTGCGTCGCCGATCGCTTGGCCTGTGTTCGGGGGTCTTATTTTGGTACATTAATCTAAAATTTTAAGGAATTGGTCATCATATTAATGATTATGTAAGCCTTCATATTCCTTTTGAATTTGGCCATAAAAACCTCATCCAACCAACCTTTTGAAATGAAGAGTAGAGAGTGGGGAGCTAGCGCAAGTGTTGACCTCGTCATCTGCCATGGTTCAAAATGACTAGGTTTTCTAGGAACTCTTCCTTCGGAATGGATCCCTGATCTCCAATCGCCTGTTGATCATGAACTGCGTTAAATCGCCTGGTAGTGTTCAGGGTTTTTATTTTGATCCATTAATCTAGAATTTAAGAATTGGGTCTTCATATTAAACAATATATAAACTGAGCCTATTCCTTTTGAAGTGGGCTTGAAACTGTCTTCTGTGCTGCACAGTGTGGCCATGTATTGTCCTTGTGCCATAAAAAAACCCAACCAACCTTTTGAAATGAAGAGTGGAGAGGGGGTGCTATCTCAAGTGCAATATACCAAAACCATGCACTCATAAATAAACTATCGAGGTTTGATACAGAGCATATTGACTCAATTGCAGATCACACGCCGAAAGATGTAGACATTAAAAAGTAAGATCGAAATTCAGGAAGCGTCGTATGAACCTTCTATTTTATGACACCAAATATTTACGCACTACTATTAAATTATCATAGTTAAGAATAAATTTGATTCAAAGTCATAAGGAAGACAGTTTCTTGTCACCTAAATCACCAACACACGCTCCTTTCATTATAATGTACATGAGTACAAGTTTTGGGATTTTTTGTAATGCCTGACCATATTGACCTCTTAAAGATGAACTGGCAGCTATTTATGCTGGAGCCCCCACTATAGACAGACACCGTTATTACTACAAAGAGAGATAATCGCCATTACTGGCTAGCTGAGAAACATCATGACCTCTATACCAGGTCGGCGGAGAATTTTGATTTATTGTGTACACTATCTTCGAATTATTGAGATCTATCAATTTGAATAGGCGCTGTTACACACAGAGTATAAACGTTAAATATAAGTAGCATTGCTACTACTGAGAGGAGCTTCGAAAAATGTTACTAACATGTCGACTAGCAGTCACGTGACTGTTTGGTGAAAAATGAACTTGGTTGGCCGAATTCTATAGTGTCGACAAAAGTGATGAAATCGCCGATCTACTCCTTTCAGATAATCAATCAATGAACCAATGAGATGATAAATCAATAGATGGGTGTCTTCTCCCGTTCCGTGGACCAATCAGATAACGAATGTTCGTTTTTTACTGGCAGACTAAAGAAGTTTAAGGGTCACGGTACTACAAATTTTGGTCATGATTCTGCGTACGTAAAAAGGTTACCATTGCTCACTTTGCTTTTATATTTCCTCTATGGGCAGGAAACGTGGAACCTAATCCTGTACCCAATCAATTTCGAACCAAACGAATATGATTAAATGCCCGGTTTGCAAGGTTGGTTGGTTTGGGTTTCATTGCGCTAAGTCCAAAAGCAGACAAGCTTCTCCAGTCAAGTTTGAAAAGTCTATTTAACTATTTAATCGTTTCCGAAACACTGGGAGGTCCACATTCTATCTTCCAGGTCTTAGAGAAGCTTATTTCCATTGATACCCCGACATCAAGAAACCAGGAAATTTTAAATTTACAATGATTAAATTCCTGTTCCTACTCTAGGTGTATTTCTCTCTCCTGTGTCAGTAAACCTTTCCTTGTTTGTATGCTCTTTAACTAGATAGGAAAAATAATAATTTGCCAGATTTGACCCTTGCACAAAATAGACACAACCCCAGGTGCAGAATTATATTCAGTGTTCTAGAACACAACTCCAAGCAATTGTAATTGTTCTGAACGTATTTTGTTTTGAACGTACGGTTCACTGAAACACCCTGTATATATATATATATATATATATATATATATATATATATATATATATATATATATATATATATATATATATATATATACAGGGTGTTTCAGTGAACCGTTTCAGAACTTCTAAGAGGGGTAGGGTACATCCTGACAACTCGAAATCATATAGCAATGTGGGGTCGGAAATGCTTTCCTGAAGCGGTGTTGTACACAGAAACACCGTAAAGAAAAGAGACTGTAAGTGAGAAATCGTTTTAATAATACATGAAAAGAAGCAAAAGGTACATGGATTAAAGTAAGTGTTCGAAGTTTCTTCCACGGGCTACAATGCACGCCTCATATCTCCGACGCATGGACATCCGAATATTCTGGAATACTCCAGGCATATCTCGAATTTCTCCGACAGCTACTGCAATTCTTGCAACCAGCTCCTCAACATTGTCAACAGGGGTGTCATAAACTAGCGATTTCAGATGACCCCAGAAATAAAAATCAAGACATGATAGGTCGGGTGACCGAGCAGGCCAACGCACGGGACCACCACGTCCGATCCACTGCTGACCAAATGTGACATCCAGTTAGTTACGAACATCTCGCTATAATGGGCAGGGGCTCCATCGTGTTGGAACCACATTGTTTGTTGCGTCGATGCAGAAATCTGTTCATCTCTCAAAAGTTGTGGCAATACTTGCTGCAGAAAGAGCAAGTAGTTAGGTCCGGTTAGACGAGACGGTAACAGGTAAGGTCCGATGAGGTGATCTCCCATAATACCGGCCCATACATTGACCGAAAATCGAATCTGTGCTGCACGACGTCGTATTGCATGCGGGTTCTCGACCGCCCAGATATGGTCGTTATGCGTGTTGAAAATTCCTTCGCTTGTGAAGGATGCCTCATCGGAAAACAACACTTCAGCAGGTAAAAGGGGATTTGTAGCACATTTTCCAAGGTACCACTGTGCGAAAGCAATACGAGGTGCATAATCCTCCGGTTGCTGTGTTTGGACACGCTGCAAGTGAAACGGATGCATGTCTTCTTCTCGGAGAATCCTTCAGACGCTGCAATGGGAAACCCCGACTGCGTTTGCTACACTTCGTGTACTCGTTCTTGGATTCCACTGTACATGCTGCAGCACATTCTGTTCGACGTCTGCAGTCCGTGCTGTTCTTACCCTGTCCCTGTCAGCTCTTTCTAATGAACCTGTCTCAGCTAACCTCTGGTGCAGTCTTGCAAAGAAATTATGACTGGGGATACGCCTCGTCGGATATCGTTCCGCGTACAAACGCTGTGCGGCTGGCCCACTACAATTTGCAGCCCCGTACGCCAAATGCATATCGGCTAACTCTGCGATCGTGTAATCATCCATCCTACTAACTTGGCGTTCTTGTGCGAAATGAAGATTCCCTACACGAAAGCTCGGGATTTTCGCACAACGCCATCTACTGCGTCAGGAAAGCATTTCTGACTGCCCATTGGTATATGATTTTGGTTCGTCAGGATGTACCCTTCCCCTCTTAGAAGTTCTGAAACGGTTCACTGAAACACCCTGTATATATATATATATATATATATATATATTACACATATTTATAATAAAACATCAAAATTTATTAACTAACTTTATTTAAAACCAAGGCATACTTTCAGAATTTGCAATTTTGTCGATAACTTTTGAAGTTAATTATTTTGTCATTGACATAGAAGCTGTGCTATTTATAAAGTGTTCGTGGTAATTTAGGCGGTGTAAGAAGATTGTTCCGTAGCTAGAAAAGAAAAAAAAAGGTGTGTCTAGGAGCGCGTTTTGCACAACAGAACCTCGTAACGTTTGATTAAAAAGAAATCGTCCAAAATTTTGATAAAATTAAGGGAAAATTGTTCTGCAAAGACTTTGTACTGCGCCGTACGTCGTAGTTTTAAGCACTTTCTACTCCTTAGGACACAACCAACCAACTAAGTTGTCAATCTAACATCTGCAGATACGAGGAGATTAAATACTCTCGCATGTTACACATCAGGGGGGGTTACCTGAAAACGTTGCATATCATAATTTTGGCGTTTTATGTAATTGCCGTCCACCAATCAACTATCATATCAATCAATTATCATATGTATTCCAATTCGGAATACATTCTTTGGAATTTTTAATGGCGAAGTGCTGAAATCGCGTTTGAAAAACAATTCGATCGACGCTATGTCCGGAATACGTAAAGGAAGCACGTTCCACCGTCAGAAACTGCATTACACGAAGCTCGACAGAAAACGCCTCTCATAGATCACATTCCCCAACTACCCAGTCAATTTTTGAACCGTTCTGAAAAGCAACATTTCACATGCTCCGAATGCCCCTTTGTCTCACAGCACTTCCTACCCTGCTGAATCCGATTCATCAGCATCTCCGCTATCAGCGAAGAGCATCCATGCATCCACTCAATAACTACATTAAAGGGGAGTTAGCGAGAGAAGAGAGAGAGGAAACTTGAAACTCCGTTAAAGAGGTTCCCGGTTCCATTTAAATTGGTTCGCGTTATCAACTTACTGAGGTGGAAGCTCCTTTCTTCATCAGCTCCTCTCGCTCGGTTATATTAAATAATTACTTAAGGACAGATGCTGCTGCCGAGGCCAATGACATAAGGATAGGAGCTTTTTCTTTTTTGGGGGTGGTGGGATTTTCTTTTTTGTTTTGTTTTTGGGGTCTGTTGTAGACTGGGGAATCGGGTTTATTGGCTTATTTTGTCGCACTTGTTAGGGTTTCGCTTCTGGGTTTATTAAAAGAGCTGAGTGAGAGCATATTCGTGTAGATTCGATGGAGTGATGTCTTTTTTTTTCGATTTTGTTGATGTGCTCGAAGGAGGGGGGGGGAGGTATAGCCTGTTTTGATATATGGGGTGCTTAATTTCCGAGAGGTCTTCCATTGTGGGTAGAGTTGTATTTTTTTTTTTTTTTTGGTTTTCCGTGGTTTTAATTTTTAGCGAGATGGCTTTCTTTCTTGGAAGGTTATATTTTGGCTTGAGCATCGGAGGAAAGTTTAGTGCGTGCTAATTTAATAAAGATCAATTCGACTTTCAAAATAAAAAAATTTTACTTCTAGGTGGTTGTGACTTTATTTAACAACTGCGTTTTACTTTTACTTGAGAATGGAATAATCCACAGATGGAATGTTCTACATTACATATTCTAGATGGATCACGCAAAACTATGTACAAACGAGAAACCAACAAGTAACGCAGTTATATATGAGCCGTTTAAAGCCAAAGTGGTGTAAGTCCATTAAACATTGTTGCGAGATATAGAGATTTTAGTTGGTAGTAGCCATATAGCTTCATCGACTGCATAATCTTGTGTCCTCTCGAGTCTTAAAGTCGGGTGAATCGAGTCTTAAAGTCGGATAAATCGAGTCTTAAAGTCGGGTGAATCGAGTCTTAAAGTCGGGTGAATCGAGTCTTAAAGTCGGGTGAATCGAGTCTTAAAATCGGGTGAATCGAGTCTTAAAGTCGGGTGAATCGAGTCTTAAAGTCGGGTGAATCGAGTCTTAAAGTCGGGTGAATCGAGTCTTAAAATCGGGTGAATCGAGTCTTAAAGTCGGGTGAATCGAGTCTTAAAAAGTCGGGTGAATCGAGTCTTAAAGTTAAGTGAATCGAGTCTTAAAGTCGGGTGAATCGAGTCTTGAAGTCGGGTGAATCGAGTCTGGTTATTTTGGAGGAATTAGGAGTTACATCATCTTTTCTAAAAGTAGTTTTCCATATTCAGAATTTGTTACCAGCATTAACTCAGATTTTTCAGAAAGTGCAATTACACTACTTTGGATTTAATAGGCTCATATATAAAGCAGAGTTGACGTTTGTCTTTCTGTTCTCGATAAAAACCTACACCGTTTGACCAATCCACACCGAATTTGGTACACTTAGTCTATCGTACCCACAGTGTTCCAAAGTATATATCTTAAGCCTCGTTCTATTTGTCCTAGAAGTGCAGAAGAGTCTAAAAACAATTCGAAATCGCCATAGAAATAACATTGAGTTTAAAACGATCGCTATCCGCTGCTCAGATTGTTTCACCAGAATTGATCGAAAATCAATTTTTTTCAATATTATTTTACGAGTATTGGTCGAAAAACAATTTTTTACAAAACCATTAAAATGGCCCATTGTGTTGCTTCAGTGTTACGTTAATTAAGATACCTACCTACCAAAACAATTTAAATTATAATATATATGATTCAAACTGACGTTTTATTTCTTCCCATGGTGCAAATAATTTATAAATATTCGAATGATAAAGAAATATTATTTAAAATATTTATTTTACATAACTTATATTTGTAATTGAACACGAAAACCAAACGGAAAACTCATTGATGATAAAAGCATAATTTTGCTACTCGGTATCACGCCAGAATTAATGTTAATTTTAAATTTGATTTAAAATAAAACAAGACACTGCAAAACTCTTTTTCTTGGAGACTGAAATTCTGCAACTTCCCCAATTCCTACAATTTGTCGTAAAAAAACTTTTTTTTTTAATTAAATTTTTTTTTTAAAGAATTCCCCCATTAAACAAATTTACTTTGGGCAGGGTGTAACTTAGTGACAAAAAAAAACCCCAATACTTAAAAAAGGATGAAAAAACTGTAAATATATTTTTTTAATTCAGTTCTTTTCTTATCTACCAATTTAATATGATTACCAAGTCAGGCCCATTTATCAAGTGCTATACTGTCAATACTGGAGTTTGAAACCCCTTCGGGTCCAGGTTCTCCAAGACCTCATCAACACCTTTTAGTTTTATTTAGTATTCTGTGTTTGAATATTTCAGTTGACAGCTAAGTGTTCTGGTCATGTTTGAGGATTTCCAAGTATTATAAATATGTGTGCTATTTTGGTAAATAAATCATTATTGTATTCATCAATACTGTTCAAAAGTATTTTGTCGCATTGTTTTGTTTCAGAACATATTCAGGAAGTTGAAATTCAACACGTTTGCTCAGATATTTATTTCACCAAAAATTCTGTATTTTTCATGGATTGGAATTTTGTTTCCGTTTGTATTTATGTGTTTTTTCCTGTATATTATCCATATCATATATATTATTTAGGAGTTAGATTTTAATGATTTATTTATATTTCCTGCAACATCAGACAGATAATTTCTTGGCAGTATATGTACACTACACTACAATAATGGACCGGACAGCAAGATGTGATGGTATAAGGAAAATAATACAAGCTTTAATAGGGGGATGGTCCCCACGTGCTGCAATTACACTAGCAACCCTTCTGGACATACTTTCAATAAGGTTTTGATACAAAGCTACGGGCATTTGGGCCAGCTATGGGTCCATTCCTGCTTCAAGAAAGTCGCCAGCTCAGCTGCAGATTTCGGACCTGTTCACCTGGTTCGTAAGCGTCACTCTAACTCGTCCCAGAAATGTTTTATGGGGTTTAGGTCGGTACTCTGAGCAGGCCAGGGAAGACGTTTTACATCCATATCTTGATGCCACTGCTTGACAGATGTTGCAACATGACATAGAGCGTCGTCGTCCTGGAAGTAACATTCGTCCATTCCATAAAATTGCCAGAGCGTAGGAAGAACCCGATTGTCCAAAATGTTCATGTAGGCGTAGGCATTCAATATACCCGGAACAACATTCAAAGGCTCCAAGACATACCATGAAAAACACCCCCAAACAAGTAATCGGATTATATGCAAATCAGCTGGCTTCCGGTCCATTATTGTTGGGTAGTTTATATTTCGACCAACTTTCCTTTAATATTTGATCGAATACGTAATTGTTTGTATAAATACAAAACAATCATTTTTAGTAAGATGTGTAACTTCTTATTTTAAAATGACCAAAATTTATAGATATATAATTTACTTGTTAAACTTTAATGAAATGTTTATTTTCGGCAAAATATAGATGTTCGATCATTTGATGAACTTGTGAGAAAGATGACAGACAAGATCCTGTCTTCCTGTTTTGTTTCTCGTGCATAAACAAATCGGATTATTTTTGTAACGTTTCTAAAGGTTTCACGATTCTCAGTTAAAGGGTAAACATCAGTGCATTTATAAAGCAAGCCTATTTCTTGCATACTTCAAACTTAAACTTGGTGATCAGGGAAGTAATGGGCCTCTCAGAAAGAATGCAAGCAGTCTGTTGAGTGTGTAAGAATGTTGACAGAGGGATATTTTGACTTCTAAGATGCCATTTGGATTATCTATGATTTATCGAGAGCCAATAGATCATGTAAGTGATTGTTATTTTTGCATAGTGAAAACATCAGGATCTAACGAGACAAATAAATACAACAGAATATCCTAGTCTACCATTATATATATGACCACAGCCTCATTAAGTTGAAATCAAACGGCCAGTTATCGTTATACTACCTTCTCTTGATGAACGAACATGTTCATGGTGTTGTGACAACAGTGATACTGATTTTGGTATTAAAAGTGAATGTCCGTAAGGAATTTGATCAACATGAGTTGAGTGATTTGGGACTTAAACTACTTCCAGCTACAGAACTCCTATCCTCAAGATTGCGTGAGAAAAATCTGCTTGATAAAGGAACGATGGTATCGTTCATTCGAACCAGATAAGGTGAATTGCTGCAGTACCGTCAACTGGGGTAACTATGGCCTTTGTGGGCAACTTTGTCCCAACATACGTAAAAGGATTGTATGTGCTGTATCTAGCTAATTGACAGTGATTATTACTTAGATATTATTATAGACTGTCTTGACTTTCTCATAGTTTTGGCTTGTAGTTCCTCAATTTATCCTCACTACAGTGCTGCTCAACTTTGGTATGACTAAAAGTTATATTGTAGTTGTCTTCCAACTTTTCCTTGTAAATGTGATTGAGTACAAATATCCTTAAGCTTGTCAGATAACGGATCGACTGTGGAATGTATGGAAAGAAAACTCAAATTTTGGCATAGACCAGGAAAAAAGACTGTATAAGTTATGAGTGGGAAGAAGTGTGTGGGAAAATCAATCCTCTCCGAAAATTGCGTCAAAGAGGAATCAGTTTATGGTTCTAGAACTGGATTGTTTCTTCTCCATAGTATGGACTTCAATTCATCAAAACAAATAAGACTTTTGATTTACTGTTTACTTGCTGTTTTACATAGTATTCTTTAAAAATTTCCTTTCTAATTTAAAAATAAAATCAGTTTTGCATAGAAAAAAGGTTAATTTATTGATTTTTTCCAAATTGAGCTTCAGATTACCTCCAATGAGGTAAGATATTATTGATAGGTAAGTTGGCGATACTTGCACATGATCTAACACTGACCCAAGCTATGGCAACCATTTAAATATTTGGTTTTCAAGAGCAGGGTCCGAGTTGCCGCAGTTTAAGGTAACATTAGCACAAAAATTAAAAATATTTTAAGATTTGTATGTACACTTTAACAATGGTTTGTATAATAGTTAAATACGTTTAAAATAATATAAATCACTTACCATATCAATTTTGAATTGTTTTACAACTATTATTTGCTTGTACTGTGAAATAAACATGTATGAAAAATGGCACAAAATTACCCCAGTTGACGATACTTTAGAAGTCATAGTGACTTTGTATATTGCCATATAACATACGAGATATAATGGAGGAATTGGGAAATGCAAATTATAACGCATCTAAATGGTCGATAGCTCAAAGCGGAACTAAAAGTGCGACCTCCATCACAATGGCGATTCATTTGGGTCAGTTCCAATAGGTCATTCAGTTTCTCTTCGTGAAGAATATGGAGTCCTAAAGAGAGTCATAGAGTAGTTGCAATAATACACACATTTGGGTCATATGTGTTGGCTTTAAAATGGTATGCTTCCTTCTGAGTAAGCAACGGTGATACACAAAATTTCCCTGTTATCTGTTCATGTGGGAAAGCAGAGCACGTGAGAAGCATTGGGTGGAAAGTAATTGATCTTCACGATCTGCCCTCTAACCTGGTGACGCAAACATTCCATATGAGTCACTTGTTGATAAAAAAAAAACAATATTTCCACCACTTCACATGAAACTAGGTCTCATGAAGAAGTTCGTTAAAGCTTTGAAAACTAAAGGAGACTGCTTCAAGTACCTCTTTACGGTATATGCCTAGCCTGTCTTTTGCAAAAATAAAGGCCGATGTGTATGATGGTCCACAGATTCGGCAGCTCATCAAATATCAACATTTCATCCGAACAATGACAGAACTGGAAAATAATGCTTGGATATCATTAAAGGCCATTTTCAAGGACTTTCTTGGAAATACATAAGCAAAGAACTACAACGAAATTGTCCAGAAACTCTTCGACTCATATAAAATGCTTGGCTTTAGTTGAGCATTGAGGTTCATTTTCTGCATAGCCATCTTGGTACCCCGGAATATCTTGGTACCGTCAGTGATGAACAAGGTGAACGATTCCACCAAGATTTGAAGGTCATGGAAGGACAGTAACAGGATAGATAGGATAAGCACATACTGCCTGACTATTCCAGGAGCATTCGGCGGGATTGATTACAGTTTGAAAACTCAAAAAAAAGCTGTAAGCGCAAATTTTCATTTTCGCTGCTATGACTTGCACATAATGTAACGTACAGAAGCAATGTACCCTTTCGATGAACAAAATAGCTGTTTAAAAACAACCGGTAAAGCTTAAGAAATCACTTTAAAATCAGATGAGTTACGTTAAATTAAAAACGATATTCATACATTGTAGTTCAAATATATTTCAAAATTTTGACATAGATTTTCATTACAAGACGATTAAAACCGATTAAATTTGCATTTGTTTGTCATATTTCACTGGTGTTATTGAAAGCTGTAATAGTCAAGTAACTACGTCTATAATTTTTAATAAATACGTGGTTTACATTTATAGAAACCCAAACTCTGAATTTTAAAAAATTTCAATTTTAAACTGGATGTATGTTGCAGTAAATAAAACTTTAAACAAGACTTTGTTAATCTTAATATTATCATAACTAGTTATTTTTAAAATTTTAAAAAGTAAATTGTAGTAGCGACAGAGCAGTCAAAATGGATATTAAAATTTTTCCTCCGTGCACTTAAATGATGCTAACATTCTTTTATGAAAAATAATTTATGACTTTTCAATCAACATATTATTAATTCAACCCGAGCAGAGGCGGGTATTTATGCTAGTTTTTAACAACTGAAAATTAGCGAGCTTAATCTAAATGGTACTAATTATTTATCTCTCGTTTTTCCAAACAATTAATTGCACAGTTTCATCAGGGCTGTACTAGAGCGGATTTGTGAACGATTTTGGGTTATCCTGGTGTACAACTGGAGAGGGTGTTGATGTTACATCTTACATTTGAACAGTGCAATATTGACAAAATTCGTTTAGAGGCCCTTCCATTGATGAAATAAGAAAAGCGGAGTATGGAATGTTAACTTTATTATGTGCCCAGAATAATGTGCTAAAAAAACTGGAAGTAACGTGACCCTTAGACTACTTTCATCTGCCGGGCGGAAACGAACATTCACCGTCTGATTTGTCCAAGGAACGGAGAACACGCCCATCCAATGATTCATCTACTGATTCGTCCGTTAGACATAGTTGTTGACTTTGGCGATTTGACCACTTTTGTAGGTACATTACAGAAATGCGCCTTCACACATCTACCTTGTAATAAGATGCTATATTGCCAAACGAGGTGATGAGATGCCAAATCGGACAACCAAGTCAAATTTTGTTTCAGTCAGAGCATTCGTACTTACATTTCAAATCTATGGGCCACTCATTCATTTAGTACGGACGAAAATCCATGCCTTACTCCGGGTTCAAAACAGCAATGCTCAGAACTCTGATCCCTAGACCGATTGATTGGCTAGTATTGATGTTTCACTTATCAGATACCTCGAACTATCAAAAGGTTGAATTGGATATTCGAAATACCGTACTGTAACTGTTTTGCCATGAAATTATTGTAGTTAGAAAATATAGCTTTTATGTACACTATTCAAAATGTTCAGAAATTGTGTATTCTTCAGTAAATATTTAGAGTGGTATGCCTGCTCAGGTGTGACCTCATCACCAGACAGTGGTTTAGAATTACGTTGTGTTGTCCTCGCATATTTCCCTTCGGTGATTGATCCCAGACAGTCAAAAATAGTCCGTCGTGTTACTCTCCACTGTGACATGAATTTAAAAAAATACTAAATATTTAAGGTACGTCTGAGGAAAAGTAGCAATAGTATTTGAAGTTTAGCTTATATGGGCAAGGTATATTTATCTCCCCTTAAAGTAATTGATTATTTAAAAACATACTTTTTTTTACCATTCTATTGAAATAGTATCGAAATATCGCTACTTCTACGTATGAATCTACACATTTGCTCAAACATTCAAAACTATCTATTGTATTTTTATGTATACGATGTAACCAAAGATGCAAGGTTTCTGCCAATAAATATTCCCTATCCGATCAGGTCATTTTAAAAGCTTTTAGATCTCATAAGTTATTCAACGTCACATCCAGACTTTTGAATAAAATACTACGAGATTGCGTATACTCCGATTCCCTGGAGTACTAGAATATTTCATACACAAATGAGACAATCTGAAACTCAAACAGCAATCTGGTTACAATATAGCTTTGTCAAATGTCAATTGAAACTTACTAAAATGCGTTCAATGTCTTGTGCCAGCAGGTTAGAGTCAGAGTGTGTGTTTCATGTCGCACAATCATATATTTAGGGTTAGTTTTGGGTTTCATGGCGCAAGGCAAAGCTGCTCCAATCACACGACAAACCATGAAGGTTTTATTGACACAGAAGAGAGGTAGGTAGGAAGGTATTTTAATTGCCGTCGTACTAGAGCAATACAACGGGCTATTGATAACTATTCCAACCGGGCTTACCACGACCCACCTTGATGACGATATACCTCGTCATTAGCAAAATTCGTCATAACCACTTGGATGGTAATGGTAATGGTAATTTTAGTTAACGTCGTACTAGAGCAACACAACGGGCTATTGACGACGGTCCGGGATCAGTCCCTTAAGGAAAAGATCCGAGGACAACACCTCGTAATTTTGAACCACGGTCAGATGACGAAGCAACACCTGAGCTGGCACCCCACTCTCCAAACTTCCACGCCAACCCAACGTGAGGACTTTCGGCCACGACAGATTTAAGGTGCACCAGCCGCCTCTACACCATACGTTTACATACATCCATGCCCGAACCCGGATTCGAACCTGGAACCTTCCGATCTACAGGCTAACACCTTAACCACTATACCGGTTGGTCGGCATAACCACTTGGAAGATTGACGAAGAACCGTCCAAAACAACGCGTGACTGAAATGTCAATTTGTAGAGCACTCTACAACAGAGGTTAAACATCTCAACACTTGATGACGGTCCGGGATCAATCCCCCGAGGGAAAAGTCCGACGACAAAACCAAGTAATTTTTAACCACGGTCAGATGACGAAAAGTATCCGAGGACTACAGCACGTAATTTTGAAACACGGTCAGATGACGAGGCAATGTCTGAGCGACTCATTAGAGGGAATATACCCAGGGAGGAATTGCACTTGGAAGGAATTGAATCTATGCCACCTACCACTCGAAGGTTACTAGCGTAGTGGACATACCCACTGAGTCACGACGGCTTCTTTAGCTTGACAGAAAACGGAACATTTACTTTGGAGAGTTGGGTGGCAGCTCAGGTGTTGGACTCGTTATCTGACCTTGGTTTAAAATTACGTGGTATTTTTTGTTCTCGGATCTTACTCTTTAGTATTAATCCTAGACCGTCGGGCCAACTAAGAGGTCTGGCGGTTAAGGTGTTAGCCTATGGATAAGAAGGCTCCTGGTTTGAATCCGGGTCAGTGCATGGATATTTGTAAACGTATGGTGTAGAGGCAGCTGTTGCACCTTAAATCTGTCGTGGCTGAAAGTCCTCACGCTGGGTTGGTGTGGACGTTTGGAGAGTGAGGTGTCGGCTCAGGTGTTGCCTCGTCATCTGACCGTGGTTCCAAATTACGTGGTGTTGTCTTAGGATATTTACCTTGGAGATTGATCCCGGACCGTCGTCAATAGCCTGTTGTGTTTTCTAGTACGACGACGTTAATTAAAATTACTTTATATTACGTAGACCGTTGGTGGTGTGGAAGTGTGGAGATTGGGGTTCCATCTCTGGTTTGACCTCGTAATCTGACCGTGATTCAAAATTACGTGGTGTTGTCCTGGGATCTCCCCCTTGTGGTTTGATCCCGAACTGTCATCAATAGCCCGTCGTGTTGCTACAGTGTGACGTTAATTCAGTCACCTACCAACCTGCTCGTCATACACCCATTCAAACCTTCAACCAGATACCTTTATGCTAGGAATTGTAAAAGGGAATGGCAACAGACTACTGTCGTAATAGGGGATCATATTCATCATCTGATTGGTCATCGCGACATATTAGACTGGCGATTTTACCACTTTTATCGCCTCTCTGTAGAAATGCACATTCACACACCTATCCTAACATCAAATTTTATGTTGCCAAATGAAGCGAAAAGATGCCAAATTGACCAACCAAGTCAATTTTTCACAGGGTAATCACGTGACTACTAGTCGTAATGTTGGTCACACGTTTTGAAGCTTCTCTCAACAGCAATGCTCGCAGTCCATTTACATCTCACGTCAATGGTTGTTTCTCCAGTGCTATCGGTAAACTCATTTAATAGGGCATAGTGAAATGAAAATTGCTTAAATTCACACCATAACTGTTGAAGTGTTACTGAACCAGACTAAGTCTCAAACTATCATTTTAAAAGACGACATGAATTTTGTTTACCTGATTTCACAAATTCCACAAATTATCGAACCACTTGCATCCCCTGCGGGCTAAATGGGAGGGAACAGTCGTCTGTATATCAAAGAGCCTTTTACCGTGTTCTACAATTTTTAGAGAATTAAATTTTTATATAAGTATTACGAAACGACGAAATGCGATTTGGAAATGAATATTGTTTCTTTGTGTGCTTGAGGTGTAAATCAATCGTCGGTATATCTTAATAGGGAAACCCGACGGAGATTTATATCATGGTTAAACGGATTTGAGCGGTATGGTGAAATTTTATTTTGTTGTCATAGCGTTAGATTGAAATACTGTTTGAATTTAGGAATTCTGCATAATTTACACATACCTCACCGCATTTCGGCGTGTAATAACAGTTTGCCAATCGATGTTTGAATCCTCAATAGGTGGTTTCGATGAGATATCTAGCCTATCAAGATATGAACAGCTCTTCTAATGACGAGATATCTCGTCATAAAGAATGCCGGGGTGGTATGTAGTATACGGTGCAAAGGTGATTTTTCGCCAAACATGGTAACCTTTACACTACGTATAGATATATGGCAACCCTATGCAAATGTATGAAGCTAATCGAATCGCCAAGATGGCTGCAATACTGACTGCGGTGGCCATCTTGTTTTGTCGAGAAAAATTGCATGGCGATAATCATGCACCGTATACTACATCTTTACCGAATGCCAATGCAATTCCGGATGATGAAAATATTTCCAATTTTTGATGGAGATCACGATCAAGATGAGGTATAATGACGGAATATCTCGTCCATCAACACCTGGTAAGATTTGCCAACGACGAGATACCTCGTAGACACAACCGCCAGCAGGGTTAATTAAAGTTAGTCATATACTATAATGTTTACGTCAAAGTCAAAGTTAATAATGTTTACATCAAAGTAAAAAAAAATATTATTTTCATCTAAGTCAAAGTTTTTGATGTTTTCGTCGAATGTAAGTTATTTTGAATTGAGAAAAATGAGATTGTAGGAAGAAAACACAAGGGCAAATATATACTCTGCTATCCATCGAAAATGCAACACCATGAAGGATAAGGGCATATAGGATAAGGGCAAAGCCATATTTATTAAACAAATGAAAAAAGACACAAGAGTAGTGAAATGATTGAAATTACTGCTCCATCCGACTTGTTGGACGCGAAAAAATCTTCATTTAGTGTAATATCAATAGATGGTAATAATTGCAGCTACCCGTTTCGGGATTGAAAAACACTTTGGATGCGTGTTTGGGTATGTCGGTCCATACTATTTCGACACGTTGACAAAATTAATTTGGTGTAAGCATTTTGACATCGTTCATTTGGCGATGTTCATTTTGGGTGGTCTGTTGTGTGCCAGTTGTTGGTAGATCATCGACCAGACGTGATATATGGAAGGAAGTTCTGATGAAAGAAGTAAAAGTCATGAAAGAAGTGAAAATTGCTGGACACATTGAGGAATGGACGTGCGGTACACGCCACGTTCGGTTCCACATTATCCTGTCGCGTATTATTCTTAGAGGTAATCCCTGAAGGGATGACAACAGACTGATGTCACCCCTTTAACTTCAGGGCTTAGAAGGGAAGATCCCAACATAGCGTGAACATAGGGAGGACTCTGATAAGGGCTCTAAATTTTAAAGAATTTTGTCATACATTTTGGGGTTTGATGGCGCAAGGGCCTTTTTGGCCAAGCTGCTCTAAACACAATACAGACCAACGTCATGTAAAAATTGCAGCGAAAGGAATTGGGGAATATAGTGTGGAAAAAGATCGAGGAAGATGCCCCGTGCTTACTAAAAAGTAAACCCAATGGGAAAGAAAATACCACTAGAGAACCTTGGGTTCGTGAAGCCCGTGCATACCAAAAGCAGATGCATTCCTGAAGGCTTAAAAACGTAGAAAATCAGCTGGCGGTATTTTTCAAATAGCCTTTTTGAAATTTGCACGAGCAAGTTATATATATTCTCGCTATTATACTTAAACAAGCCACAATCATCATTAAAAATATCAATGAAAACATTTACTGGAATTAGAAGAATGCTCGGACCTTATTTTCCAAAAAAAGGACACAGAATATTGCTGTAAAATATTGGTTTGATGCAAAAGTTCGTCCCATTTTTTCTAACAGAAATTGAATCAAAATTATTATATATTTTATTAGACACTACATTTTATCAATATAGTATGTGCCGTTCTTCTTGATGGCATTGCTGTGATCCTTTTCGATCGATTAACTGTACCCGCAACTGCTTGCATATATAACTGCAACAGTATTTGTTTCGAGCAGAGAAGACTGACTGGATCCGAGTAAGAATAACTACTCTCGCACGCTATCGCGTTTTGTATTATCATAGAACTCAGTATGTAGAATATTGAATATAGTTGAGTATGTTAGTATAGTAAATGTTAGACTAGGTGGCTGCCACTCGCCAATCCCCGGAACTGCTTATGCAGTTCCTTTGGATTGATTCGCTCGCTCATCGGACATTAAAATATTTTAGTCTAGCTTTATCACTATCACAGAATGAATAGCACGATTAAGTGAATTCATTTACAGTATAAAAATATCTGGGATAATATAGTATGTACAAACACGGTACCAAAAATATCTAAGCTATAATATTTACACGTTGCAAAGAGTAAGCAACTTTAGTCATTCTATACGAGCAGTGAGCAAATGAAAACCTTTCTGTTGTAAAATAATTCCTAATCTAAGCTATAATATTTACACATTGCAAATAGCAAGCAACTTTTATCCTTGTCTGAGAGCAGCGTGCTAGAGAACGTTTCTGAAAATATTTTAGTCTAGCTTCATCACTATCGCAGAAAGAATAGCAACATCAAGTGAATTAATTTACAGTAAAAATACATCCGATTGTAAAAAACTCATTTTAAATTAGTAGCTCAACAGATAGCGAAATACTCGACGCCGAGGTTGAGATTCGTAAGCAAACTGATCGCTGCCAACGGGGAGAAAGAAATGGAGACCCTTTTTACCGCCATACATAAGCGTTTTATATATATACTAGCAAAATAACCGACCTTACTCGGTTTGAATTGGTTTACTCTAGATTGAAGAGATAATCAAAATATATAATGACTTACGTTTTTTGTAGAATAAAAATTTATTTTAACATCTTTCGCCATCTTTATATTTTTTACAAATTACTTTGGACGCAAATCCTACACATGCATATCCATTCATGTAATACATTTCATATACATCGCACAATTGCTGTATGACAAAGCTACAAAATGACGAAAGGTGATACTAAGGTTACTACTATAAAAGACGATTTATAGGAAGATTTGGAATTCCATTTCTTAAGTTCTTTTCATGTTCAACTCAATTAATTAAAATTACGATTTACGGCGAGTGCTCTCGCACTCATAGTCAACAAAACAATATTTTTTTACTTGTGGCACTCTTGCCTCCGGTATGCGACATTGTGAAATTTTGTAATCTTCTGTCATTATTACAACGAATTTTTTAATGTTGGAAAAAGTTCCAGTTTGGATTAATAAACATTATTATTCTTTCAATAACGGTATTATTCTTTAAATAACGGCATTATTCTTTAAATAACGGCATTATTCTTTAAATAACGGCATTATTCTTTCAATAATGGCATAACTACACTTAAAATTTACTGAAAATTTATACTGACTTACCTAACATTTTTAAGTCTAATACTTTGTGGTGCTGTTGCGTGTGATGAGAAGGAAAACACATTTATTAAAATAATAAATATTTAAAACAGGAAACAGCGAAGTAAAACAAAATAAAAGATGTCGCAAAAAATTGTTCTAAAGATATTAATTTGTGATTCAATTTTATCTCTTGATCTCGCACAGTTGCCACAACTTACAACTAAAAGTGTACAAAATTTAGAAATGTGAAATTAATTCAGAGCGAAAGAACCAGAAAAAATATCACTGCTCGCGCGATCTTGTTCATTCTCGTTTCATTGAAAAATATCGTCTGTCCCAAATATTCGGAAATCGTTTTCATTGCGCAAAGAATAAAAATAAGACTCGCAATAATTGAAGTATCAGAGATGAAATTCCATAAAAAAAATATTTTTTTTGAAGAATACTTACTTTTTCAGCAGTACTGGTAAAGCAATCGAAGTAATCGTAATATTCAATAGACATTCCAATTTTTCCAAAACTACCAAATTATGGTTGATTTAAGTATACTTACTCAGGTGTTTTAGCATGAAACTCAACTAAATATAACAATAAAGAAATGTTTAATATTGCATTCACTAAACGAATAAATAATGTATAAAATAAAATACAATGCAATCAACAATCTGGAATACAATTCATGTGTTGTCTACACAAACACACAAACACAAAATCGAGCATAGAACAAAAAGACGGACAGACAGACTTTTGCAACCAATGCCACTTACTAAATGAAGATAAGTACTCACTGTATGCAAATTTTCATGAAAATATCTTAAACCGCGTGGACGTGTATAGGGCACAACATACAGACAGACAAACAGACACCAAACGAGAAAAAGGCGGATTCGGCATCAGAAGGGTCCAAAACGGATAGAAAACTTGAAATGGGTCGAAAATATTGAATGTACAAACAAACACTCCATTCTTATTTATATAGATTGATTCTGTAATCAGAGTTATTATTCACCAAACCACTGCGCAGCCTTTTCTCATTGCTCCGATATCTGCATCATCCAACTCTCATAGAAGTTCTGATGTTTTTGGCTAAGGAACTGATCCAGGTGATTAAACTTTCCGAACAACATATGGGACGTGGAACTGTCAACGGCATCTATACCCTACACACAATTATATTCTTTTGCGTCTGCGAAGCATTCTTGTCTTTTCGGAATGAAAAAGCATAATAGGTCGGTCCTTATTTCCTTCTATTTTCAATGCTTGACAAAAAATTTAAGAAACACAACCCAAGAACACAATTTTTTTCCTATGTACTCTCTGATATTCATCCTTTCAAAGAACACGTCCATACGCGTGAAGTGGATAAAACTTCTATTATCCGATGTAATGCCATCTAGCTCCAAAAACGCTTGACAATCGCTCAATGAGGGACAAAATTTAAAATACACATCCCAATAACATAATCTTTTTCCTAAGTACTCACTAATATTCAGCCTTTCAAACATCATCACCATGCGAATCTTTTTCCTGAGTACTCGCTGATATTCATCCCTTCAGACATTATTTCCATACGCGTGAAGTTGGATAACACTTCGGTTATGCGATGCAAAGGCATATAGCGCCAAAAACGCTTGACAATCACGTGATGTTGACAATCGCTAATGTATGTGTGACAAAATTAAAAAAACACAACCCAATAACACAATCGTTTTCCTAAGTACTCGCTGATGTTCATCCTTTCAAACAACACCTCCATACGCGTGAAGTGGATAACGCTTTTGTTATCCGTTGCAATGACATATAGCGCCAATAACGCTTGACAATCGCTAATGTATGGGTGGCAAAATTAAAAAAACACAACCCAATAACACAATCGTTTCCTAAGTACTCGCTGATATTCATCCTTTCAAATAACATCTCTATACGCGTGAAGTGGATAACACCTCGCTTATGCGATGTAATTCCATCTAACGTCAAAAACGGGACTAACCTTTCCATATCCAACCCAATATTATAACTATTAAAGATACAATATGCGAATTCCTAAATATTCTTATCTCTGAAGTTCCAACTAAAACTTAGTGCCCTTACTCTGAATATTCGTAATTAATTATCTACGAGTGCATCTGATTATCTTTCCAAACGATGACTCCAGTTCGTTAGTGTCGTGTAATTCCTTTGTACGTGATCTTATAAGCTTCAGAACACGTATTTTTGCAAAAACAATGGATCCACCAAGCCACTCGCAAACAATAGAGTGGCTTCATTGTCAGGAGACATCGTGTGTAAACATATGCCAACCCTCCTCTAATTTAAATACCCACTCTAACGATAATAACAATGTATCTTTTCCAAAAAGAACGTAGAACGGGAAATTGAAACATGAGGTGGATTATCTTTGGTTTCGTGTCTGTTTGCTTTTATTTATGAACCTGTAGCTCCAATGTGTTTTGTGAATCAAAAAAGCAATATTACTGCTCAACAATAGGAGAGGAAGGAAATAATATTCGAGATTAAAAATGTAATGGGTAGCAGTAAAGAAATTAGATATTCTATGGATACTGGGACTAATACTTTTCTGTTTTTGTTGGTGTTGTATACGATTTATTTGGTGGATTCTTTACTTAAGATCAAAGGTAAACATTACATAATGGCTGGTACAATTCTATTTTGTGAGTATCTTAAAAGGTTTTTGTTATGGAGCAGGTGTACAAATAAATGTGGTTGGTTTTTGAAGAACGTAGAACTGTTTGCGATTTCGAAGATTCAAAGAAAATAATTTATTAGTCCTGAAATTATCAACGTTTGTATTCATTTTGAATTTCGATTTTTTTGGTTTTGCGAAAAAGGAATATTTGCATGCTGTGTGTTTCATTTCTATCTGTAGAGGTGGGTACGTTATCGAAATTAACGCCGCATTGGAACAACACAACGGGCTATTGGCCGCGGTTCGGGATTCATCTCGAAGGGAAAGGACTCCGAGGACAGCACCTCGTAATTTCGAAAACAGTCATATGACGAAGTGAACACTTGTGAGCTAGTACATCACTCTAAAAACTTCCACACCATGCCCACGTGAGAGCTTCAGAGGCCATGACAAATTTAACATACACCAGCCCCAACGTAAACGGTGGTCTTTGGTCGGATCGAGTTTCGAACTTGCAACCCTCCGGTTGCTAATCCGATACTCATCCAATCAGACTATCGTGGCTTAATAGAAGAGGACACTGTGTCAGTATAACTACAATAAATGGTACGCAACGTAAATGTAACAATAAGAACGTAAGTGTAACAATACGAACGTAAGTGTAACAATAAAACGTAAGTGTAACATTAAGAACGTAAGTGTAACATTAAGAACGTAAGTGTAACATTAAGAACGAAATTATAACAATAAAAACGTAACTGTAACAATAAGAACGTAACTGTAACAGTAAAAACGTAAGTCTAACAATAAGAACGTAAGTGTTAAACGTAACTGTAACAATAAGAACGTAAGTGAAACAATACAACGTAATTATAACATTAAGAACGAAATTATAACAATAAAAACGTAACTGTAACAATAAAAACATAGCTGTAACAATAAGAACGTAAGTGTCACAATAAGAACGTAAGTGTAACATTAAGAACGTAAGTGTAACAATCAGAACATAATTGTAAACAATAAGAACGAAATTGTAACCATAAAAACGTAACTGTAACAATAAGAACGTAACTGTAACAATAAGAACGTAAGTGTAACAATAAAAACGTAAGTGTAACAATAAGAACGTAACTGTAACAATAAAAACGTAGCTGTAACAATAAGAACGTAAGTGTAACAATAAGAACGTAAGTGTAACAATAAAAACGTAAGTGTAACAATAAGAACGTAAGTGTAACAATAAGAACGTAAGTGTAACAATACAACGTAATTATAACATTAAGAACGAAATTATAACAATAAAAACGTAACTGTAACAATAAAAACGTAGCTGTAATAATAAGAACGTAAGTGTCACAATAAGAACGTAAGTGTAACAATCAGAACGTAAGTGTAACAATCAAAACATAATTGTAAACAATAAGAACGAAATTATAACAATAAAAACGTAAGTGTAACAATAAGAACGTAAGTGTAACAATAAGAGCGTAAGTGTAACAATAAAAACGTAATTGAAACAATAAGAATGAAATTATAACAATAAAAACGTAGCTGTAACATTAAGAACGTAAGTGTCACAATAAGAACGTAAGTGTCACAATAAGAACGTAAGTGAAACAATCGGAACATAATTGTAAACAATAAGAACGAAATTATAACGATAAAAACGTAACTGTAACAATAAGAACGTAACTGTAACAATACGAACTTAAGTGTAACAATAAGAGCGTAAGTGTAACCATAAAAACGTAATTGAAACAATTAGAACGAAATTATAACAATAAAAACAACATAGCTGTAACAATAAGAACTTAAGTGTCACAATAAGAACATAAGTGTAACAATCAGAACATAATTGTAAACAATAAGAAGGAAATTATAACGATAAAAACGTAACTGTAACATTAAGAACGTAACTGTAACAATAAGAACGTAAGTGTAACAATAAGAGCGTAAGTGTAACAATAAAAACGTAATTGAAACAATAAGAACGTAAGTGTAACAATAAGAACGTAAGTGTAACAATACAACGTAATTATAACATTAAGAACGAAATTATAACAATAAAAACGTAACTGTAACAATAAAAACGTAGCTGTAACAATAAGACGTAAGTGTCACAATAAGAACGTAAGTGTAACAATCAGAACGTAAGTGTAACAATCAAAACATAATTGTAAACAATAAGAACGAAATTATAACAATAAAAACGTAACTGTAACAATAAGAACGTAAGTGTAACAATAAGAACGTAACTGTAACAATAAAAACGTAACTGTAACATTAAGAACGTAACTGTAACAATAAGAACGTAAGTGTAACAATAAGAGCGTAAGTGTAACAATAAAAACGTAATTGAAACAATAAGAACGTAAGTGTAACAATAAGAACGTAAGTGTAACAATACAACGTAATTATAACATTAAGAACGAAATTATAACAATAAAAACGTAACTGTAATAATAAAAACGTAGCTGTAACAATAAGACGTAAGTGTCACAATAAGAACGTAAGTGTAACAATCAGAACGTAAGTGTAACAATCAAAACATAATTGTAAACAATAAGAACGAAATTATAACAATAAAAACGTAACTGTAACAATAAGAACGAAATTATAACAATAAAAACGTAACTGTAACAATAAGAACGTAAGTGTAACAATAAGAGCGTAAGTGTAACAATAAAAACGTAATTGAAACAATAAGAACGAAATTATAACAATAAAAACGTAGCTGTAACATTAAGAACGTAAGTGTCACAATAAGAACGTAAGTGAAACAATCGGAACATAATTGTAAACAATAAGAACGAAATTATAACGATAAAAACGTAACTGTAACAATAAGAACGTAACTGTAACAATAAGAAAGTAAGTGTAACAATAAGAGCGTAAGTGTAACCATAAAAACGTAATTGAAATAATAAGAACGAAATTATAACAATAAAAACGTAACATTAAGAACGTAAGTGTCACAATAAGAACGTAAGTGAAACAATCGGAACATAATTGTAAACAATAAGAACGAAATTATAACGATAAAAACGTAACTGTAACAATAAGAACGTAAGTGTAACAATAAGAGCGTAAGTGTAACCATAAAAACGTAATTGAAACAATAAGAACGAAATTATAACAATAAAAACGTAAGTGTAACAATAAGAGCGTAAGTGTAACAATAAGAGCGTAAGTGTAACAATAAAAACGTAATTGAAACAATAAGAACGAAATTATAACAATAAGAACGTAGCTGTAACAATAAGAACGTACGTGTCACAATAAGAACGTAAGTGTAACAATCAGAACATAATTGTAAACAATAAGAACGAAATCATAACGATAAAAACGTAACTGTAACAATAAGAACGTAACTGTAACAATAAGAACGTAATTGTAACAGTAAAAACGTAGTAGTAAGTGTGTGCTGCAATAAAACTTAATTTAGCACTGTTATTTCCGCTGCAAACAGATCATAATTGTTGTTAAATTTGGCGAAAGCCGAGAATTATTTCAAGTTCTGTAGCCTCGATGGTTGAAACTATTTATTTACTTTATATGTGTTGTATATATACTTTTTCATATTATACTTATTTAAAGGTGAACTTTTTGTACAAAAATCGCATTGATTGTATCAGAGCATGGCCGCAAGGATTTACGTAAATCTCTCTCTCTTTAGATCAGGTCTCGAAATAGATTTTTTAATACAGATGCACCTTGTGCACCTATGTTTTTAAATTAGATGCACAGGTTGTATAAGAGCATTAATGTAATGTAAAATACTTTATTAGTTGGGTATGTTTAGATAGGTTAGTAGTAAATAGTAAATAAAAATATTTAAACATCTAAATTCTCCCTTCTCCGGCGCACGTATGTTGCGACAGTCCCTTCTACAGAGCCATCTGGAAAATGTTTCGATCATCGGAATGTTCTGGTGGCGTTGGCACAAGTAAACCTTCCTGCTGTATAAACCCGTTACGGCCCAGGATTTTTTTTCACATAGTGGATATTTAGGAATTTTAATTACGTTCCTTTAGAGCGAGAGAGGTCGAAACTAATATTTTGTTCAAATATCAAAATAACATAAAACACGTCCCTCTCTTTTTTTTAATGTTAGGTGCACGTGGGAAAAAATTAGGTGCACAATTTTATTTTCCTGTGCACAGTGCACTCGAGTATTTCGAGTCCTGCTTTAGCTCATATTATTTTTTTGGATGCAGTATGGAAATATTTTATGGCTTTATAGAATAAGGACCTATATTCAAGTTCATTGATTTTGATTGATGCTCTCAAATAATTTCAAGTAAATGAAAGTTACAAAACAAAGTGCAAATATTCACCGCGTCTAATACATTATGAAATAATCCAAATATTCGAAGGCATTTTGTACGCTGCATTGAAGGTTTAAAAGAGCAGCGGTAGCCAATTCGAAAGAGCAACGAATTAGTATACTTAGAGTTCCGAGTTCAAAACTCATTCCAGTCAAAGACCGTCGTGTACATAGGGATGATGGACGTTACATCTGCTGTGACTTCAAATGTCCTCACGTTAGCGTGATGTGGTCGTTTGGAGGCTGCCGGTTAAAGTGTGACCTCGATATTATACCCTTTAGGATTGGTCCCGAAGCGTCGCATATATCCCGTTGTGTTGTTCCAGTGAGACGTTAAGCAACTGCTTACCTACATACATTTAGTATGACAGAAAATGGCTCATGTCTTTTGGAGAGTACGATGCTCACTTAATTTTGCCAAGGTCTTCGGTGAATCACCCAGTAGTATCACACGAAAACAATAAAAAGTACATAAAAGTTATAACTATGAAATATTTCTACATCTAATTAAAAACCATCACAAAATTGACCGTGACCATTTCTGTCATAGTATTAGAGCCACGGTAGTCCGATTCGAAGAGTAACGGATTTGCAATCGTAGGGTTGCAAGTTCAAACCCAGTGAATGACTGTCCTGCCCAAAAGGGGGTGGTTCACGCTTAATCTGTTTTGGCCTCGAACGTTCTCACGCTCAGGGGTGTCGGCTGCCTGCACAGGTGCTGAACTCGTCATCTGACCGTGGTTCAAAATTACTTGGTGTTTTCAATAGCCCTTTGTGTTAAACCGATGTTAATTACCTGCATGTAATCACCTACCTACCTACAAATTGGAAAAAATAATGAATCGGTTGTTTGAGAAACCCCATAAGTCACTTTAAGTAGAAATCGAGTTTTCGGTAAAATTCTATTCTTCATAGGTAGACGCATCTTTTAGAAGTGAAACCCCACGAGTCAGGTCATTCTACATAGAGTTGGCTCGGATGAAAGTTTTCGTTTATTCGAGAAAGCCCATAAGTCACTGACATATGGGCTTTCTCGAATAAACGAAAAATTTTATCCGAGTCAACTCTATGTTTTCCGTATACTGTATGTTTAATAGCTAGAAAGCTGAAAATATCTGCAATAATGAGTATGTGGTATTAAAAAATACTGATGTAAGTACAGTAGAATTCCAATTATCCAAACTCAAGCTATTCGGATCGCTTTGAGAAAAAAAAAGATATCGTCAGTACCCGCACTTTAAAAGTTTTTTATCGGTGAATGATACAAACAAAGACGAATGTGTCAGTTGAGGACATAAGAAACAGGAATCCCTGGATGTCCAAAGTGCAGTGCAGAGAATGTAGGCGAGTGGCTGGTGTGATTCTTCGGACCCAGGATTCCAAATTCTTAGTGATGATGAACTCATTCAAAAGATGAGAGAACTAATTGATGACCCGGTTTATGACGGTGACATTTCTACTCAACCAGACGTGGGATCGTCAGGTAGTAAGGCACTTGAGTGCCTTGACACAGCGCTAAAATGGATAGAATGGCAGCCTGAGAGAGTGATACCATCTACAGCTACTCATCTTCAAGCACATGTGAGACTTGGCTGCAAGGAAACGACTGAACAACTGACTTTGACTGATATGTTCAAGCAATTATACATTTTAATACAGTATGTCGTGCAAAATGTAAACAAAATTGTTTTGAGTCTTTAAATCACACTACATATAAAAGCTAAATTCTACGAAATATTACTAAAAAATAACTCTTTTTTCATGAATTATCCAATTATCCGCGGATTGGATCTGGTTCCAATTGATCCGAATAATTGGAGCTACAGTAATGAATATTCCTTTTTGATTTCTTAACTGAACTTTAATAACCTCAGCTTTTTTTAAGCTTAATTTAAAACATATAGTCCCTAATAGCATCTCATTCAATAATTATTATCGTTTTCTTTCGAAGATTAACTGCACACAAATTTAAAAACAGATTCATTATTTATTCCCAACTCATTTTGAAATTATTAACTATGCGTTGGCTTTTCCGTGTACTAACTCTTATCGTGGAAAACACACTTCTACAGGATTACTCGGCGGTTATTCTGTACCCAGGAGAAGACAGCATTCTAATGCGGCACGTTTGTTGTACAACGGTCTTAGGATGGATTTGAACTCGCAACCCTCCGGTTTTTAATCCGTTACTTTTACAATAGCCTTGGTTTCCATGGAGATGACACGTAAATGCGGTCCAGCTAATAGGTCGATGCGATGGGAACGCAACTCTGAGAACTCCAAAGAAAATAATAATAATTAAATTTTTTAAAATTCATTTTAAAATGTTCTACATTGAATTTTAAAATTGCAAAAAATTTGGACTACCTGTGTGCCAAATCACATTAATGTAAGTGCCATAGATTCGTCAAGACTTTACATGCAGGAAACAAACAAACAAACAGACAAAGTCAATGTGCTCACTCGAGGCAATGTTTCGATGTCGATGGCTGTGCCTGTGGTATTTATTACTTTGTAAATAACTCCATGTAAATATGCTCTTGTCGTAAATAAATAATTTTAAATTATCCATCTGTCCGTCTAATTGTTAGATGACGGTACAGAACCAACAAGCAATATTACAATATGCAAATCACCTAACTACGAATTCGCGTAGGGGCCCGGTAGCGCTGTTGGAGGAGTAACGGATAAACAACCAGAGGGTTGCGAGTTCAAATCCATCCAAATACTGCCGTGTACAAAGGATTTAGTTTCGTGGCCTCAAGCGTCCTCACGTTATCGTGATGTGGAAGTTTGGAGAATGGAGTTCCAGCTCAGATGTCGCCTCGTCATCTGACCATGGTTCAAAATTACGTTGTGTTGTCCTCCTTTCCTTTCGGGTTTGAACTCGGAGAGTCGCCAATAGCACGTTGTGCTGCCCCAGTGCGACGTAAATTAAAACACCTACCTACCGAATCTCCGGTAGAGGACATCCGTTTAGGTTCCGCCTTAGAAATAAGGTTGTCGACTAATTTCTGAACACTTTCTTTTGGCAAATGTTTTTTGAACACCTTACCCCCTTCATATAATTTAACCAAATCTTTTCTAAACATTCTACATTAGACAGAAGTAACACAGGACTAATAACATTACGAAAAGAGCTTGTAATCACATTGAAATAGCTTTCAACGCTCAAAATTTCCATTCAATGTCTGTATCTTTATAACATTCGATGCAAAACCAATATCGTTGTATTGATTTCTAGTAAAAATATATATGAAAAATATCTTACAATAAATTTTGTACTAATTCCATACATACGTATCTATTTACATAGCAACATACATTATCACGCTTCGTTGTATGAAAATAAACAGCTTTAAAATAAGAAACAAAATGCTTAAAAACCATTAAAATAAGCCTTTACAACTTTCGATACAAAATAATATCGTTGAACTTCTTTCTAGTATACGCGGAAACAAGAAAATATCTTAAAATGCATCTTCTACCAATTCCATACATATGTATTTTCACAGAAACATGTACATCATCGCGTATCGTCATATTGGAGAATAAATCGCTTTAAAATAATAAACAAAGCTCTCAAAGCTTCAAGACAATTCACGAATGAAATAGACAAAGTAAGACCTAAGTTTTTTACGAAGTAAAAATACTGAAGCACTTTACAATTCCCACAGAACGAACAATACGAAAATCAGCGTGAATTCCCAAAGAAATTTCCGCAAATATTGCTCTACTTCTAAGACTAGTTATTCACGAAGCGTACATATCTCTTTATTAGTATACGTGGGTGAATATATTCCAGACATTTTTTTAACATGTTCTTAAGAGATTTGGTAGTGGGCTGGTTTTTATTGATCCTCTGGCCTGTCTAGACGCTGATAAAACATATCACCTTTTCCCTTTCCACTAGAGTTCGAAGTCTCGAAACATAAAAGATGTTGAAAAACGACCTTCGGAATTTTTTTTTGTCTTTGGGATAGATTTATGGTCGCTGGTTTAGAATAATGAGAGTGAAAATTATTTTACCAAGAGGGACGAAGATTAGTTTCATCGTCAATCAAAGAAATTGTGCGTGCCTTTGTCGGAAATATAATCTCTATGTGAAGGAATTTAGAATAAGCGAATTTATGAAAAAAAATTCACAGGGAATTTAAATTTTCTATTTTCGCAGAAAACAACTTTTCAATCAGTTTAAGGCAACATGAAGTTAATATAAATTTCCATTGCATTCCGTGTTAAAATGGGGCTTGGTGGTCTGTTTGGAAGAGTAACTGGAGGGTTGTGAGTTCGAATCCAACTAAAGATCCTTCGTGTACAAAGGGGTTAGTGCACGTTAAATTTATCGTGGCCTCATATGCCCTCACGTGTGGCCTTTTTGGGATTGGGATGACAGCTCAGGTGTGCCCCTGTTGTACCGGATGAAATGGTGTGGTGATAGAATGAATTGGTATCGTAAAAGAACAAGATCTTTGGGTTTCACTACTACATCATTTATTGTATAACATCCTACAGCTTAGCAGATATTTACAGCAAATTTAAAGATATTTTGGGACAAGAATGGTTCGGCAAAGTAGCGAGCATGTCTTCTCGCTCTTTGTTCTCAAGGGTCTATGGTCTCTTCCAGTCAGGCCGTCTTCATCTGAAAACCTCATGTCGATGGAATCTAGAGGGAATCTCAAGGGGCTTGAGATTGATGAGATCGTAATGTCAGTGTAACGTCAGATGAAGAGGGTTTATTTCAAGTGCCCAGAACTTTATGACCGATGTAATGTCAAATGAAGTGCTGTAATAGTACTTCTAAGGTTAGTTCTGGACAGTTGATCACTTGAAAAGAGTTTTATGATCTCCAATTAAAGAATTCTGGAATATGTCTGCTTTGTGTCGACCTGATCAGAGAAACCGCGTTTAGAGCGGTACACCGTGGTTCCCAGTTACACGTTGTTGTCCTCGCTTCTTTCCTTTTAGGTCTGGATCGGAAGGTTCCTGGTTCGTATCCGGTCCCGGGCATGGATGTTTGTAAACGTATGGTGTAGAGGCGGCTGGTGCACCTTAAATCTGTCGTGGCCGAAAGTCATCACGTTGGGTTGGCGTGGAAGTTTGGAGAGTGGGGTGCCAGCTCAGGTGTTGCTTCGTCATCTGACCATGGTTCAAAATTACGAGATGTTGTCCTTGAATCTTTCCCTTAAGGGACTGATTCCGGACCGTCGTCAATAGCCCGTTGTGTTGCTCTAGTATGACGTTAACTAAAATTACCATTACCTTTTAGGATTGATCCCGGATCGTCGCCAATAGCCCGGTGTCTTTCTCCAGTGTGACGTTAATTAAAAATAGGAAAAAAAGGCCCATGGTAAAAGGTAATAATTGGTAATTTTTAGTTAACGTCGTACTAGAGCAACACAACGGGCTATTGACGACGGTCCGGAATCAGTCCCTTAAGGGAAAGATTCGAGGACAACACCTCGTAATTTTGAACCACGGTCAGATGACGAAGCAACACCTGAGCTGGCACCCCACTCTCCAAACTTCCACGCCAACCCAACGTGAGGACTTTCGGCCACGACAGATTTAAGGTGCACCAGCCGCCTCTACACCATACGTTTACAAACATCCATGCCCGCACCCGGATTCGAACCAGGAACCCATGGTAAAAGGAATAATAAAATGAATGAGTCATTTTCTGTCAAGCTAAATGTAGGTAGCAGTAGGGTTTCTTCGGCCTATACGTATTCCGAAAGTCATTTGACTGGTTTTCTGAATACGATTTCAAAATGTCTCCAATAAAAATGCTAAAGAATGGATTCCGAATAGACATTTGATAGTTGACTGGTTAATATCAATTAAATGAAACACCAAACGTTTTGTTTGGTTTGTTGGTTTGGTTTTGGGTTTTATAGCGCAAGGGCCATATTTGGCTAATTTGCGTCTGGTATGTTTGTTCAGAAGTTTGTTGCGTAGTTTAATGCATGGGCTCTAATGTTTCGATAACCTCTTTTTATGCCCAGTTAGTAAAGTCACGGATTAGCAAACAGTTGCGAGTTCGATACTATCTAAATAAGATCATCTTATATGCGAGGACTGGTTCACTCTAAATCTGTAGTGGGTTCAAATGCCCTCACGCTGGCCAGGGGTGGAAAGAAGAAGACTGGGTTTCCAGCTCAAGTGTTGAACTCGTCATATGTCCGTGGTTTAAAATGACGATTTGTTCTCGAAATTTTCCTTTTGAAATTAATCCCGAACCCCAGCTCAAGTTTTGACCATGGTTCAAATTTACGAGGTGTTGACCTGGATTTATCTCTTCGGGAATGATCCAGAACCATCGTCAATAGCCCTCTGTGTTGCTCCAGTGGGGTCAATTCCACATTTAGTTAGCGTTTGTCTATTACTTCCCTATATTACTTACTGGGTAGTATATTACCTACTAAGTTGTATATTACTTACTGGTTTGTATATTACTTACTGGTTTGTATATTACTTACTGGTTTGTATATTACTTACTAAGTAGTTTATTACTTACTAAGTTATATATTACTTACTGGTTTGTATATTACTTACCTATCTGGGCTTTATATTACTTACCGGGCTGTCTATTATTTACTGGGTTGTATATAACTTACTAGTTTGTATATTATTTACTGGTTTTTATATTAATTATATGGTTTGTATATTACTTTCTACTCTGAATATTACTTACTGGTGTAATGATTTCTCTGGGTAGCGTGCAGATAAAGAATCTACAGAATCTAGCTTAATTAACATAACAATTTTTATTTACAGATCTTGATTAATGGTAAATTATATACAAGGCTCTGAAATTAGATATAGGTCTCTAATAATTAGATTGGACAGGTTGTCTCAACTCAATTCTGACAGAAGATTGAAATTCTAATCTAACAGCAGAAAAATCTCTAGCGGAAGAAAGGTCTGCACCGAAGAACGGTTCTAGAGTAGTTATAACGGCCCTAAGCTCACATAATTTTATCTCGGGAGGAGATCACTTCGTCGGCGACGATTCACCACAGATCTGCACAGGATCTCACTATAGACATCTGGTGATGGTCTACACCAGGAACTCAAGGACGTTCCTTCTAAGAAAAGTCTCGGGAACTTATAGTGCTCAGCCTCTCAAGGCTTCTGAGTAGGTGTCCTCTCAGGGCGAGGTCACACCGAACTCCAAAAATAAATTCTCAAAAGAGAAGAAATTGGTAGACCGATTCAGATCTCTGAGTCAAGACGCACCACGAGATGAGATCAAGTCGAAAACTGATTTTTACTTCTTCCGATTCCTCGGCTCAGATTTTGGGGCGCTCCGGCCGCCTGGGCGGAGTTGGTCCTCCATTGGTCCTGGTTAGCTCTGATGTCACTCCGTTGCGTCTGTCATTGGCCTCATATCTGGCGTCGAGTCGTCTAATCGCTCTCGGCTGTTTCTACCCAAGCTGATGGTAGTTCATCTATAAAGGCGTAGTAGAATTAATTCCCATTGTACTTTTAGTGTCCATATTCCAGACAGACTGGCGAATCTCCATTGTCCGCAGTGGATCGCACCTGTGCCTGTCGGAGAACTCCGTCGGGGGTTTAGATTTCGCATTCGGAGGATCAATGGATGGACTCCATCAATAAATCCTCACACTAGGTTATATACTACTTACTGGATTGTATATTACTTATAATATTATTACCTATATTATTATGTTGTATTTTACTAGTATATTACTATCTATATTAATGGGTTGTATATTACTTACATGTATTACTTACTAGGTTGTATATTACTTTTTGCTCTGTATAATACTAATTGGGTTATATATTATTTACAGAATTGCTTATTACTTATTGGGTTATATATTATTTACTGCGTTGTATATTACTTATAATATTATTACCTATATTAATGGGTTGTATAGTACTTACATTATTACCTATATTAATGGGTTTTATATTACTTACATTATTGCCTATATTAATGGGTTGTATATTACTTACATCATGACCTATATAAATGGGTTGTATATTACTTACATTTATTACTTATTGGGTTGTACATTACTTTCTGCTCTGTATATTACTTATTGGGTTATTTATTACTTACTGGATTGTATATTACTTATAATATTATTACTTATACTAATGGGTTGTATATTACTTACATTATTACCTATATTAATGGGTTGTATATTACGCATTATATTATTACCTATATTATTGTGTTGTATATATTACTTTCCTTATATAATTTCTACCTGTATATTACATTGTATATTACTTACATTATTACCTAAATTAATGGGTTGTATATTGAGTATTATATTATTACCTATATTATTGTGTTGTATATATTACTTTCCTTATATAATTTCTACCTGTATATTACATTGTATATTACTTACATTATTACCTAAATTAATGGGTTGTATATTGAGTATTATATTATTACCTATATTATTGTGTTGTATATATTACTTTCCTTATATAATTTCTACATGTATATTACATTGTATATTACTTACATTATTACCTAAATTAATGGGTTGTATATTATGTATTATATTATTACCTATATTATTGTGTTGTATATATTACTTTCCTTATATAATTTCTACCTGTATATTACATTGTATATTACTTACATTATTACCTAAATTAATGGGTTGTATATTACGTATTATATTATTACCTATATTATTGTGTTGTATATATTACTTACCTGATATAATTTCTACCTGTATATTACATTGTATATTACTTACATTATTACCTAAATTAATGGGTTGTATATTACTTACATTATTACCTATATTAATGGGTTGTATATTACGTATTATATTATTACCTATATTATTGTGTTGTATATATTACTTTCCTTATATAATTTCTACCTGTATATTACATTGTATATTACTTACATTATTACCTAAATTAATGGGTTGTATATTACGTATTATATTATTACCTATATTATTGTGTTGTATATATTACTTTCCTTATATAATTTCTACCTGTATATTACTTACATTATTACCTAAATTAATGGGTTGTATATTGAGTATTATATTATTACCTATATTATTATGTTGTATATATTGTCGTGTAGATTTATTATAGGTAAGCTAACCTCTTCGTGTATATTTGAAAAAGGCAAGCGAGGACAAAGATTACTGATCTCAACTCGAGACTTTATTATCCACTTGAACTGAGTGATACATCTCCTTTTATACCTTTTTCGAAAAATGAATCGAACATTCGAGAATTCGAAAGTTCTAGAAATTAACATAAGTATATTACTGAAGAAGTGAGAAACAAACAGAAAGGGAACTTTAAAATGAAATCTACTTTTAGGCCACTTGCCTCTAGTGGGATTGGAACTCTGTACCTTCCAATTTGCAGTAAGGTGCAATACCGACTGAGCACATTTTCAGACGAAGTGAATAAGTTTCGCTACATTTCCCCCTCCTTAAGACGAAGCAGCGTCCCGCTGCAGCCTGATCTGGCTCCTTGTAACAGGTCCCCTGGAAATGCTGTGCTCTCTTCCGTCATCTAGTTGTTTCTTTGGATCAAGATAGGGTTTTAACCTAAGGACGTGGACTACATCTTTTGAGATCCGCCGTCTGCTATTCTCCTCCATACTTTCTACTTCGTATGTTACGTCAGATAGTCGCCGTGTTATTCGATAGGGTCCGAAATAACGTCTTAGGAGCTTTTCGGACAGTCCAACCTTTCGTACTGGAGTAAAGACCCAGACTAAGTCTCCGATGTTGTAGTTGACTGGTCGATGTCTCTCGTCATATCGTCGTTTATCAGTTTGTTGAGCGTCAAGGATGTGGATTTTTGCAAGCTGTCTAGCTTCCTCTGCCCTGGTGATCAGATGTTGCACGTAATTATCGTCGTGATTTTCTGTATTGAGCGGAAGAATTACGTCTAGAGGTGTCTGGATATCTCTGCCATGAACGAGAAAAAATGGACTGAACCCTGTGGTGTCTTGTTTTGCCGAATTGTAGGCGAAAGTCACAAAGGGTAGGATGGTATCCCAATTTCTTTGCTCGACGTCTACGTACATGGACAGCATGTCTGCCAATGTCTTGTTAAATCTTTCCGTCAAGCCATTGGTTTGTGGATGGTAGGATGTTGTCAGAAGATGAGACGTCTGGCACAATTGATTGATGTCTTTCACAATATTGGATAAGAAGGAACGTCCTCGATCACTTATCATTTCTCTGGGAGCACCGTGCTTCAGTATGATATCTTCGACTATAAATTTAGCGATTTCCGTGGCCTCAGCAGTTGGTAATGCTTTTGTGATAGTGAACCTCGTAAGGTAATCTGTACAAACAATGATCCAGCGGTTTCCGTTTCGGGTAACTGGAAAGCGTCCAAGTAGATCAATCCCAATTTTGGCAAACGGTATGTCAGGGGGTCTGATCGGGTGAAGTTGCCCCGGTGGCAATTGCGAAGGAGATTTTCGTCTTTGACATTCTCGCCAATGTGACACATATCGGCGTGTGCTCCCATATAGTCCTGGCCAATAGTATTTCCTCCTTATTCGGTCGTAAGTTTTGGCGAATCCGAGGTGACCGGCGGTTGGGGCATCATGAAGACTCTTTAAGACATCGCTGCGGAGTTGTTTCGGTACGACCAAGAGCCACTGCTGTCCCATAGGATCATAGTTTCTTTTGTAAACCACACCGCTTCTAAGTTGATAACTTCGGTATCCGTCACCTCTTTTAAGAATTTTAATTATGGGCTTCAGCTGCTTATCTTTTAGCTGCTCTTTTCTGTAATCTGTGATGGCTGAAAGGAAGGGGATTTCATCACCGTTTTCGTTTACTGTTTCGAGAAGGGGCTTTCTCGACAGCGAATCGGCATCGGAATGTTTGTGACCGCTCTTGTAGACTATGGTGATGTCGTACTCCTGCAACCTTAAAGCCCATCGTGCAAGTCTTCCAGATGGGTCCTTAACATTGGCTAGCCAGCACAAAGAGTGGTGATCCGTTACTACGGTAAAGGGTTTTCCAAATAGATACGGTCTGAATTTACTGATCGACCAGATGACAGCAAGGCACTCCTTTTCGGTTGTAGAATAGTTCTTTTCAGCGGCTGTCAGGGACCTGGATGCGTAGGCTATCGGTCTTTCCTTATCATCTTGGATCTGTATTAGTACTGCGCCGATGCCATAACCACTAGCGTCTGAATGTATCTTCGTTTCTGCATTTGGAAGGAAATGTCCCAAAACAGGTTCACTTGTTAGTAATTTTTTGAGAGTTGAAAAAGATTCCTTCTGTGAAGTACTCCAAGAAAACTTCACATCTTTCTTCAATAAATCATGCAGGGGTTTTGCAATATCAGCGAATTTTTTGACAAATCGTCGGTAATACGAGCACAGGCCTAGAAAACTTCGAACATCTGCGATATTTTCTGGAACAGGAAAATTCTTTACAGCGGCTATCTTTTGTGGATCGGGATAGATTCCATGTTGATCAACAAGGTGTCCCAGTATCGTTAGTTTCTTTTTGCCAAATGAGCATTTGGTGGAATTTAGCGTCAGTCCGGCCTCTTGGATACATTTCAAAACTTTTCTCAAGCGTATTTGATGTTCTTGGAAATTCGGTGCATACACAATGATGTCATCTAGGTAGCAAAGACAGATATTCCACTTCAGGCTTCGTAGTACAGTGTCCATCATCCGTTCAAATGTAGCGGGGGCGTTACATAATCCGAATGGCATGACTTTAAATTCATAAAGACCATCTGACGTTACAAAGGCTGTCTTTTCTCTATCTTTATCATCAACCTCTATTTGCCAGTAGCCGGACTTTAAATCCATCATAGAGAAAATTTGTGCACCAGCTAGGCAATCCAAAGCGTCGTCGATGCGTGGTAGTGGATAGACGTCTTTTTTAGTGACCTTGTTCAATCTTCTGTAATCGACACAAAAGCGCCATTCACCATTTTTCTTTTTCACAAGCACGACTGGAGATGACCATGGACTGGTTGATGGCTGTATCACGTCTTCTTTTAGCATCCGTTGTACTTCGTCTCCAATCACACGTCTTTCAGTGGCTGATATACGGTAAGGTCTCTGCTTGATTGGGACGCTGTCACCTGTGTCGATCTTGTGTTTCACAGAATTACCACTGGATTTCTTCAATTGCCTGTTAAAGTCGAAAATGTCACTAAATTCTTCCAGCAGATTCAATAACTCGTCTTCTTCAATAGTAGTCAGCTTAGTATCTAAAAGTTCTTTAAATGTTTCTCGTTTTAATCGCCTTCTGGAATTGTGTCTCTTAGAACCTTCTCGATCTTCATCACTTAAAGAACAAATTGCATCGTTTGTTACTGTCGTTAAGCAAGCTATGTTCATTCCCTTCGGTATCAGTTGGGTTAGTCGAGAGAAATTTGTAACCCATACTTTACAACAGCCATTTTCAACGTTAACGATTGAGGCTGGTATAGACAGCTCTCTTTCACACGTGAGAATTGTATTACCAATAATCATAGCTTTATCTGCTTCTGGAATTTCTGGATTAAGAGTACATATTTGCTTTGTCGAATTGGCTTCAATTACGTAATCTGTTGCGGCAAACAAGGTGCAAGAGCAATCTGATTTACCTGACACCTGGTTGTCTGGAAGGATTTCTGCAAGTTGAAGTTCTTCATTTCCGCAATCTATGACAGCATCAGTGGCACGGAAAAAGTCCCATCCAAGTATCATTTGATGGCTACACTGTGGAAATACCAGAAATTCAAACGGTTTCACAGTCCCATTCAAGTCGACTTTTAATACACAGCGTCCTGAGGCGGCTACAGATTTTCCACAGGCAGTTTTCAGTACAGGTCCATCCTCAGTAAACATAGGTGTATTCAATTGTACGCGTAATTCTTCAGATATGACCGAGTAATCGGCACCAGAATCAACAAGGGCTTTTACACATTGTCCATTCACTGTGATATAGGTGGAATTTTTCTTTAACTTGGTTGTAGTATACGTCGGATGATTTTCTTCAACTGCGGCCTTACCTCCTGGACAGGTCGCCTGAGTTAGTTTTCCTCATTTGGTCGGCGTGGAGAACGGCTGGAGCGGGAAACAGGGGACTGTGACTGTCGGCGGTTGAAGGAGCGGCGAGGGTATGGTGAACTACTTCTGAAACTGGAAGAAGTAGGCTGTACATGTCGTGCATAGTTGTCGTCAAAGCTGTGTAGGGTCTCAGTGTCAAATTCTCGTCGAGGGTTAGATGTTCTGAGGGCTCTTGTATCTGCAAATATTTGTCGTCTCTCCCTACAGTACCTCAGCACGTGTCCTGGGCGTCCGCAATGGTAGCAGAGAGGTACATTATTGGCAGCTCTCCGCAAGTCTGTCTTACGCTGTGGAACGGCGCTGTTTCTGGCCTCACGTCTTGGCTGTGATCTAACTGGAACTGAAACTCGAGGAGGGCCGTTGCGACTTCTTGGACCTGTGAGTGGTGCTAGAGCTTCCATAACTTCTTCCCGGACCAGAGATGCAACGTCCGTTGGTGATGCATTGTCGTCGTTCGTGTAGTTTTGCACTTCCGGTAAGAGCTTTTGAAGCTCTTCCCTGACAATTGTTCGTACCAGCGATCTTATATCACCAATGTCTGTTTCGGTCGAAACTGCAGAAACATTTGGCAGCCTCTGGAATCTTGGTCGGGTGATACGTCTTCGTCGGAGGCTTTCTATTTGACGGCAGCGTTTCACAAAATCATCGACGGTCTCATAGTCCTGAACCAAAAGGATATGGTGCAAGTCCTCTGCAATCCCCTTCATGAGATGGGCTACTTTCTCGACATCTGGCATGGAAGGATCAACTTTTCGGCATAGAGCGAGTACGTCTTGGATGTATGATTCAGACGTCTCGCCAATTTGTTGAGCACGTGCAACCAAGTCTCTCAGCTTGACGCTTTATGTCATCTGTTTGGCAAAACGTGTTGTTCAGGGAATTCCTGAACGAAGTCCAATCAGTAAAAGTGTCCTCATTGTTATCAAACCATTGTCGGGCTGTTCCGGCGAGGTAGAATATGACGTTTGCCAGACACATCTGTTCGTCCCAACGGTTATAGCTGGCGATTCGTTGAAAGTCCTTGAGCCACCGGCGAACATCTGGTTGGTCGTCTCCAGAGAATATGCATGGACTTCTGGGTGACTGGTAGGTCAGGAACGGCACTGGTGCAATGGTGACTGGAGCGGAGCTGGCAACTGGGAGCTTTTGCTCGGTGTCTTCATGGTCAGACATTTTCCTCGGGCCTCTACTAGGATTCGGTAAAGAGCCAAACTCAGGAGGGAGTCCTTGAAGACGTAGACTTCTGCGAAGTTCTTCCGCCGTATTTATTTTACCCGGCGCCTCCACCAAAATGTCGTGTAGATTTATTATAGGTAAGCTAACCTCTTCGTGTATATTTGAAAAAGGCAAGCGAGGACAAAGATTACTGATCTCAACTCGAGACTTTATTATCCACTTGAACTGAGTGATACATCTCCTTTTATACCTTTTTCGAAAAATGAATCGAACATTCGAGAATTCGAAAGTTCTAGAAATTAACATAAGTATATTACTGAAGAAGTGAGAAACAAACAGAAAGGGAACTTTAAAATGAAATCTACTTTTAGGCCACTTGCCTCTAGTGGGATTGGAACTCTGTACCTTCCAATTTGCAGTAAGGTGCAATACCGACTGAGCACATTTTCAGACGAAGTGAATAAGTTTCGCTACATTTCCCCCTCCTTAAGACGAAGCAGCGTCCCGCTGCAGCCTGATCTGGCTCCTTGTAACAGGTCCCCTGGAAATGCTGTGCTCTCTTCCGTCATCTAGTTGTTTCTTTGGATCAAGATAGGGTTTTAACCTAAGGACGTGGACTACATCTTTTGAGATCCGCCGTCTGCTATTCTCCTCCATACTTTCTACTTCGTATGTTACGTCAGATAGTCGCCGTGTTATTCGATAGGGTCCGAAATAACGTCTTAGGAGCTTTTCGGACAGTCCAACCTTTCGTACTGGAGTAAAGACCCAGACTAAGTCTCCGATGTTGTAGTTGACTGGTCGATGTCTCTCGTCATATCGTCGTTTATCAGTTTGTTGAGCGTCAAGGATGTGGATTTTTGCAAGCTGTCTAGCTTCCTCTGCCCTGGTGATCAGATGTTGCACGTAATTATCGTCGTGATTTTCTGTATTGAGCGGAAGAATTACGTCTAGAGGTGTCTGGATATCTCTGCCATGAACGAGAAAAAATGGACTGAACCCTGTGGTGTCTTGTTTTGCCGAATTGTAGGCGAAAGTCACAAAGGGTAGGATGGTATCCCAATTTCTTTGCTCGACGTCTACGTACATGGACAGCATGTCTGCCAATGTCTTGTTAAATCTTTCCGTCAAGCCATTGGTTTGTGGATGGTAGGATGTTGTCAGAAGATGAGACGTCTGGCACAATTGATTGATGTCTTTCACAATATTGGATAAGAAGGAACGTCCTCGATCACTTATCATTTCTCTGGGAGCACCGTGCTTCAGTATGATATCTTCGACTATAAATTTAGCGATTTCCGTGGCCTCATTATTAGAAATTAACCCTAGGCCTAGAAATTAACATAAGTATATTACTGAAGAAGTGAGAAACAAACAGAAAGGGAACTTTAAAATGAAATCTACTTTTAGGCCACTTGCCTCTAGTGGGATTGGAACTCCGTACCTTCCAATTTGCAGTAAGGTGCAATACCGACTGAGCACATTTTCAGACGAAGTGAATAAGTTTCGCTACAATATTACTTTCCTTATATAATTTCTACATGTATATTACATTGTATATTACTTACATTATTACCTAAATTAATGGGTTGTATATTATGTATTATATTATTACCTATATTATTGTGTTGTATATATTACTTTCCTTATATAATTTCTACCTGTATATTACATTGTATATTACACTATTACTTATATTATTGTGTTGTATATATTACTTATCTTATATCATTTCTACCTGTATATTACATTGCATATTACTTACATTTCATGCCAAAGTTTTCCTTAAAATGCTTTTGGAAGTGTAAGACTCCATTGAAGCTACCTGCGCAGTATTTTGGGAGCAAACCTGTTCATCTCTTGAATAAAAACTCATCCTAATCGCTCCCCGAACCCACATTTCCCCTCCATACAAAACATAACTGCAACAAATCGAACATATATTGTTATTCTCTTCTTTTTAATGCATGTCAAAGGAAGAAGGGTGGAAAAGAAAAGGATAACACAGTCGAGTAACCGACGTTTTTTTGCCGGTATCTGTAGCTTTTACAATTCCACCGAGGCAGGAAAAAAACTGTTTACATCTATATTCGAAACAAGAAACAGTGTTATAGCTTCACAAGAGATATATCCACGAAAGAAAGTAAATAAAAAAAAGGAACGTGGCAAGAGGGAATGAAAAAGAAAAGAAAACGTCGAGCGATCAAAAAAATTGAATAGTGGGTGTGGAAAAATAATAAAATAAATAGAAAGAGGTATAAAATTTAATGCCGAAGCAAGTCTATGGGGGCGCAACCAAAGCCCATATTGGAATTCCATAAATCGATAGCCGTTCTTTCCTTTTTGGCAAAGTCTGCGAGCAATATGCATTGTTTCCTTGCACACTCATTGGGTGGAATCGCGAAGCCGCGGCAGACTTGAGGGGTTGCCATAATTATATTCTCAAGACCGGTTTTTACGTCGCCGAAAAGAATATCTGGCCCAAACCTCTTTTAACACATACCTAAACTTTGCTGCGAAGGAAAATACCGATTTTAAAAGAAATAAAGTGCAGGGAAATAACGAACCTGAAATCGTCCACCAACTGTGTGTAAAAAATAAAGGCGTTGAAAATTCATTTTATTGCTTGCAACTTCGCATCGAAGAAAAATTATTTTAAGTCTCAATTATTTACCAACATTTTAACTTACGACTTAAGATAATTTTAACCCTACTGAAGGTGGCCATGAAAGAATACATCACCATTAGCAAAAGTGATCTGATTTTAAGTTAACTTTGTCATTAGAACATAACTGACCATATATCTTGATTTTGTCATCATAAAAAAAATCGATAATATTCTGGCGGCGAGGTCAGTGCTTGAGTGACATGATCTCGTCGTTTGCAACTCTAGTCTGTTCTTAAGGGACGAGATATATCGTCATTAGGAAATCTAGTCTGATCTTGGATGACGAGATATCTCGTCATTAACAAATATGGTCTTATCCTGATATACGAGATATCTCGTCATTAGCAAATATGGTCTTATCCTGAGGAACGAGATATCTCGTCATTAGAAGATAACTGACCATGCCTTGATTTCGTGATCACAAAAAATCGAAAATATTCTGATGACGAAGTATCTCGTTATTAGCAAAATGGGTCCGATCTTGATGGACGAGATATCTCGTCGAAACCACTTGGAGGCATCCTCATGGAAGAAACACTATGTATCCCAGGCGCTTGATGAATAATTTGCACAAATGAATGGATTTTACTAAGTATACAATTATTGTGCATTTTATTACTTTTTTTTAATCCAATGGCGGGCATTGTTGATTTATAATAATTTTGCCACTACAAGGTCAAAAGTGACGGCCACTTGTGAAGGAGCACCCAATGGGCGACCATCATTACCCCTAACAAAGAACAGCTCAATTTACATGCATGCCCTGATCCCGGATTCGAACCAGGAACCTTCCGATCCAGAGGCCAACACCTTAACCACTAGACTGCGGTTTTTTTGTGTGGTCTATCTATTTTTATTACAGTAGAACCTTGATTTCATTTATTAGAAAATTCTAGTTTCAAGAAAGACAATTGTTGGCACACATTGCAAAACGTTTGACACTTGTAAGCTTACGATAGCTGATGCAACATTGCTTGTCCATCCAAAAATTGATGCTACGTATTCACTAATGGTAGATGCTTCGGATATGACAATTGGAGCATTTCTTCAGCAAACGCATAGCAATGTGTGCCAACCATTGTCTTTCTTTTCTAGAAAACTGAGTAAAACTGAACAAAGGTACAGCACGTATGATCGAGAATTACTCGCTGCTTACTGTGCAACTAAACCTTTCAGGCACATGTTAGAAGGCAGACACTTTATTTTGTTTACTGATCATAAACCACTTACCTTTGATTTTACAACTAAAAGTGACAAGTGTTATCCGCGACAACAGAGACATTTGGAATTTATAAGTCAGTTTTCTACAGATATTCGGTACATCGAGGGTAGAAATAATTGTGTTGCAGATGCTTTGTCCCGCATAAACGAGATCGAGTTTATTGACTTTGAGGGTATGGCTGGAGCACAGGTCGATGATGATGAGTTCAAGAGCTTATTAAAATCAGACACGAGACTCGTGCTGAAGCCATTGTCGTCGCTTGCGGGTCATTCAGGTAAGCCTTTATTTTGTGATACTTCCACTGGCGCTGTACGACCATATGTACTTAAAGAATTCCGCTTGAGTGTTTTTCAGACTTTACACAACTTGAATCATCCTGGAGTTCTGGCTACGCAGAAGCTGATCAAAGAGAGATTCATCTGGAAAGACCTCCATAAAGATGTAGCGGCCTGGTTCAAAGCATGTCTTGGATGCCAGAAAGCAAAAATCCACAGACACTTCCAGTCAGCCGTCGGAAAATATCTTTTGCCCAGCTGTTGGTTTAGCGCTGTCAACAGCGACATCGTTGGACCTTTTACCCTATCGAGAGGATTTTGCTACTTACTGACTTGCGTAGACCGTTACACCCGCTGGCCAGAAGCATTTTCCATGATAGACCAGACCGCCGAAACTGTTGCTGAAACGTTTTATACCGGCTGGATTGCACGTTTTGGTGTTCCTGAGCATCTTGCGATGAATCAAGGACGCCAATTCTAGAATGATCTGTTCCGTTCTCTAATGAAGTTCATCGGTTCACACAAAGCCAGAACAACAGCTTACCATCCCGCATCCAACGGTATTTTAAAGCGTTTTCATACACAATTCAAAAGCTCTATAAAATGTTACGCTTCGACCAGATGGACGGAGTTGTTGCCGAATATTCTCTTGGGAATCCGATCCTGCGTGAAAGAAGATCTTGGTGTTTCATCAGCAGAGCTGGTTTATGGAACAACGCTCAGACTTCCTGGATAATTTTTCCGGACGACAACGGTTCCCAATTGGCCGCCACACCTAGATTTCCTACGCCGCTTAAAAGAACAATTCGGGCAAGTGAAGCCCGTCCCAACACGGAAGCAAGGATATCTTTATGCATAAAGATCTTATGACTTCTTCTCACATGTTTGTTCGACAAGCCATGGGATGGAAACCACTACAGCAGCCCTACGAAGTTCCATTTCCTGTGATAGCACGAAACAACTAATTTTTTACGCTTCAAATCATCGGCAAGAAGACCAATGTCACCATTAATTGTTTGAAGCCAGCTTTTTTCATGCCAACATCACCTCCTACGACCAGTCAACAATCAATCTTGCCTGAGACGTCAAAGCCTGATGGAAAGACCCGGTCCGGTAGGAAAGTACGATTCGTTGTGCCCTATCAGGTCTAAGTTTCCAACATCGTATCGTCTCATCTCAAATGTTCTATGGGGTTAAGGTCGGGACTCTGAGCATACCAGGAAATAAATTTTACATCCATATCTTGATACTACTGCTTATCAGAGGCTACAACATGGCATGGAGCGCTGTCGTCATGGAAGTAACATTCGTCCATTTCATAAAATTTCCAGAGCGTAGGAAAAACCTATTTGTCCGAAATTTTCATGTATACGTGGGTGTTCAATTGACCAAGAACAACCTGCAAAGATCCCAGGCCATACCACGAAAAACATCCCCAAACAAGCAGTCGGATTTCATGCAAATCCGCTGGCGTCCGGTCCATTATTGTAAGGTAGTGTATTTGGACATATTTAAATTTTTGCGAATCTTCCCTCTCTTTGATGTACGATACCTAAACGAGTACTAAATATTTCGGTTTTATTTATATTATTATTTAAACAACACAGAGACGAAACAAACGTCATGCTCGCAAAAAGAAGGCCAAAGCTCGACTAAATTAATGTGAGTGGCAGTGCGCATTTTCGTGACTCAAGTTTGCACTGCGATTGCATTAGCCGATGATATCAGTGCAAGATCAAGGAGCATATATATGTTTATATATATATATATATATATATATATATATATATATACTTTGTTTAATCCTCTATTGAACTCGATATCGGTAATTTATGTATCAGTTATATTTTTCAAGTTATTAAACTTTTCGTAATTCCCATTTTTTTTTTGCGACAATCAAATATTAAGCGTAGTACCCCGGTTTCGAAATGTAATGACGTATTCTACATAAAAACAGTTATTCCTTTAAAGTATTCAAAAAGTATACCCAAAGTGAAGAAGCTAACGGTTAAGAAAGACAATTTGCGAATCGTGTCCGCATTAAAAATCATTGCAGATCCCGGGAACATAAAACCGGCTCTCCTCCAGAAGCTTCCTGTACATCTCAATTAGATCGTGAACTCCATCACGAAAGACTTGACAGGACACACAACATCTGGGAGCTCGTATACTAGCTATTTGATTACTCTTGTCACATTCGACAGAATCATTAAGACCCCACGTGAACCTTTCTCCCCGCCCCTCTCAAGCTGTTACCCGAGGCACATATTTCTTTTATGCCTTGTATGCAGCACTTACTCCGCACTCTTAGAGGCTCCATTAGGAGCCGGTGCAAATCATGCATTCCTCGTTTACGCTGGGATGTCGACTGAGGATTGTGGGAGAGTCTATTCGGGAGCGAACATGCTCAGGTCCTAATAGTTTTTATCGCAGCTGTGAGAAAGCATTTCAGTGCAAACAGAAACAAGACAGTTTTTCCTGTTGAGAACCAATTTAGCCTTTGTACTTTTGGACATGTAGGTAGGTACTTTTAATTAACGTCGTACTAGAGCAACACGACGGGCTATTGGCGACGCTTCGGGATCAATCCCGAATGAGAACACCACGTAATTTTGAACCACGGTCAAATGAGGCAACACCTGAGCTGCCACTTCTCTCCCCAATCTTCCACATCACGCCAACGTGAGGACATTTGACGCCACGAAGGATTTAACATGACACTGCCCTCCTTTGTACGCGACGGTCTTGTTGGACTTTTTTGGACACATGTTTGGTTTTAATTACTGGCTATTGGCGACGCTTCAGGATCAATCCCAAATAATAACATCACGTAATTTTGAACCACGGTAAAATGAAACAACTCCTGAGATGGCACTCCTCTCTCTAATCTACCACTTCACGCCATCGTGAGGATATTTGACGCCACGAAGGATTTAGAGTGACCCATCTCCCTTTATACGCGACGGTCTTGTTGGACTTTTTGGACACATTTTTGGTTTTAATTACTGGCTATTGGCGACGCTTCAGGATCAATCCCAAATAATAACATCACGTAATTTTGAACCACGGTAAAATGAAACAACTCCTGAGATGGCACTCCTCTCTCTAATCTACCACTTCACGCCATCGTGAGGATATTTGACGCCACGAAGGATTTAGAGTGACACATCTCCCTTTATACGCGACGGTCTTGTTGCACTTTTTGGACACATTTTTGGTTTTAATTACTGGCTATTGGCGACGCTTCAGGATCAATCCCGAATGAAAACATCCCGTAATTTTGAACCACGGTAAAATGAAACAACTCCTGAGATGGCACTCCTCTCTCTAATCTACCACTTCACGCCATCGTGAGGATATTTGACGCCACGAAGTATTTAGAGTGACACATCTCCCTTTATACGCGACGGTCTTGTTGGACTTTTTGGACACATTTTTGGTTTTAATTACTGGCTATTGGCGACGCTTCAGGATCAATCCCGAATGAAAACATCCCGTAATTTTGAACCACGGTAAAATGAAACAACTCCTGAGATGGCACTCCTCTCTCTAATCTACCACTTCACGCCATCGTGAGGATATTTGACGCCACGAAGGATTTAGAGTGACACATCTCCCTTTATACGCGACGGTCTTGTTGGACTTTTTGGACACATTTTTGGTTTTAATTACTGGCTATTGGCGACGCTTCAGGATCAATCCCAAATAATAACATCCCGTAATTTTGAACCACGGTAAAATGAAACAACTCCTGAGATGGCACTCCTCTCTCTAATCTACCACTTCACGCCATCGTGAGGATATTTGACGCCACGAAGGATTTAGAGTGACACATCTCCCTTTATACGCGACGGTCTTGTTGCACTTTTTGTACACATTTTTGGTTTTAATTACTGGCTATTGGCGACGCTTCAGGATCAATCCCGAATGAAAACATCCCGTAATTTTGAACCACGGTAAAATGAAACAACTCCTGAGATGGCACTCCTCTCTCTAATCTACCACTTCACGCCATCGTGAGGATATTTGACGCCACGAAGTATTTAGAGTGACACATCTCCCTTTATACGCGACGGTCTTGTTGCACTTTTTGGACACATTTTTGGTTTTAATTACTGGCTATTGGCGACGCTTCAGGATCAATCCCAAATAAAATCATCCCGTAATTTTGAGCCACGGTAAAATGAAACAATTCCTGAGATGGCACTCCTCTCTCTAATCTACCACTTCACGCCATCGTGAGGATATTTGACGCCACGAAGGATTTAGAGTGACACATCTCCCTTTATACGCGACGGTCTTGTTGCACTTTTTGTACACATTTTTGGTTTTAATTACTGGCTATTGGCGACGCTTCAGGATCAATCCCAAATAATAACATCCCGTAATTTTGAACCACGGTAAAATGAAACAATTTCTGAGATGGCACTCCTCTCTCTAATCTACCACTTCACGCCATCGTGAGGATATTTGACGCCACGAAGGATTTAGAGTGACACATCTCCCTTTATACGCGACGGTCTTGTTGCACTTTTTGGACACATTTTTGGTTTTAATTACTGGCTATTGGCGACGCTTCAGGATCAATCCCGAATGAAAACATCCCGTAATTTTGAACCACGGTAAAATGAAACAACTCCTGAGATGGCACTCCTCTCTCTAATCTACCACTTCACGCCATCGTGAGGATATTTGACGCCACGAAGGATTTAGAGTGACACATCTCCCTTTATACGCGACGGTCTTGTTGCACTTTTTGGACACATTTTTGGTTTTAATTACTGGCTATTGGCGACGCTTCAGGATCAATCCCAAATAATAACATCCCGTAATTTTGAGCCACGGTAAAATGAAACAATTCCTGAGATGGCACTCCTCTCTCTAATCTACCACTTCACGCCATCGTGAGGATATTTGACGCCACGAAGGATTTAGAGTGACACATCTCCCTTTATACGCGACGGTCTTGTTGCACTTTTTGTACACATTTTTGGTTTTAATTACTGGCTATTGGCGACGCTTCAGGATCAATCCCGAATGTAAACATCCCGTAATTTTGAACCACGGTAAAATGAAACAACTCCTGAGATGGCACTCCTCTCTCTAATCTACCACTTCACGCCATCGTGAGGATATTTGACGCCACGAAGGATTTAGAGTGACACATCTCCCTTTATACGCGACGGTCTTGTTGCACTTTTTGGACACATTTTTGGTTTTAATTACTGGCTATTGGCGACGCTTCAGGATCAATCCCAAATAATAACATCCCGTAATTTTGAACCACGGTAAAATGAAACAACTCCTGAGATGGCACTCCTCTCTCTAATCTACCACTTCACGCCATCGTGAGGATATTTGACGCCACGAAGGATTTAGAGTGACACATCTCCCTTTATACGCGACGGTCTTGTTGCACTTTTTGGACACATTTTTGGTTTTAATTACTGGCTATTGGCGACGCTTCAGGATCAATCCCAAATAATAACATCCCGTAATTTTGAACCACGGTAAAATGAAACAACTCCTGAGATGGCACTCCTCTCTCTAATCTACCACTTCACGCCATCGTGAGGATATTTGACGCCACGAAGGATTTAGAGTGACACATCTCCCTTTATACGCGACGGTCTTGTTGCACTTTTTGGACACATTTTTGGTTTTAATTACTGGCTATTGGCGACGCTTCAGGATCAATCCCAAATAATAACATCCCGTAATTTTGAACCACGGTAAAATGAAACAATTCCTGAGATGGCACTCCTCTCTCTAATCTACCACTTCACGCCATCGTGAGGATATTTGACGCCACGAAGGATTTAGAGTGACACATCTCCCTTTATACGCGACGGTCTTGTTGGACTTTTTTGGACACATTTTTGGTTTTAATTACTGGCTATTGGCGACGCTTCAGGATCAATCCCAAATAATAACATCACGTAATTTTGAACCACGGTAAAATGAAACAACTCCTGAGATGGCACTCCTCTCTCTAATCTACCACTTCACGCCATCGTGAGGATATTTGACGCCATGAAGGATTTAACATGACACAGCCCCCTTTATATGCGACTGTCTTGTAGGACTTTTTTGGACACATTTTTGGCTATAAGTACTGGCTATTGGCGACGCTTCGGGATCAATCCCGAATGAAAACACCACGCAATTTTGAACCACGGTCAAATGAGGCAACACCTGAGCTGCCACTTCTCTCTCGAATCTTCCACATCAAGCCAACGTGAGGACATTTGACGCCACGAAAGATTTAGCGTGCTATAGCACCCTTTGTACGCAACGGTCTTGTAGGATTTTTGTGGACAGACTTTTGGCTTTAATTACTGATTATTGGCGACGCTTCGGGATCAATCCCGAATGACAACACCACGTAATTTTGAACAACGGTCTAATGAAGCAACATCTGAGCTGGTACTCCTCTCTCCAATCTTCCACGTCACGCCAACGTGAGGATATTTGACGCCACGAAGGATTTACGTGACACAGCCCCCTTTGTACGCGACGGTCTTGTTGTGCACTGCTGTTTTTGGATAGATTTTTGGTTTTTATTTCTTGAGGGTGGTTGGTTTGGGGTTTTATGGCGCAAGGAGGAATGTTTGTCCGAGCTGTGGAGTTCATATTCCCTACGTTGCAGATGGCATTGACATCACTGGAGTCAACTTAGAAGAGAAGGATGGACTCCCACCAAAAGAGATATTAAACTAAAACTTTGAGAGGAGCAGATGGCATTATCGAGACAAAAATTTTGAGCAAGCCTCCTGGCTCCGAGCAGATTCCTGTCGATGCTGTGTCCTCGTACTCTAATGACTTTAGCTTATCGTAAATTTTAATATTGTAAACTAAACTGAAAATTGTCTTCTTACTTTCAAATAAATATTTTACTGTATGTTACCAGTGTTGGGTCTAAATAGAGACCGGAATCGTTACAGCACCCCACTCTCAAACTACTAAACCACGCCAACGTGAGGACCTTCGATGTCACCGCAGATTTAAAGTGCAACATCCCCCAAGTACTCGCCGGTCTTTGGTTGGACTGATTTTCGAGCTCGCAATGCTTTTCTTGCCTATTTCGATACTCCTTCTGGCAATTTATCTTCCTGCGGTAATAAATTACTGTGGTGGAAGAATTACAACTAGATTTTGAGTGAATTTTCTGTGTAATAACACACAGATGTAGTGAAAAGATTTTACTACCGATGGCATGATGCATATCGCGGTTACCTTAAACTGTAGTGCATCACCGTTTGGGTGACGTTTGGTTTTTAACCTTTTTACTACGGCTATAGATATAAATGGAACGATTCTTTCTTGGCGCGTTTTATAAAACTCTCAAGGTACAACTGCTGTACTGGCCGTAGCTAAATTCTTTGTTGACGCGATACTTATAATTTTTAAGGTACAATTAATGCGATAAACGTTGTCTAAATTCTTTGTTGGCGCGTTTCTTATGACTTTTCAAGGTACAACTCTGATGCACTGACAGTTGTCTAAATTCTTTGTTGGCGCGATACATAACTTTTAAGGTACAATTGATGCTCTGGACGTTATCTAAATTCTTTGTTGGCGCGATTCTCATAACTTTCAAAGTATAATTGAATTACTGGCCGTAGTCTAAATTCTTTTTTGGCCCGATTCTTATAACTTTCAAGGTACAACTGATGTAATGGCCGTAGTCTAAATTCTGTTGGCGCGATTCGTATAATTATTAAGGTACAATTGGGTGTAACGGTCATAGTCTAAATTCTCTGTTGGCCCGATATTTATAACTTTCAAGGTACAACTGATGTACTGGCCGTAGTTTAAATTCTGTTTGCGCGATTCGAATAACTTTCAAGGTACATATGGCTGAAACGACCACAGTCTAAATTCTTTTTTGACCCGATTCTTATAACTTTCAAGGTACAACTGATGTACTGGCCGTAGTCTAAATTCTTTGTTGGCGTGATTTGTATAACTTTCAAGGTACAACTGATGTACTGGCCGCAGTCTAAATTCTGTTGGCGTGATTCGTATAACTTTTAATTTACAATTGGATGTAACGGTCATAGTCTAAATTCTCTCTTGGCCCGATTCTTATAAATGTCAAGGTACAATTAATGTACTGGCCGTAGTCTAAATTCCTTTTGGCCCAATTCTTATAACTTTCAAGGTACAACTGATGTACAGGCCGTAGTCTAAATTTTTTGTTGGCGTGATTTGTATAACTTTCAAGGTACATTTGGCTGTAACGGCCACAGTCTAAATTCTTTGTTAGCCCGATTTTTATAACTTTCAAGGTACAACTGTTGTCTAAAGGTTAATCTATTAAGCGTTGAACAATCAAATATACTATTCTCATTTGAAGTTCATTCTTTAAGGTGTCGCAGTGGTTCAATGTGTAGGCACAATGCGCTAGCAAGCTGAGAGTTGTAGGCGGTGATGGTTTAATTCCTGCATGGGTGTATTTCCTCTCTCTTCTGTGTTAGTAAAACTTTAATTGTGTGTATGTCTACTCGAGAGCCGCTTTAGCCCGATTGGTAGAGTAACGTGTTAGCAACCGGAGGGTTGCGGGTTTGAATACAACCAAAGACTGTTAGGTACAAAGGAAGCTTTAGCCTGTTAAATCTATCGTAGCCTCAAATGTCTTCGCGTTGGCGTGGTGTGGAAGTTTGGAGAGTGGGGTGCCACCTCGGTGTTGCCTCATTTGTCCATGGCTCCAAATTCCGCGATCTTGTTCTCAGATCGTTCCCTTTTGGTTTGATCCCGGTCAATAGCCCGTTATGTTGCTCCAGTGAGAGAAGCTAATTAAAATACACATATACGTCTACTTGCTGTCTGTATTCTGTTTGGCGTACCATGGCCAAAGAATCTTTGAGCCATAAGAATCAAATGAAAATAAAAATCAAAGAATGTATTACGCAAAAGAATGATTTGTAGACATTGCAATAACCAATCTATTTTAACTTGGTGTCTTCTCTCACTGAACAGACTATATATAAATCTTTCACATAAGTTAACGTTTTGTCAGGGGTAATTTATTCAGACCCAATAGATAGTAAGATTACTTTTGCGAAGAAGATTCGTGATTATTTCCTGAATTTTTTAAACGTTTGAACACTGCAAAATATATATCTTTAAAATATATTATTCTTTCGGGTGAAAGAAAACTAGCTTCAATTTTATGTTTTGATAAATGACTTTTGTTAAAAATCAGATAGGTATTGGAATTTTTTAAATTTCTTTTTCACTGTTCAGCGGTACAGTTCTAAAGTTCATTGATGCAAATAAAACTTGTTATTTTGTAAAAATCTTCTCTATTTTATTTAAGACAAAAAGTGAAGTCGATGTTACGGGTGTATTTTGACCTTTTACATTAATATATTATAAGAACTTTACCCACGCGATTTTATTTATTATGAAACACAAAAATTTATTTTTATTTCTACTCTGGCGTTGTTATTCTATAGGATACACTGTTGCCTCTTTGCTAGAGAACTTAATAAATAAATAAATTTGTTAAATAAATGTTATTAAATACCATTAAATATTACATACGGAGTTTCAAAATGATACGAGTTCATTTCAGGTATTTAAAAACACTGTTACAACATTCCAAGAGATAACTTGATAAATAAATAAATTTCATACTCAAATTTTATAAATATTACTAAAGGTCATTTGATAAAATATGAGATAAATTTTCAAACATGAATGTCGTCGACGATTTTTTTTACCGTCGGTTTGACATTTAATCCATTCGTCGTTGATCCATCCGTCATATCAATTCGGAATGGATTCTTTGGAATATTTACTGTCGAAGTGCTGAAAATTGCATTCCAAAAACAAGCCGTAACATCATATTCAGAATTCCTACTGGAAACACGTATCAAAACAGAAAAACAAACACCGTATATATTTATCCTGGCAAAAATGCCTCTCATAAATATAATATTTTACTTTCAAAAAACTTATTTATTATTTGAAGAACTATCTTAACCAAGAATTGAATCGCAGACTTCTGAAAATGCAGTTTAATATGGTATGTATACTAAAAGTATGGGAGGGATCTAATTGAAACTATGTCTGGAAATGCACGTTTAATAATGTTCTTCTACTTGGAAATCGACTCCAGAATTTCTGAAACTGGAACTTGTAATTCTATCCGTTTTGTAACAAGGATTTGAATTTCATCAGCTGAAAAGCCATCCGATTTCATTCAGTATGGCCATATTTCAACATATCATTTTTGTACTCTAACAAATCTATCTCTAATGAACGGACTATTTTTATATTCACACATTATGCAACTACGAAAAATTGTGTGTATATATATATATATTCGTATATATATATATATATATATATACGAATGGTACTTCCATGGCGACAACTCTCCATGTCATGTTACAGCCTCTGTCAAGCAGTGGTATCAAGATATGAATGTAAAACGTCTTCCATGGTCTGCTCAGAGTCCAGACCTAAGCCCCATAGAACATGTGTGGGACGATTTAGAGCTACGCTTACGGATATGTAAAATTTACGTTTCATGCGGCAAAGTTGACATTAATGGCTACGATAAAAGCAGCGATTTTAAATGTACAGTCATTAAATTACTATTTTGGGACTCCAATATCTCTAAAAGAATATACTATAATACGATTGCTGGTCAATTGGTACGTTTCAAAAAAATTTGTAACTCTGATTCAAACTTTTTATTACAATGTAAGTATCTAAAAAACACACTTCTCAATAACAAATACCCTTTCTCATTGTTTAATAATATTCTGGAAAGATTTATTAATATCAACAGCTACACAACCCATGAATAATTCTATTTCGTAATTTCCTCAGAACCACTTGAGTTGTTTTTTAATTTTATTTTACTGTTTATGAATATCTTTTTGAATAGAGGCTGGGGATTTTATTATTACTTTTATTTTTTTATTTTTCTGCTTTTTATTTTTGTCTTTATGGACTTGTTGCAAAGGAAGTTTGGTGTTAGCATTTAGTTGGATTGTGTAATTGGTGGCATTTGGTGGTAATTTTCAGGCTTGGTGTTGTTGATCTCCCGGCTGCTGCTGCGGGTTTGATTTCGTTTTGTTCCTGCTCTGTTTTGGTGTTTTGTTTTTCTTATTTTATGGTGGTGTTTTGGGGAGTGTATGAGCAATTTTTTTTCAGCCTAACGCTGCTCATATGTAGAAAACACCATTATATATATATATATATATATATATATATATATATATATATAAAATCTGGAACGAATAATCTACATTATGCTCATAAAGTATAATAGTTCAATGAATAATATGTTTAATAACGTTTGTATGCACTCTTGCTCTACTTAAATATAAATTAAACATATTTCAGATTCCTCATTATATAAAATTGATAAAAACATACAGAGTAATGCAAAGCAGAATTTTCAGGAAGTTTCTGGCAAATTCTGTAGCAAAGAGGAATTACATGTTGACGATTTGGTTGAATATAGTAATTGAAGTCTACTTCATGGAATAACTTCAAAATTACTAGTAGTTGAGAATAGGTAAATCTATAAAGTTCTTTGAGCAATTATAGGATGCGACGGTAACCTGGTTAGTAGAGTAGCGGATTAGCACCTGGAGGAGTGCGAGTTAGAAACTCGATACGACCAAAAACCGTCGTACATGTGGGGAGGCTGGTGTACGTTTTTTATGTCGTAGCCTCAAGTGTCCTCATGTTGGTGTGGTGTGGAAGTTTAGATAATGGTGTGCTAGCTCAGATGTCATCTCGTCATCTGACCGTGATTCAAAATTACTTGGTGTTGTCCTCGGATCGTTTCCTTCGAGTTTGATCCCAGACTGTCGCAAGTACCCGGTCTGTTGGTTCAAAGCGACGTTAATTAAAATACCTACATACCTTAACCTTTTGAGGGAAGTACATACATGTATTTACACGTTTCGCAACCTACAGTCTTCCGTGCACGAGCACACAAATTTTCGACCTTCTAGACCAGTGGTCACCAAAGTCGCCAATGTCATTGTAATATCGATTTAAAAATATCAATATAACATTGTTGGGGGTTGATTTAGGCACAGGGGTTAAATGGTTGATAGAAAGACATTCGATAAAATGTCCAAAACTTTCAAAAGTGGTAGTCCTTTTTTTTGCGTTTGCATTCCCAAGAAGCTTGTACATGATTGAAGCTGGTTTCAGCCATGTTAACTACATTTTAACAAAACAAAGAAATAGTTAGATGTTGAATTCCATATTAATTGAAAACTTACTAATTTTTAACCCAACATTGCTAATCTTGTCACGAGTTACGAAGCACACTCTTCACATTCACAACGTTAGTAGATAGCATAACTAAGGCTTATTTTCACACACACACACACACACATATATATATATATATATATATATATATATATATATATATATATAGTGCAACTTCGATTAACCGTCAGTGTCGGGACCGGGACTATGACGGTTTATCGAATAGACGGATAACAGAAAAAACCTCAATATAACAACTCACCCCCCATTGCATACAGACGAATGATGAAAAAAATGCACGTTTACGAACTGGAAATACATACATGTAATTTATTTTACAAAAACAAACACTTTTTTATTTAAATTAATTAGAGTACAGTACATATTGTTACAGACGTACATACATATTCACATTTTAAAATAGTCTGTAACTTTCTGTGTATACGTACTATTAAGTTTTAATATTTGATGAATTAATTTTTGATAAAGGACTGACGGTTAACAGAAACTGATGGTTAAACGAGTGACAGTTAATTGAAGTTTTTCACTTTGGTATTGTTGCATTGCTACCTAACTTAAACTTTATACAAAATTAATCCCTCATTTTAAATATGTAATGTTAAAAAGGACGTCAAAAACACAAACGTATTCCTTTGACAATAAGTCAATGTAATACACTCACTGCCAAATATTAAGAACGAAGAGGAAAATGTTAATTTCCAGAAGCCAATCTGAATTTGAGAGGCTACAATTTGCTGCATAGGTAGATGGATGTATGCAAATGTGTTATGTAACAGTCTATCACGGTTTCGTGTCAAGAAATATGCAAAACAGGCAGTCGTATAAGAAGCCAGCTTTGTGAAGGGTTAGAGGAGTTGGATGTAAGTGCTGATAAAAAGTGTTAAGAACTTTCGTACGATTAGTTTTCAAGACAGACGTGTTTCTTTGGCTACCAGAAAACGAATGGCAGATAGTGAGCGATGGCGTTCTGTGGGACGCCTTGATGCAGGGCAATCAATCACTGATGTTGCTCTTTTCTTTGGTATTTTTCATTCCATCATTTCACGATAATGAAAACAATTCCAAAAAGAGGCAAACAGTTGTCCGAAGACCTGCGGACGGCCGCCCAAGGATTACGACCCCCCGTGGAAGATCGATATATTGCTGTTGTAGCGAAGGGGAATCGAAGTGTGCCTTCCACACGTGTGACATCTATGATTGCAGCGTCCATTGGTAAGACGATATCTGTCACTACTGTGCGCCGAAGGCTTCACATGAATTGACTGTACGCACGAGTACCACAAGTTTGTGTTACTCTATCCGTCCAATTCATAGGACACGATGAGTCGGGATTTGCACTGGAGCCAGATGCCAAACGTGGAAAGGTCTGGAGAGAACAAGGCTGATGCAATCGGCACCAGAACGTCATCGAGCATCACGCATTCCGAGGTGGAAGCATCATGATGTGGGCCAGAATTTCGTTGGGATATCGCACCGATCTACA